>CM054138.1:48340324-48492824 GCA_028751875.1 Rapana venosa
ATGTGCTCAGATTTTTTCTTTCTGAGAACTAGTCGAGCTGCGGAGTTTTGTATACGTTGAAGGGAGTGGATAGATGATGCTGGCAGCCCAGACAAAAGAGAATTGCAATAGTCCAGACGTGAAAGAATGAGAGAAGTGACAAGTTTGGCTGTTGCATCTGTGGACAGGTACTTTCGAATTGCACTAACACGCTGTAATTGATAGTAGCACGACTGACAGGTCTGGGTGGTGAATTTTTGCATAGAGAGTGTGTTGTCAATAACAACACCTAGATACTACACAGCAGTGGATAGAGGGACTGATGTATTGCCGAGTTCTATTGAAGCTGTTGTAATGGAAGAGAGTTTGTGTTTGGTCCCTACGAGCATGGTTTCGGTTTTATCTGCATTTAGCTGTAATTTGCTCTGTGTCATCCAGTTTTGAATATCTTCAAAGCAGTGGGCCATATTTGGCAGGAGAGAGGGCAGATTTTCAGGAGTAACACTGCTTTGAATCTGAGAGTCATCTGCGTAGAGATGGTGGTTGATTTGATGACAGTTTATTATATGTGACAGTGGGGCAGTGTAAAGAGTGAAAAGAACAGGGCCTAGAACTGATCCCTGTGGGACTCCGCATTCCAGTTTGACAGGTATTGATTGAATCTTGTTTACTGCAACTGTCTGGGAATCGGTCAGTAAGGTATGAATTAAACCAGGTGAGGGCTGTGCCAGGAACACCGAACGTTTTTGAAGACGGGAGAGAAGAATTGAGTGGTCTATAGTATCGAAGGCTGCTGATAAGTCGAGTAGAATGAGAAGGAAGATTTTATTTGAGTCAGAAGCGAGTAGAAGCGTGTTTAAAGTGTGTACTAAGGTGGTTTCAGTGCTGTGGTTGACGCGATAGGCAGACTGAAACTCAGGAAGAAGATTGTTGGAGAGAAGGTGGTTGTTGAGCTGTTTGAGAACTACTTTTTCAAGGACTTTAGAAATAAAAGGTAGATTGGAAACAGGTCTATAATTCTTCAGAATGTTAGGGTCAAGGTCATGCTTTTTGAGTAGAGGTGTGACTATAGCAGTTTTGAGAGTTGATGGAACATTTCCTGAAACAACAGATGAGTTTACTAATTTCGTGATAGTGGGTATAAGTTGTGGTAGGCACTGTGGGAAAAGAGAAGCAGATATGGGATCAAGATCACATGATTTTATAGTCATTTCTTTCAGAATTGTCATTATTTCTTTCTCACTTGTCGGATGAAATAAAAGGAGAGGAGTCCCAGAGAATTTGGGATCAGGAAGTGCAGGCTGGAAAGGAGTCTGATCCAGTTTGGAGCGAATGTTATGGACTTTTTCAGAAAAGAATGCAGAAAATATAGAAGGAAGTTCAGAGTGGTTGTGGATGGAAGGCAGAGGGCTTGCCTTCACAGATCCAAGAAGAGTAGATGTGAGGGAAAAGAGAGATTTCATGGACGTGGCATCAAGAGCTAGTAATACTTTGTTTTTACTGAAAATAATAAGACTATAAACCGAGGCCCCGTGTGCGAACGCATGCAGAACATCTTGCACACACGTTAAATCCTGTTCCACTCTTCGGAAGAGTAGGCCATAATGTGCCAGTGGGAACAGATGACAAAATTGACAAAAGTACATACACACGGGGACTAGATGTAAAAAAACACACATGTGGGCTTATTCCATTATCCTCGATATAAAAGAATAAATAAGTAAATAAATAAATAAATACCAAGTGGATGGGTAACCGCGCTTCGTATAGGCCTGTAGTCCTATTATTCTAAAGCTATCCAGCATCGGTGGTGTCAGCAACACAGCCCACAGTGACATTGACAATGGCAGGCCTTGTCACAGTATGGGCCACACTGCATGCTAAGAAGCAAACCGGCAGATCTAATTTATTAGTCCCAGCAGGCTCGTTTCTCTGTTGCAATAATTATCATCATGCTTCCTCTATACTACAGCCGCTGTCACCATAGACCAGACACAAGCAGAGTGGTGGGATGGAGGTAGGTAGGAGTTGGGGGTGGGGGAAAAGGTAAGGTAGTGGTAGTGGTGGTGTAGGGGGCTAGGGTGAGGGTGGGAATGTGTGTGTGTGCGTATGTTCGTGCGCGCGCGCGCGCGTGTGTGTGTATGTGTGTGTGTGTGAATATAATTTTTACTTCCTGTAACCTATACTATATTATCATGCCTGTCACCCAGAAATCGTTCTTCCCATATGTTTGGCATAGTATTACTGGTACAATACCCCCTCCATCAACACACACACACAAACACAACACACACGCACACACACAAACACGCACGTGTACACACACGTGTACACTCACACACACACACACACACACACACACACACACACACACACACACACACACACACACACACACACACACAAACAAACAAAACAAACAACAACGCACCTCACAAACACACACACATGCAAACAAACTAGCAACAACAACAACAACAACAAAAACAAACACACAAACATAAAACCACACAAAAAACAACCCAAACCCCTTCAACACAAAACAAAACAAGCAAATCCCCAAAACACAAATTAGCACACATGCACATGCACATGCACATGAACAGAGAGAGAGAGAGAGAGGAGAGAGAGAGAGAGAGAGAGAGAGAGAGAGGAGAGAGAGAGAGAGAATTACAAAGGTTTATTGTGATAAGCTTTCAAGCCCATTCACAAGGGGACAGTAGGAAGGGGACTGGGCACAAACACAATCATATTGGACTAAGAGAGAAAACAATTCACAGAGAGAGACAGACAGACAAACAGACAGACAGAAGACAGACAGACAGACAGACTTGGACACAAGAACAAGGACAACAACAAAAACAACCCAACTCTGAAGGTCAGTATCATGAGTGAGAGAGAGAGAGAGAGAGAGAGAGAGAGAGAGAGAGAGAGAGAGAGAGAGAGAGAGAGAGAGAGAGAGAGAGAGAGAGAGAGAGAGAAGAAGAAGAAGAAGAAAACAACAACAACAACAAAAGCAATGCAGAATATCAGTATGACAAGGCACACACAAAAGGAACTAGCCTACACACGTATACCAGCTACAACCATAACAGCAAACGGCTGAAATGAAACACAAGTGTGCCTTACATAGTACTGTTGTAGTATAGGTCTGCAAAAAATTAATGATTGTTCAGGGCCTGGCTCAATCGAAACTGAATCGTTATTCTAAGCCCATCTATATCCAGCGTTGATTATGCCATCCATACAGATCACAGTCACATTGACAGCAGACTTTGTATTGTATTGTTTTGTAGTGTAGTGTAGTGTAGTGTGGTGTGGTGTAGTATAGTGTAGTGTGGTGTAGTGTGGTGTGGTGTAGTGTGGTGTAGTGTAGTGTAGTGTAGTGTGGTGTGGTGTAATTAGTGTGGTGGTGGTAGTGTGGTGTGTGGTGTAGTGTAGTTGTGGTGTGATGTGGTGTGGTGTGTGTGTGGTGTGGTGTAGTGTGGTGTAGTGTAGTGTATGTAGTGTAGTGTGGTGTAGTGTGTGTAGTGTGCTGTAGTGGGTGTCATGTAGTGTAGTGTGTAGTGTGGTGTGATGTGGTGTGGTGTGGCGTGGTATGGTGTAGTGTAGTGTAGTGTAGTGTTGTGTAGTGTAGTGTAGTGTGATGTGGTGTACTGTAGTGTAGAGTGCTGTAGTGTAGTGTAGTGTAGTGTAGTGTGTGTGATGTGGTGTGGTGTGGTGTGGTGTGGTATGGTGTAGTGTAGTGTAGTGTAGTGTAGTGTAGTGTAGTGTTGTGTAGTGTAGTGTGATGTGGTGTTCTGTAGTGTAGAGTGCTGTAGTGTAGTGTAGTGTAATGTGCTATAGTATATTATAGTGAAATGTAGTATGCTGTGCTGTAATGTGATGTAGTGTAGTGTAGTGTTGTGTAGTGTAGTGTAGTGTACACTACTTTCAGTCACAGAAGATTCTCAGTGCGCAATTCGGAATGTCCTCCCTGGGGAGGGTACATGGCCAAGAGATTAGTGCCCCTATTTTCTGTTTGTTGTTGTCTGCTTGTGTATTGAATTTGTTTCCTAATTACAGTGGCTTTTTTCTGTTTTTACTGTTGTCATTTGTTGTGGTTGTTGTGTTGTGTGTGTTGTTGTTTTTGTTGTTTTTATTGTTTGAGTTTTTGTTTTATTTGTTTTGTCAGAATTTTGTCAGGAACAACTCTTTTGTTGCCGTGTGTTGTTTTACATGCGCTGATTGCCTTTTTTTCTTTTATCATCTCATCCGAAAGAGTAGCACCCAGAGCACCACTCAAAGTCTAGTAGATTTGGGGGGGAGAGAAAATTACACTTCAGGAACAATCGGAGGATTGAACCCATGCTTCTTTACTTCTAGACCACTGATCCCTATGAGCCACACACACTCTAAGAAGCAGAAATGGCAGGTCCAATGAGACCAGCCAAGCCTTCCATTTTCCCTGTTGCAATAAAAATTATTATGCTGCTTGTACAGAGCACGGCCACTGGTGGGTTTTTAAATGTCAACAATGACAAGCAAATTTGCCAAGGAGATATGTATGAGAGAGAGAAAAGAGAGAGAGAAGAGAGAGAGAGAGAGAGAGAGAGAGAGAGAGAGAGAGAGAGAGAGAGATGTGTGTGTGTGTGTGTGTGTGTGAAAAGAGAGAGAGAGAGAGAGAGAGAGAGAGAGAGAGAGAGCACTTGCGTCAATGTGTGTGTATGCACAGACACTCACGTGCACGCTCACATCTACATTCGTATGCTAATACAGTGCAATTATCATATGGAAACTACGTTAATTATTTATCAGGAATGAACCTTTTCATTCTCTGGTTCATCCAGCTATGATCAAACAAAGATAACTCAGCTTAACTCAACTGTCTCCATCGTTGCTGTCGTCCGTAGGAGCTCCCTTCAATGCCACCCTGATGATGGAAGACCTTGGTGGCAATCCATTATCAGGTACACCTATTAGGCTACGATGCATGGGTGCATAATTATTGTGAGGAGACCAAGAAGAAGCGAAAGACGCCTTTTTTTTTTCCTGGTCTGACGTTCAGGTATTTATATGTATCTCCTATTGTTAACGCCGTCACCAGTGAACAGCCATTTACTATGCTGGTGGTGAATATTCAGGATTTTCAGTGCGTGTTGCTGAAATGGCAGTATCCACCAGCTGTCGTGGTTTGTTTTGTTTTGTTTTTGGTTTTTAGTTTAGTTTAGGTGTGTGTGTGTGTGTGTGTGTGTGTGTGTGTGTGTGTGTGTGTGTGTGCTGTGTGTATGGCACCAGTGCATGTATAGCCTGTGCGGTACAAATGAGTGTGTTTATGTCTATATACAACCTAATACTGTGCAGATATGTCTTTTTTTTCTTCTGCTTCCCCGGCTATGCTTTTATTTCTAATCCGGTCTGGATGGCAAAGTCGGCAGTCTGTCGTAGTGACCCTGCCAGTCCCCAGGGTTTTTTTTCCTGGAGCTCTACTGGGCTGAGCCACTACGTCTGGTGTCTCAGGGTGTTGAAGGTAGGGCAGGACTGCAGGATAATTATGGGAAGGGAGTTGTGGGCCTGTGCAACAAGGGCACTGGTCAGTGTAGGATATTTTTAGGCGTTGGAGATGGGATAGGAGTTGGCATGGTCCTGTTTGCATTATGAAGGTGGCAACTTGAGCAGCTCTATCTAGTTCCAGAATGCCATCTTTTCCATCTTCTGGCCTGACGCCTAGCTGCTGGCCCCATGCTTTCCTGGAGCTGTTTCTGAAGATTGTCCTTTCCTCACTGTTTGACCCTGGATGGGCTGGCTGCTTCAAGTTACTGCCTGCCTTGGACAGGCAGTCTGCCTCTTCGTTGCCCCCTATACCACCATGGGAAGGGATCCATCGCAGCACTACCATAGTTCTCTGGCTGAGGAAGTTTAGTTCTCGCTCGATGACTCTTAAGGATCTGCTCTCCTCCTGGTGCCTGGAGACTCTGCAGATGTCTGATCATGCAAAGCTACATAATAGTCATATCCCCGGAGTCGGAATGTGGCTACCTTCGGATGAGACTATAAACCGAGGCCCCGTGTTCGAACGCATGCTGAACATCTTGCGCACGCGTTAAATCCTGTTCCGCTTTTCGGAAGAGTAGGCCATTGTGTGCCGGTGGAAACAGATGACAAAATTTACAAAACTGCATACACACGGGGACTGGATGTAAAAAAGCACATGAGTTCTTATTCCATTATCCTCGATATAAAAGAATAAATAAATAAATGGCTAGAACGACCCATACGCAGAATCTTACCCGCCATTTATGAACCTCGAGGGTAAGGCCAGCACATGCATGTGTATTATGGAAATCTGTATCCTAAACTGATGGAAGATTTTCATCCCTCTTGTTCCACTGGAATACGTACCCAGCGATGATCAACCCATGATGGACTGACTGTCGCTGGTGTGTATGGGCCTTTATTGCCCACAGGAAAAAGACCTGGAGGGTTGGGTGTTATGGCGTATGCTCATTCCATCCATTATCATCATTAATGTTGTCATGCTCCAGTGATCAGCATGTACTTAACTAGGTGGTGAATATCCAGGATTTTCACTTCGTGCTGTTGCTATGGAAACATGGGCCAGCTGTCACTTTTTTGCTCTTACTTGTGTATATGAGTGTGAGTTGGAGAGAGATATTTATTTATTTCTTCTTTTATTTCGAGGATAATGGAATAAGTACTCATGTGCGGGATTTTTTTTTTTTACATCTAGTCACGTGTGCATGTAGCTTTGTAGATTTTGTCATCAGTTCCCACTGGCACACAATGGCCTACTCTTCCAAAAAGCGGAACGGGTTTTAACGTGTACGCAAGATGTTCTGCGTGCGTTCGCACACGGGACCTCGGTTTATAGTCTCATTCGAAGGACTTTTGGGGAGAGTGGAGTAGGCACTGATGTTAACTCCAGAGGAAAAAATCCTCTTGAACGAGATTCGAACCCAGGTCAGCAGATCATGAATGCATCACTCTAACCACCAAGCTATCCGTCCCCGAGAAGAGAGAGAGAGAGAGAGAGAAGAGGGAGAGGAGAGAGAGATGAGAGAGATGAGAGAGAGAGAGAGAGAGAGAGGTGCATGTGTTCTTCAGTATGTACATGCACATATGGATGCATGCATGCATGCGTGCGTGCGTGCGTGCGTGCGTGCGTGCGTGTGTGTGTGTGTGGTGTGTGTGAGAGAGAGAGAGAGAGAGGAGAGAGGAGAGAGATGAGAGAGAGAGAGAGAGAGAGAGAGAGAGAGAACATTTAATGTACCAGGCCATACGCCCATGACATGAGGATTAGAACATCTTGAAAGCAAAACAATTGAAAGCAAAGCACTTCACATTAATTTGACAAAGGTTGTATGTATAGACCAATGCTCTCCTCTCCCTCATACAACACACTACACCCACACATACCCCCCCCCCCCCCCGCCCCCCCCCCCCGCCCTTCCCCAACACACATCCAACGAGTGTGTGTATGTGCTTTTCATGTTTGTAAATGCACATGTGGATGCATTTATGCATGTGAGTGTGTGTGTAAAGAGAGAGAGAAAGAGAGAGAGAGAGAGAGATGAGAGAGAGAGAGAGAGGAGAGAGGAGAGAGAGAGAGAGAGAGACAGACAGACAGACAGCAGGTCTGAATGAGTGAGAGTTAAATAAAATTATTGTTATTATTATAAGGTTTCTGGCCACTACACACCATTGATGTTTCATACTGATGATTAGCACTTGTGACAGTGACAAATACCTGAGGGAAGTGCATGCGCATGTGTGTAAGAGTGCATGTGTGTGTGTGTGTGCGCAATGAGTGCCCATGTCTTTATGTATGTCAGCATGTATGTGCATTCATACATGTGCATGCATCAGGCTGTGTACAAATGAGCAAGAAATGGTGAAAAGCAGGGGAGAAAACTCACTTGATGACATCAGTAAATATAAGGATTCATGAACAGAGATGGCAACCTCTTAACTGCCAAGTGCAAGTGCCTCCTTTATACGGGGAAGAAAATTCTTATGTACCACTTGCTAGGTTCATGTCCCTGCTACTCAGAAATTAGTACTATATGAATGATCCTGATATTCTGCCCAATGACAGTATGTATATATATCGTAAGTTTCAGGCAAGCTCAAAGTAGTTAGCATATTTCACTACAAAAATATATTTAAAACTTAAAAAAATAGATGAAAATACACTTTCTTCATCATCACTGTTATTCTGAGTAACTCCCCCCCCCCTCCCCTCAATAGTGTCACACATAAATCGAGGTAAAATCTCAGTGTTTTTTTCTTTCTTTTTCACCATCTCCTGATTTTACACAATAAATTATTATTGTTTTTTTTCCAGGATTTATTGACATGATTTGGGATGGGGCCACTTCTTCAGCTGTGTAATGTTATTGTATGTTCAAGGAGAAGAGTCTGCCATTTGAACAGTACAGTCCAAGCAGTCATGCAATAATAACACAAAATGTGAGCTAAAAAAATACAATGATCCGTTTTTTCAGCTGGATGTTGTGAGCAAAACAGGAGAGTGATCTCCACAAATTTGGAGTTCTTTCCCTTTTACTGTAGTCAAGGAAGCTGGCTTGTTTACTTCGGCTTGATACCCTGGAAATTTTCCGGGTTGTTGGCTTTAGAGTGAACATTTTAGTCCTGGATAGTAAAAATTACGGAGTGTGGGGCGTCAAGCAGTTTAAGGGTCATGATCTTTGGTGTCAGTGTTTCTGTTTCTTATGCTGCAAGATTATTTAATTAATCTGAATTCTTATCTTTTTCCGATTGTCCTGTTTCCGAATGGTGGTGAATTAAACAGGCAACCTGACCTGTCATACAAAAAAGCAAGCTTTTTTGTTTTGTTTTTTCTCATTCATATTATTTCAAAGATAAAGAAAAGATGACATGTTCATTATCCGTATCTATACATACAGTTCGGAATCAAAACTCGGTGACAATAACGAATTCTTTGCTCATGAAAAAGTATCCCATATCAGCATGCATCCAACACACACGTAGTCAAAAACTCACAGTGGTTCATGAACAGTCATAAGCAAGGCACATGAACTGGCAAGATTTGAAACACACACAATCATACAACACATACATTCCGTCTTCATTTCACTCAGAAATAGCTGCTCTTGCACAAATTTTTGCAAATCCAACAAGACTTCATATGCAAAAAAACACACACACCTGCACGTTCAACACATGTATGCAACATACCAACACACGATGTAACACAACCAATGCACAACGCACTATTACGTCTTCATTTATTTCACACAACCACACACAATCACCGTCTTCACTTAATTCACAACACTTCCCCTCTCTCTCTCATGCTCATGTAACATGATTGCATACACACTAAACACACACAAGCACATCAATGCCTTGTTAACTTCAACAACTCAGTGCTTGCACAAGTCAACTTAATCTAAAACTGGAAATTAATGATGGCCCTGTCTTCATCACCTCAATGTAATAGTGACCTCTTCTATTAAGTCTAGTCATAAGAGAAGCCATAGAGAAGACAAAATCACAAAAAGATTAAAACCAAAAAAAGAATTCAAGTTTTAAAAAAGCATACTACACATGGAAAATAAAAGCAAAACATATCTATTCCAATAATCATAAGTAATTTGATTCCCACATGATTCCTTTTTTCAAAGCTGATTGTACTTAAAACAACCCACACACACAGGACAGTGAAACAAAGAAATGAAAACATTTTTTGAAAAAAAAATGCACAAAAATAAAATGTGTATTAAACTTACTTCAGAACAAAATATCTTCATACACAGTTTAAAAAAAACCAACCCAAGAAAAACATAAAAAAATCACACACGCGCACCCACCCACACACATACACACATGCACACACACACTAATTAACACTTTAACCCACTATTGGGTAGCCAAAGTATGTTCTTTCGAGCCAGAAGGCCCATAGAGCCGGAGCTTATCCCGGTTTCTGTAGCATTAAGCGAACTGATGGTTTTTCACCACCCCTGTGGCAGGACGCTAGTCTGTCGCAGATACTTCCCAAGCAGAGCTGGGTACCCACTTGTACTCCTGGGTGGATGTGAGGAAAATAGGAGAAATGTGTCTTTCCAAGGGACACAAACACCGAGCCGGAGCGGGGATCGAACCCGCAACCTCTGGGATCACGAGTTGACCGCCTAAACCTCTGTCCCACGGTGCCTACATTGGGTAGCAGCCATTTCTAAACCCCCCTTCCCTCTGTATCACTCAACTACGGGTTTGAGAAGCATACAAATGCGCACAGTGCACATGTACTGGAAAGAGGGGTTATCTCCCTTGGAACGTACGGTGGGTCTAGGTATGGGCGAATAGTGTTATGGTCCTTGTTCAACATCATCACATTTTCAATGTTTCCACGGTTCACGGTTCCAATGTTCACTTGTGCGGGCTATCTTGCCCTGGCCTTTCACTTGGCCAGCAGTTAGTTTTTGCAGGGATGTCTTTTCTGGTGCGAGCCCCTGACGGAGAAAGACGCTGTGCTCGTTCCTCCAGACTGGCCTCCACACTTCAGGCGCGTCGCATCAGATCCATATTCAGGCGGTCCATCCCCAGGGCCTGCAGCTCTTCAGGCTGGCTGTACTCATCTAAATCAATGGGCTCGCTTGGCTGCACAGAGCATGGATGAAGGTTAAAACGACAGTTCACAACTCTCTTTTTATGATGATTTATCTAAAAAGCATTTTGTTCTCTTGTACAGGTAACCAACAACAAAGATTATGTTCAGAGTAGTTCTAAAAACCAAAATAATGAAATCAAATAATTTTTGTTTTAAATCAAAATTGAACTCTCTATCCACTGAAACCCAACAATTATTTACAAACTAAACTAAAAAGAAATTAAGTTACATGTTTTACAAACTAAACCAAAGATAAAACTTACTCACATATCTTATTAAAATAGTAATACTAAAATAACTAAGATATATTCAAAGATGATCTCTTCTTTCAAGAAAGCAAATACAGTGCTTGCCCAAAAATTGTTGAAAAAATTTTCATGAATTTTTAACAGTAAACCTGAAGTTAATGTTAATAAAGTCCTAAAACTCAAGAACACTTTATTGTGACCAAATGACTGGTTATAAAACACCACGCCACATTTTTGTTATAAAGAATGTAAGCATGGCTGATGTTAGCATAAAATACTGTGATTACTGTATCATAACTTTTGTTCACACGGTCCTGAAAAGAAACCTTTTAAATTTAAAAAAAACAAACAAACAACTTTCTCCAGGACTGGGCTAGAGCTCAGAGGCTCACCATATGGTGAAATTTTGTGTACGCAACCATTTTTACCCACCATTAAGATAGCCAGTCTGACTTCGAGGATGGTGTCTAAACCCAACACCTGTCTGCTTTTGTTTTTAGAATTCTGTCATCCATTCCCATTGGCATGAAATGGAATACTCATCCAATAGGCAGAACAGGTTAACATGTGCACCAGATGTTCTGTGAGTACATGCATTGAGGACCTTGATTTACAGTCATCTCCAAAGGACTTTTAGGTGTAGTGGAGTTGGTACTGATGCTAACTCCAGGGAAAAAATCCTCCAAAACGAGTGCTTTAATTAATGGTGGCTTGATCATGGGCCATCAGATCAATCACAAGCTCAACACTCTTAATCAATAGGCTAACCCCCTCCCCCTAGAAATCTATTTGAAATTAATATTTCAGGATACTTAAAAAAGATAAAAATAAAAAGGACTTATCAGCTTGGATATTCACTCCATTTCCTAAACTTTCTTTTTTTGTTTTTGTTGTGCTTGTTTTAAAAAAAAAAACATATGAAATTGCACTTCAAGTACAAAAACGTTTTAAAAAAACCAAACTATTCTCCCTCCTTCTTGGCACCATGT
Source organism: Rapana venosa (assembly GCA_028751875.1). NCBI lineage: Eukaryota > Metazoa > Mollusca > Gastropoda > Neogastropoda > Muricidae > Rapana > Rapana venosa. The sequence goes on from CM054138.1 coordinate 48,352,198, forward strand.
CACAGTGACATTAAAAAACCCAACAACAAACCCTTGAATGAAGCATATATATTAACTGTTTTGTTCTCTGCAAACTTCTTGAAGCTTGCCTACCTCAGTTTAAATGTAAGAAAAAAAACTTCCTTCACCCTTATATGGCTAAGCTGAAAATGCTCAGAGACAACCGATAAGCTTATAGTGGGTGTGACCATGTTAATTTGTTTTTTTTGGGTGGGGGGTGGGGGGAGGGGTTCTGATAAAAATACTGAAAACAAAACAAAACAAAGAATCTGATGGTAACTCACCTCCACAGGGGTAGGAACAGTGCCACTGGAGGATGAAGTAAGGCTCTGGGATGTCTTGTCTTTCGGCAAAGCACTTGTCTTCTCTGGCGCTTCACACTGTGTGGAAGATGCCTCTTCTTCCTTCTCACTGGAACAGCCGGACATCTCAACCCTCGACGCTGACGGCTCCAAGTCGGGGGGCGACTTTGCGTTGAGGTGGGTACCATCGCTTTATTTTGTGCTCACAACAAGTCTGCATGGACCTTGTGACGGTGGCAGATGGTGTGAAGCACTGGAAGAGCTGGGCATCTTGTGAGTGATGACGTGGGAGATGACGGTGAAGCCCTGGGGTCCTCTGGCAAGGCGGACATGCCTGGGTTGCGCTGCTGCTGCCTTTCCCCGCTCTCAGATCCAGAGTCACTGTCCAGATCGCCAGGAGTTCAACCCCCCAAACTGCAACAGAATGCTGATTAATACGAGGTTCTTTCCATTTTCACGTTACGATTTAATTACATGGATGTTCTCAGTGCATTATGGCTGCCTTTTACCAGTTACCCTACAATTCCCTTACTCTTGTGGGCTCTACCACATTGAATTAGTTGCACAAACTAACTGAAACATAACAGTTTTAAGGTGATATAAAAACAAACAACAATCCCCACACATACGTGGCCAAAATGTTTAATCACCATTACTAAGCATAACTTATGCTTTTATTTGTGATTTGATTACCAGAAATTACTGAAGGCGAAACTGAACTGTGGAATGAAATATACTTAACCCTTTACCATTCGCATTTCTTACAGAGAAACTCTCTGTAGTATTCGGAAATTTACGCTGTTTTTTCAGAGAATAAGGTACCTCAAGTACACATAGTCCTGTACAGTTACTATTGTTCGCAGAGCAGGTCATATTTGGCCAAAGTATTCATATGTTGACATACTTTGTTCTGCACCCCAATGATGTTGTGTCTCTACTACTGTGTCGTGATTGCTGGTCCTCTCTTGTCACCAAATTCAGGTAACATTGCAGTGACATCATGCTGTTAGTCTACAACTACCCTTAACATGCCATATATAGAGTATGTGATTAAAAAAAATACTATGTGTGGTCCTGCATGAATGTGTCCTCCATCGCATCCACCGTCATGGTAATCCAATCGAACATTCACACGTACAAAAATTACTGTCCCCAAGTCTACACTTCCTCAGTGGAAAATTATTCAAACATATTTGAAATCGACGTTGACTAATGCGCCGTATATACATTATTACAAATATATGCTGACGCCTACTATTTACAGACACTAGTGTGTCCTTCATCAATAGCAACATGGCTGCTGTCACATGCAGGTGTCACAGCCAGTGTCGCGTCCAGGTGTTGTTCGGCGTGTTTCTCAGGTGATGAAAATACATGATTAATTTTGAGAAATCTGGTTTTCTTCATAATAATTACTGATCCCTGACTCAGAAAATCTCAAATCAGTAGACCAGTAGAGATGCTGCCTTGCAAAACGCTTGATCTCCCATTCATGATCAAAACTGACAGGTAAGCCCCAAATTTCATCAGGTGTGTTTCTTGTCGTAATGGTATCTTAATGGGGACTAAGCCTTTTCACAGCGTTTTTGCTGGCATAATTGTTAGTTTTATCTGCTACAATTTGAAACAATGTTGGGGCACAACAAAACAAAATAATCTAAGAGCTTGCATTCAGTGGGAAGAGTGTGTGCCCGGTCCCAGTCGGCAGCGTGATGTCTTGCACTGAGCAAGGAACTTGTGCCGCTGCGCCATGTCGTCTGCCTATGAGCCAAACGGAATGTTATCCTCAGCATTACTTTCCGACTCACTACCTACTCCTATTTCATCTCTTTTTTTCTACATCTACTTCAACATCGGATTCAACATTTTATTCTCTTTTCGAACTTTTTCCACTTGAGCCAAAATACTTCAATTTCCACATCAGTATATTCATCCCAAATTGTATGCTCAATTTTTGCGGGCCATTTTAGCTACAAGAAAGCGTGGGAAAGACAAAGCCAGTCACTGGCCAATTTTCTTGTAAAAGGGGAGGCTGTGTAGCACTGAATTTGGGGTCCATTCCTTCCTTAGTTTATGCTGACCTCAGTGGAATGCTCATTCATAGTGTGCGTGTACTAGGTAGAGCTTAGTGCGTGATGGAAAATCCCCACTAGGCTGAAATGACGTCCGGCGGGCTGCGGCGGGTATAAATAGATGCGGGCGAGCGGGCAGCGGCGGGCTACGGCGGGTAAAAATGGGAAAGGGTTAAATAAGAATGGTACAGAGTAAAATGGCTGGCTACTCCAAGTAAAATGCCCTAGCCTAAAAACTATTCCAGCATAAACTTTTGCTGGCTCCCTGTGGTTTTGAGACTTCTCTTCACAATAAAGTTGTACGAGTTTCAAAATACGGAAAATACTGTGCGAAAGACAAGATGTAGAAAAATAAATTAAACTCCACGCTTGAAGTCTGAAGTGTAGCTAAGTTATATACAACATGTGGTAAGATTGGTCAACCAAATCATGGTCAACCAAATCAGAAAACATGGGAAGCAATGCAAATGTAGTGAACAGGTTCATTATAACGCATGAGTAGTTTTACTTTTAATGATTAAAGATGAAACATTTGCCATCCATCCAGACTTTTCCTTCTATTTACTTTTCTTAAGATTCTGCCTGAATAGTTCTTACATAACAAACAAAAAATTATCTATTTATTCATTCTTTTATATCGAGGATAATGGAATAAGCACTCATGTGCTTTTTTTTTTACATCCATTCCCCGTGTGTATGCGGTTTTGTAAATTTTGTCATCTGTTTCCAGTTTTGTCATCTGTTATCAGTCAACATAGACGACTCTTAGGAGACAGCAGACAAAGAAAGCGAAAGGGAACACGAGAGAGAATCAAAGAGACTAAAACTGGGGGAAAAACCAACAACCCACAGTGATACTTACATATTCCAACGGTCATACTTGTCCAAGGCACCACAGGAACTGGTTTCTGCTTTCCTCTTCCTGACAAGTTTGCCTTCCTTCAGCCTGATTAATCCTGTTAAAATCAACATGATCATGGGACTTTAGTATCACACTGAGCAACTGCTATTACCACTACAAACAGTATGATAAAACACATACCGATAAAATATATTATGACCGGCAAAGTACAAGTTTTCAAAAGACGAAGGGAAGTCTTTTCTTTCTGTATTTTTTTTTAAATAAAAAAAAACAAAACAGAAAAAACTTAGTTTCCTGAGCATTATACAAATAAGCTCGATGCACAGAAATGCTTAAAAAAATTCAAAGAACCTAACGACAGAAACAGAGAAACCTTCCTTTATTTTTTCTTCCCTCTTTTTTGTTTTTGCTTTTCCGAAGTTTGCAAACTAGTTCATGAATACTTGATTGGGTTTACAAACAGCAGTAAAATAATGACTGTATACTTTACTAGTTCTAAATAAAGCTTCTATAATACACTGGCATACCTGTCCTTCTGATTCAAACTGACCCAATATGAAAAGAAGCTACATAAGACTACACCTTACTTATAATTGAGCACACAAATAAATGTACCCCCCCTATCAAGTATATCCCCCCCCCCCCCCCCCCCCCCCCCCCCCCCCCCCCTTATTTTCAAATATACGGACCACCCCCACACACATTAAATACACACCTTCTGAAGGGCTTCCTCAATCCCTCAGATCTCCGATACGACATCAACTCGGGTCTTCATTTTGGGTACTTTCTCCTAAAGGGTACAGGCCCTTTTGGCGCTCGCTCCCTCCCTCCTGCTTTTTCTCGTTCTTTTCCCCTGTTTAGTTCCCACCCTCTTCAGCCTGGACAAAAAAAGCACAAAAACCCAATGAAAATCCTTTTCAAGTCCACCAATTCTCAATATTATATTTTTAACCCTATTACTTTACACACAGCTATAAAAGAATCATTTTTAAAACAATTTAAAAGGCCATCACTGATTTATTTAAAAATAAGGCTGTCACAGTATTGAGTACATACCGTCTAAAATTTCAACAGAACCACGTGCCATTCTTCTGAAGTTTTTTGGGGATTTTTTTTTTTTTTTTTTTTTAAAACTCTCTATCTCTGGAAAAAACAGGAAAAAATGTTGCTCAAAGGGTTTCATATAAACAATATTTTGATACAAGAATTCCAATAATTTGGATAGTCCGACTAGATACATTTTAAAACAAGGATGTGTCTTTCCAAACCAATCCCATGGGAAAAAAAAAAATTTTTCATAGTAAACAGTGCTTCTGAAATCCCTGAGATGGAGGATAAAATGAAAGAATTACTTTCATGAATTTTGTACAAATAATATAGGACGACAAAAGGGTGGCCATAAATACCCATTTTTTTGTCCATCTAATATCTGTTTTCCCTGAGCAGCGTCTGATTGTTTTGGTTTCCTGCTTTCAGTAAGGGCTAAGATACAAAAGATAAAAACAAACACAAGTCCTTTCTTTAAGAAAATAAAAATAAAAACCCCCGAAATGCTCATATTTTTGCACAGGAAGTTGACAGTGTATTGACAGGGTTGGTTTGAACTTCTTTGTGATTCAAAAACACATTCCCTTACCCAAAACAGTAAAATCATTAAAATAATAACGGGGAATTTTGTTTCTACACAGAATGAGCTTCCCCAACACACAATTGATAAAAAAAATTTACAAAATTTTGTTCGACAGTTGTGACGCCAAATGTCCAAAATAATTTTTGGGATTTAATCAATTATTGAAATTCCCTTTGTTTCCCAGCCATTTTTTACACTCCCACTAAATCCCCCTTTTTTTAAAAAGAATAGGTTTTTTTTCACTCTAATTTTCCATTTTCTGTTTAAAAAACTGAAAAAAGGAAAATTTACTACATCTAAAATCATTCCATTCTAACAGGGACTTCTCAATGTTTTAAAAAAGGGAAAAAATTTACAGTTTTCCCAATTTTTCATTTTACATAAAGTTGCTATTATCATTTCAAAAAAAGGCTGGTCTTCCGTAACATGCTTTTAAAAGAAGAAAAGGCAAATGAACACCAGACGTCCACTTAAGAAATCATAACAACGTCAAATTAGTCAGAAAATCGCTTATATTAAACTTTTTACCAGCTTCTGTTTTGCTTTTTATACAGTTTTAAGCAACAAGTTTTTAAAAGAAATAAAAATTTTTTTGTATAATTTTCCATTAAATTTATTATTTTTGGGGTTTCGTGACTTTGACATGTCCACATAAAAACCATCAGATGACCGCAAAAAAGCTTTACCAGTGCAAAGTTAGACCAGCAAAAGATTTTAATTTAATTTTCCTTTTACCTTTTGTTTTAAAAATTAAAGACATTTCAGGTTGTACTTCTGGGAATTTTTTTGCTTCTGAAAACTTTAAAATTAAACCCCGAAATATGTCCACCCCTCCCGTTAAAAACTGTCAATGAAAGTTTTTTCGCAGTTATTTAACTTTCTTTCATTCTCTTTCATTTATTTTTTTCTGAACAAAATAAAAAAATATTTTTGACATCTGAGAAATTTTTGAGCTATTTGTTCTTTTTTTACATGTTTGACAGGTAACATACCCGACTGTTGTTTCACGGGCATGCTTCTTGAAGTAAATTTTACAAAAATTTTTTAAAAAAAAAATTCAATGCAAATCACAAATTATTTATAAACTAACCTCAAGAATACATTAATACCAGTTGCAATGATAGTAGTAAAAACGTACTTTACATTCCACAAACAACTGTCAGACATTTCACATTGGTGAACATCTTTCAGCCTGATAAAACCATACTGAAAGCCTCATTACTTCTCACATAGAAATTTTTGAAGAACAATCATTTTTTCTCTTTCAAAACCCCCAAAACTGTTTTTTGCCCCCCCCCCCAAAAAAAAATTGAGCTTTTTTTTGGGTTTTTTTCCTGGTCCACCTTTTTGTCCAACCTCATATAATCTGGGGGAAAAAATGTACAGTGGTTAGTGTTACGTGGGTTAAAAACAAATTCTGTCCTTTTTCTGTACAAAAAGTTTTATTTTTCCTTTTTTTAGCTAATTAATGAAAGCTCAATTTTGGCCAGAGCCCAAGTAAAAAAGCTGTTCAAACTTTTACTTTCAAATTAGTTTTACACTTAAAATTTTATTACAGATCATACTTTGATCTCCCCGACTCTTCTTTAAGTTGTATTGTGTCAGTCAAAATTATCTCCCTGACTATCCACTGATTGCAAGAGGCTTATAAAATAATCTATGGTTTTCCTCTCACTTTCTCATTTTATTCTGGTTTTCCAGTTTCATTTTTTAAGGCTACATCACGATGTTCCTCAAAACTTTTATCTTATGGACCTATATATAGGTCATTCTCAGAAACATGTGAGGTATGATAGTGACCTACTTCACACATCTACCATCTGAATGAATTTAGTTTGTAACTGTAGTGAATGCTGGTTACTGGTTATATTTGAATTAAAGAAATAAATTTTAACAGTTTTAATGAGTACTTGTCCTTGTTTTTAAAAATATTGAATTTTCTTTTACAAAATGTGCTCATTCCAACATGGCGGATTTGTGACATGATGGTACATATGTTATTCAGATTGCTCTTCTGACTTCAAAGACTGCTAATTTGAAACACAATTTGTATTAAATTAATGCCCAGATGTTGTTTCAAACTCCCAAGCAGAAACATCTTCATTTTTTTTCATGAACATTAAATAGAGGGTGGATTAAATACCCGTTGTGGTCGTGACGCTTGGTTTCCAAAGTCAGGCCCAATTTTAAAAATTCACTCACAAAGAACTATACGATATCATCAACACATTATAGCTTCTACTGATAAAGTAAACAGTTAACAGTATATAAAAAACGAAGTTTTTGATCAGCAAGCTTTCCTACCCTCGTTCATGGCTTGAAACTCCAGATTATCAACATGGTTTCTCATTTTTAACGTCACGACCGACCGACGTAAATTTGGTGCCAAACTCGGCACATTCCTTCACTGACCGAGATTTTTATTGCTGGCACTTCACCTTGACCTAAAATATCTCTGGCACGTACTTTTTCCCGCCAAAGGAACATCGCGATGCTATACTAGTGTGCCGGTCTTTGTCTTCTTCCAAAATTTCTCATGTCACGACCGACCGCTAAAGCACGGCAGCATTTGATCAAGATGCGTTTACTCGCTTCTATCGCATTTTTTATCGAAGGAGAAGGAATGTTTTCTTTTCAAAGTATTTTACTTTTGCCAACCATGGTTTAATAATCGTAAACTCGTGTTTAAATTACGAAATTGCTTGTTTTTGTCAGGTTCTCTTTTCTTGTCAACAGCTTTGGCTTGTTAGCTGTGGGTACATTTACCGATCGTTTCATTTGATGACCGCTTATTCTTACTCGGAAAGAAATAAAAAGCCATCTACTGTAATTTGTGGAAATGGCTGTTATGTGCAAGAAATAAATTTTGCACAAAATATTGAATAGATCCAGTTTTTGTTGTGCGGCGTTACGGTTAGGACATGAAACGAAAATAGTACGGTTTCTTGTACGACCGCAACATTCTTGTTGAAGTTTTACTTTCTCTTTCTTTTATAGATGCTATTCGTGTTTTATTTCGAACAATTAGCGACAGAAGTGATTAGTTTGTTTTTTACAAGATTCAGCGCTATATAAATTCCATATATTATTATTATTATTATTATTATTATTTTCAGTGTTTGAATGTATTTTATGGAAATATTTTCGTTGATATGTAAACTCGTGTATTAACCACGTTGGTTGTGACACGAAACCAAGATAACGTGGTTTCTGTCTCGGCCGTTAGATCTAGAAGCATACGTAAAATTAGTCTCGCGTTTTCGTCATTCAGTTATTCATTCTTTATACGAATGCTCTGGTTATGTTGTTGAAAATATAAACCTGCAGCAGTGGTTATCTCGCACGTTGAAATTTGGCCGTAAAACGTTTAGCTTGTGTTAGTCGTGACAGGAAACGGATTGATTATGGTTTTGTGTCACGACTCTGATCTACTGTAATAAATCGTCCCCTTTTCCTTGGATACAGATTTCTAGTGTTGATTTCAGGGAAGTGATTGATCTACACAATCGTTGTTAATCGTAATGAGTCAACCGTAAAACTCATGCACGCTAAACGTCATCGCAGTGACGTTAATGTTTGCTACAAACTGCGCCGATGACAGAGCTCGGCGTTCCTGGTCACGACCGAAACACGTCACTAGTTTTCTACCACTTATGTTCTGTAGGCTTCAAATGTAATCAAACAATGACGTTTTTCCGATTAAATTATGTTCATTTGAGAGATAGGATACAATGCTGGAAGTCCTAAGCTTAACATTTTTCAAACTCCTGAAACATTACAAGTCTGTGATCAGTTATGATGAAAACCACATCATGAGGATGGGCTTTTTTGTTTTGTTTTTCGTTGGTTTCCGTTTTCCTTGTCAACATTTGGAACCAATTCATCTTTAAATGTGCAAGACAAGCGTTGATAACAAAAAAAATAACACACAACTGACACACGTTCACATTGACATAAAAAGCAAGAACACTACAGTTAAAATTGGTTATGACAAGAAACCATGAATGCCTTTTTCGCAACAACAAAAAATCAACATTTATTGAGCAGAATAAGCAATTCACATGCTTAAAAATTTTAATGGTGGTGTACACACACACACACACACATGTGTGCGCACCCACATTCACGCACACACATACATACACACACACACACTCTCTCTCTCTCTCTCTCATGCGCTTGTAAAACACACACACACACAAACACATACAATAATTATTTGCTCGCTCTCTCTCTTCTCTCTCTCTCTTCTCTCTCTCTCTCTCTCTCTCTCTCTCTCTCTCTCTCTCTCTCTCTCTCTCACACACACACACAAAATTATGTGTTATAAAGGAGAAGTCTAATGAGGGGGGTACAGTTACAAAAGAGCAGTGTCTAAGAAAAGTAGATCTTATCCAGGTGGGAGTCTTATGATAAAGAATAAAGGGGGCAGGGTGCCCACTATACATATGGATGCATGTGATTATGACCAACAATTTTTTTAAACTGTTACAATATAAAGCAAATCGTGTGTGTGTGTGTGTGTGTGTGTGTGTGTGTGTGAGAGAGAGAGAGAGAGAGGGGAGAGAGAGAAGAGAGAGAGAGAGAGAGAAGAGAGAGAGAGAGAGGGGAGAACTAAACAGTTCTAAATCAGTTTGAAATTATGTTAGATCATGTTAGATGTGGGACAAAAAAGCAGCTGCATGTGTGGGGAAAAAAAGCACCGGAAAATGCTGAGAGTGCTTGAAGGATTCTATTTGCCCATAAAATAAAAGAATTCATTTGCCTGTAAAACAAGAAATGAAGAAGAAATAACCTTAGATTATTCTGTTATTCAAAGTGTTGTTAATATTAAAGGAAGAAACCTCAACAACACAGCATAGGTGATGATTTGTAATCAATTGATAACCCTAACAAAGTTTGATCGACAATTAAGTTTTGGTTTTTACTATAAAAAAACCAAGAATGAAAATTATTTCATTGTTTTTTGTCATTTTTTAAAACATGCATTTTGTACTTGATATAAAAGCACTATGAACTCATGAGCTCATATTTTATCATTAATTATGAAGGATGCTCTAGGTCAGATGAGAGAAACTGGACTTAGTTGTGTTGATTGATATTATATCACTCCAGCATGATAAATCAAATGTAGATAATGTTTATTGATAATATAATATCATGTCACACTAAGTCTAAACATAATAAATCAATTGTAAATAAAAGTTACAAGAATGCATTGTTTTCTCATTTGAGATGATGTGTTTTTTCAATTTGATCTTAAATTGCTACACTTTCATGATTTGTGCTTTTGAGGGGTGTGGTTTCCATGTCACAACCAAACGGTCTCCATGTCACAACCATAATATATCATATAAAATGATAAATCAGTATGAATAATGTTACAAGAATGCATTGTTTCCAATTTAAGTTGGTGTGTTTTGTTTTAATGTATGTTTAAATTGCTACACTTCCATGATTTGTTATTTTGAGGGGTGTGGTTTCCATGTCACAACCAAATGGTTTCCATGTCACAACCGCAACATATTACTTTTATAAGGTATTAATTTGAAATAGCTTCCATTCTTGTGTAAAGAAAATTTTTGTTTATTTATATGATTCTGTTGATAAAGTTTAGGCTAATTTGTGATGCTTCCTGTGGTCACTAGCAGAAAAAAAAACAACTTTAAATCTGGGCGTACAAAACTGTCTTAGAGTGTCATTAGAAATATGGCCAAAAATATGCTTTTGTCAGTGATTGTCATACTTCCAAATGTTAGATTTGTTTTATAAATGAAAACAACAGCATTTTGGAGTGGGGTTTTTTTGTTTGATATTCCGAGTACAAAGATTTATTTATGCTACTTTTGGTTTCCATGTCACAACCGCAACACGGCTAAAAATATAACTTTAGTTCATCAAATACTAGGAAACCAATTAATATTTCATAATTTTTTCAAAAGAATGCAGATTGTGACAGAGTACTCTAAAATATAACAAAAAGGCATAAACTTCCAATGACATTTATTTTTCAAGGTCTATGTCACAAAAACCTCACATGTTTCTGAGAATAACCCATATATATATACACTAACAGGTAAGCTGCACAAGATTTAATCTTTTACCCATCACCAAAACAGTTTTCTTTGAAATATTATCTAACAGACATAAACAAAAAATAAAGCTGATGTTCCAATTTACATAAAACAGAAAATGCTCAAGATTATAAACATACAAAACTAATAGGCCTACTACTGTAATAGAGTAGGAATAAATTAAACCTTACTTTTAATAATCAACTATTAAAATCTGTCTTCCTTGAAATATAGTTCAGTAAAATCTGTTAATAAAAACAATCAACCAACAACAAAACAACAAACAGCCCCTCGCCCTAAAGCTATTTAAAGAAAAATTAAGCAAAAAGCTTGAAACTTACTTTTTCTCATTGTTGACATCTCGGATTCGACGTCCGCTAAGATCTCTGCATGCCTCACGGCTGGTGGTCTTCTCAATCTGTGCACCGATCGCCCTCAGCATGGACCCAAATCCACCTTTTCCTCCAAGCACACGGGGAAAGATGTAGTACTTCTGGCCATGCTCCAGGGGATCTGACCTCGACACCAGTCGACCATTGCTGGTCAAGTAGCTCTCACCTGCGGGTATACCCTGAAACAGAAGACTGGTTTTACATCTGGGCAATATTGCTATTATGGGACTATTACTAACACAACACCTGAAGGCACTTAAAAAATAACAACAAAAGATGTAAGCAACTGAAGAATTCCAACACCACCACCACCATCCTGGCATCCACCTCTCCAAATGGCTGCCAAGACAATCACTGAATCAGTTCAGTGTAGAAGAAAGTATTTACTCCTTTCAAACAAAAAGCAAAACAGTGCAGGTCTGTCATAGCCTATTCTCTCTGGCAAAAATAGTAGTTTTTATTTAACAAAAAAGTGATAGAACTTGGACATAAACACAGTCCCTACACAATGTTCTCCAAACTGCTGTCTGCAGCAACGTTTTTATGGTACTTGTACTGGAAAAAAAAAGACTGATTAATTAGACAGTACATAGTAAAGTATTAATTAATAAAGATGAAAAAGAGTGCACCAATCTTCTGGACTCTGTCCATGTAAAGTAATTAACAAAATGATGAATCTATAGAAGCCTTTGAGTATGACCCCTTTCATTTGCTACTTCATTCAATTCTTTGATTGTCAAGTTCCATCTGAGTGAAGAAGTCACACTCACTGACTCAGAAGTGTGTTTTTTAAACCCATAACAAAGGCTAAAGTGGCTTGTTTGATTTGCTTTGTTCCTCAGTACAAAGTTTTTGACTGACTGCAAATAAATCACCATTGACATTGACATAGTGTACAACCTTGCAGGAATAATAATAATAAAACAATATTAATAATACTATCTATAATTCTAAGTAATAAGATGGCAGGATTTGTTGCTTTACAAGATTCAGCGCTATATAAATTCCATACATTATTTATTATTATTATTATTAAGACCTTCACCTATAGATCCTACCTGAGATCCTGAGTTTGATTCTAAACCTTGCCCTTTCTTCCCAGTCTGATGAAAAAATCCAACTGAATGTCACTGTCAAAGTCCTCAAGATGAGACTATAAAATAACCAAGGCCCAATGTGCAAATGCATGCAGAAGAACATCTTGCCCACACATTAAAACCCAATCTGCCTTTCAGTGAGTTCACAGTTTCACTGTTTAGTGTTTTAGAAGAGTAGGCTATTTGACATTTTGTGCTGGTAATGGCAGTATGGTGGTAGGCACAGACAATTTTTAAAAATACATCCTCACACTCAACAGGTGTTGTGTTTAGATGCCATTCCCAAAGTCAAAATGTGGGTAGAGGTTAATAAATTGTGGAGAAAAATCCATTGCATTATAATTTATAATGATATACAAAAATCTCACCACTGGTGAAATTTGCCAAGGAGTGGTAAAATAATAATAAAAATAATAATAGGCCTAATGATATAGATAATATCAATAATGATAAATAAAATTGGACCTTTATAATTAAAAGTTAGGGGCCTATAATAAAACTATTATTAAAAGCTATCATTAATAATAGTATCAGTATCACTATTATTATGTCACTTTTTGTTTATACTGTATTTCTATTTTCTAAGCAGATTGTTTTTGTCACATACTCAGATACTGCACACAAAAATACCCCCCCCCCCCCCCCCCCCCCCCCCCCCCCCCCCCCCCACCACACAACAAACCCCAAACAAACAAAAAAAGGAATGGGAATTTAACCATGATCAGGGGAAAGTATTCTTCCACTTCCAGCAGGGTTATACAAAGTTTATGAACTACCACCCCTTCAGCTGTCTAGATTCTTCCCAATGTGAATGTCCATGGGACATATCCAACTGGAACAATAAAGTAACTCTTCCCGGCACAGTGGTCATCTTACAATCCATTATATAACTTAACTAAGTTAGTGTATTCCACATGATAGAAGATATGATTAACTGAGACTCAAAGCAAAATTGATGACAGGGCATTTTCCAAGGCAGCCATGTTTGACTTTTTAGTGACCTCTAAAACTAAATAACTGTAACCCTATACCTTTAAAAAAAATGTAAAAGAGGATTCAGATTCTTAACAAAATTATGGGCTGCCAATTTCCAGTGACACAACACTCAAAGACAACTGGTCTGAGGTGAATTGTAAATTGCAAGCTAGGGCCTATATCTATTATAGATGCTCGAACACCCGCCGAAGACAACTCACTTACTCAGCTACATCTAGACCTACTGGTTATTTTAAAAGTACTTTCAAAACACATGACTGATCAGTGATTTTAAAATTTGACTTTGTTTTTAACACAAATGCCACTCAAATAAATAACTTTTTGTGAGATGACAAAACAGTTTTAAAAAACAAAATGGGGGGGGGGGGAGGAGACTATTCAGTATTCTACTTGTAGCAGAAATTGACACATAGGGAACATGGCAAAAGTAGTCTTTCAGTAACATTAATCAATGAATTTCTCAATTACATATCGCTCTGTGACATAATCAAAACAGATCCTTACCAGTGCATCTTCTACGTCGTTCACAAAAAGCGAGCCAAGGTACGCATCCAACTGAAAAGAAGACATTTTTGATTTTTTTGTTTACCCTGATGAACACAGACAGTAACACACGCCTCTCAGCGTTGGCAAACTGGAGAATAATGCCCGGATCCGGATGTTACTTGGGAAGGTACATCCGGCTTGTCATACAAGTGTCTTTTTACCAATAGCTATACAAATATCTATAACTATCTCAAAAGCAAAACACCCAGCCTTAATTTACATAATCGAAACAATTTTGACGGCACTCTACCTTTATCTTTAGGTGGATGGGAAGAAAACAGGGAATACTGTGAGAAAAACGATCCCCCCCCACCTCAAGCAGCAGCAAGATAAGCCCCATTATTGGTTGGGCTCTGGTATTTCAATTCATATGCTACTAATGTGTACTGTTTTATGGCCCAGGCCAAAAGCTGTCAGTTATTGATGTCAGCTAAGTGCCAAGGCCTACATTAAAATGTTGTTATGTTGTAAAAATTTTTTGTTGAGATTGCCTTCAGCCATGACAAACTCTTAATATAACAACCTGCACCCTCTATTACGGAGAAAAATCCTCTGAAGTCGGAGTACAGCTGCCTATATGACGAGGTACTTGAAAAGCCATATACGCAAACTTCTCATTTGGTGTACTTCCTATCTGACAGTGGTGATTCCCAGGTGGGATGAGTGAGTCAAGAGTGCATATTATGGGTGACCACCACAGTGTGAAGCTTGGGAACACACGACAATAACATGTGTACTGTTTTCAAGATGAATTTTTGCCAACTGCTTTACTTCTTGTGGCTCAATGGGTCATTTGTCAACCAAAGTTGATTGAACAAACACTTGTACTATCCAAGATGTATGTAAGTAATCAATTCTTATTGTCCTAATTTGGAAATTGTTGACAGTACTACTTAACAAATTTAACCTAAGAGCTGTATTGTACTGTGTTGTGAGTAGCTTTCAGTCACAAAAGATTTCCACTGTAATACATATCCTGCGATGATCAACCCATGATGGACTGGCTGTTGTTGGTGTGTATGGACCTTTATTGAGCAGAGGCAAAAGACCTGGGGGGGGGGGGGGGGGTTGGGTTTTTAAAATTTTTATGGGGTATGCTCTTCCATACCATTATCATCACTAATGTTTGTCATGCTCCAGTGATCAGCATGTACTTAACTAGGTGGTGAATATCCAGGATTTTCACTTTGTGCTGTTGCTATGGAAACATGGGCCACCTGTCACTTTTTTGCTCTTACTTGTGTATATGAGTGTGAGTTGGAGAGAGATATTTATTTATTTATTCTTTTATTTCAAGGATAATGGAATAAGCACTCATGTGCGTTTTTTTAAATTATTTTTTTAAACATCTAGTCACATGTGCATGTAGCTTTGTAGATTTTGTCATCAGTTCCCACTGGCACACAATGGCCTACTCTTCCGAAAAGCGGAACGGGTTTTAACATGTGCGCAAGATGTTCTGCGTGTGTTCGCACACAGGACCTCGGTTTATAGTCTCATCCGAAGGACTTTTGGGGAGAGTGGAGTTGGCACTGATGTTAACTCCAGAGGAAAATCCTCTTGAACGAGATTAGAACCCAGGTCAGCAGATCATGAATGCGTCACTCTAACCACCAAGCTATCCCGTCCCCCAGAGAGTGAGCATGCGCTCGTCATGTATGTGCATGATTATCGATGCATGCATGTGCCATGTGTGTGTGTGAGAGAGAGAGAAAGAGGGAGGGAGGGAGGGAGAGAGAGAGAGAGAGAGAGAGAGAGAGAGAGAGAGAGAGAGAGAGAACACAGAGCATTTAATGTACCGGGCCATAAGCCCATGACATGAGATTTAGAACATCTTGAAAGCAAAACAATTGAAAGCAAAGCACTTCATATTAATTTGACAATTTTAAGGTTGTATGTATAGATCAATGCTCTCTCTCTCTCTCTCTCTCCCTCATACACAAATGTACACCCACACGTACACCTTCCACCCCCCCCCCCTCCCCAACACACATCCAGAGAGAGAGTGTGTGTATGCGCTCGTCATGTTTGTAAATGCACATGTGCATGCACAGAGAGCAGGTCTGAACAAGTAAGAGTTAAATAAAATTATTGTTGTTATTAGGTTTTTGGCCACTACACACCATTTGATGTTTCACACTGATGAGCAGCACTTGCCACTGTGACAAATGCCTGAGGGAAGTGCACGTGCATGTGCGTAAGAGTGCATGTGTGTGTTTGTGCGCGCAATGAGTGCCCATGTCTTTGTGCATGTCAGCATGTATGTGCATTCATACATGTGCATGCATCAGGCTGTGTACAAATGAGCAATAGATGATGAAAAGCAGGGGAGAAAACTCACTTGATGACATAAGTAAATATCAAGGATTCATGAACAGAGATCAGACAGCATTTATTAACCTCTTAACTGCCGAGCGCAAGTGCATCCTTTATGCTGGGAAACAACATTCTTATGTACCACTTGCTATGTTCATGTCCCTGCTACTCAGAAATTAGTACTATAATGAATAATCCTGATATTCTGCCCAATGGCAGTATATATATATATATATATATATTATATCATAACTTTCAGGCAAGCTCAAACTAGTTAGCATGATATTTCACTACAAAAATATATTTAAAACTTAAAAAAATAGATGAAAATACACTTTCTTCATCACCACTGTTATTCTGAGTAACTCCCCCCCCCTCTCTCTAAATAGTGTCACACATAAATCGAGGTAAAATCTCAGTGTTTTTTTCTTTCTTTTTCACCATCTCCTGATTTATACACATTAAATTAATATTGTTTTCAGGATTATTGATATTTTTTTGGGGGTGGCCACTTCTTCAGCTGTGTAAAGTTATTGATATGTTCAAGGAGAAGAGTCAGCCATTTGAACAAGAACAGTCCAAGCAGTCATGCAAAATAACACAAAATATGAGCTAAAAAAAAAACCCATCGGTTTTTTTGCAGCTGGATGTTGCTGAGCAAACAGGAGAGTGATCTCCACAAATTTTGGAGTTCCTTCCCTTTAACTGTAGTCAAGGAAGCTGGCTTGTTTACTTCGGCTTGAAACCCAGGAAATTTTCCAGGTTGTCGGCTATAGAGTTCACATTTAGTCCTGGAAAATTACAGGGTGGGGCAGTCAAGCAGTTAAAGGTCATGATGTCAGTGTTTCTGTATCATATGCTTGCAAGAATTATTTAATTAATCTGAATTCTTATCTTTTACCCAGATTGTCCTGTTTCAGAATGCGTGGTGAAATAAAACAGGCACACATGTACAGTCATACAACAAAGCAAGCTTTTTTGTTTTGTTTTCTCTCATTCATTTATTTCAAAGGTCAAGAAAAGATGACTCATGTTCATCATATCCATACATACAGTTCGGAATCAACAACTCGGCTGACAATAACGAATTCTTGCTCAAGAAAAGTATCCCCATATTCAGCATGCATCCAACACACATATTCAAAAACTCACAGTGTTCATGAACAGTCATAAGCAAGGCACATGAACTGCAAGATTTGAAACACACACACACACACAAACATACACACACATACATCCGTCTTCATTCACTTCAGAAATAGCTGCTCTTGCACAAATTTTTGCAAAATACAACAAGACTTCATATGCAAAAAACCACACACACCTGCACATTCACACACATGTATGCAAACACACCCACACATGTATGCAAACACACCCACACACACCGATGTACACACACACCAATGCACACACACACAATTACTGTCTTCATTTATTTCACACACACACACAATCACCGCCTTCATTTATTTCACACACACATTCCCTCTCTCTCTCATGCATGTACATGATTGCATACACACAAACACACACAAGCACATCAATGCCTTTGTTAACTTCAACAACAGCAGCACTTGTACAAGTTCAAATTAAACTAAAACTGGAAAATAACTGATGGCCATGTCTTCACTCACTCAATGTAATAGTGACCTCTCTATTAAGTCTTAGTCATAAGAGAAGCCATAAGAGAAGAAAAATCACAAAAGATTAAAACAAAAAAAAAGAAATTCAAGTTTTAAAAAAAGCATACAAAACATGGAAATAAAAGCAAAACATATCATATCACAATAATCATAAGTAAATTGATCTCCCACATGATTCCTTTTTTCAAAGTCTGATTGTACTTTAAAACAACCCCACACACAGGCAGTGAAACAAAGAAATGGAAAACATTTTTGAAAAAAAATATGCACAAAAATAAAATGTGTAATTCAAACTTGAGAAAAAAAAATTCATACACAGTTTAAAAAAACCAACCCAAGAAACACAAAAAAATCACACACGCGCACCCACCCACACACATGTGCACACACACACACACACAAGCACGCACACACACACACATGCACACACACACTAATTAACACTTTAACCCACTATTGGGTAGCCAAAGTATGTTCTTTCGAGCCAGAAGGCCCATAGAGCCGGAGCTTATCACGGTTTCTGTAGCGTTAAGCGAACTGATGGTTTTTCACCACCCCTGTGACATGACGCTAGCCTGTCGCCAGATACTTCCCCAGCAGAGCTGGTACCCACTTGTACACCTGGGTGGAGTGAGGAAAATAGGAGTAAAGTGTCTTTCCCAAGGACACAACACCGAGCCGAGCGGGGATCGAACCCGCGACCTCTGGATCACGAGTTGACCGCCTAAACCACTCCACCACGGTGCCTCCCATTGGGTAGCCAGCCATCTACTAACCCTTCCCTCTGTATCACTCACTACTGGGTTAGAGAAGCATACAAATGCGCACAGTGCACATGTACTGGGAAAGAGGGGTTCTCTCCCTTGATGTAGGGATAGTGTTATGGTCCTTGTTCAACATCAATCACATCTTCAATGTTTCCACGGTTCACGGTCCAATGTTCACTTGCGGCTACTCTTGCCCTGTCCTTTCCCCTTGGCCAGCAGTTTTGCAGGGATGTCTTCTGGTGCGAGCCCCTTGACGGAGAAAAGACGCTGTGCTCGTTCCTCCAGACTGCCTCCACACTTCAGGCCGCGTCGCATCAGATCCATCTTCAGGCGGTCCATCCCCAGGGCCTGCAGCTCTTCAGGCTGGCTGTACTCATCTAAATCAATGGGCTCGCTTGGCTGCACAGAGCAGGGATGAAGGTTAAAACAACAGTTCACAACTCTCTTTTTATGATGATTTATCTAAAAAGCATTTTGTTCTCTTGTACAGGTAACCAACAACAAAAATTGCGTTTAGAGTTGTTGTCAAACTCAAACATGAAATCCAATAATTTGTTAACAAAATCAAAATTGAACTCTCTATCCACTGAAACTCAACAATTATTTACAAACTAAACTAAAAAGAGATTAAGTTATATGTTTTAAAAACAGAAACAAAGATAAAACTTACTGACATATTATTTGTGCTTGTTGAGCTTTTTAAAAAATAAATAAATATGAAGTTGAAATATACAACACTTCAAGCACAAAAATCTTTTTAAAAAAAGTATTCTCCTTCTTTCTTGGCACCATGTCACAGTCATAAAAAACCTAAAAAAACCCCAACCAAACCCTTGAACCAAAGCATACATTAACTGTTTCATTCTCTGCAATTTTCTTGAAGCTTGCCTACCTAAGTTTAAATGTAAGAAATGAACTTCCTCCACCCTATTATGGCTAAGCTGACAATGCTCAGAGATAACAACTGATGAGCTTACAGTGGGTGTGACCACATTCATTTTTTTTTAATTTAGAGGGGTGGGGGAAGGGTTCTGATCAAAATACTGATCAAAACAAAATCAAAGAATCTGATGGTAACTCACCTCCACAGGGGTAGGAACAGTGCCACTGGAGGATGAGGTAAGGCTCTGGGATGTCTCGTCTTTCGGCAAAGCACTTGTCTTCTCTGGCGCTTCACACTGTATGGAAGATGCCTCTTCTTCCTTCTCACTGGAACAGCCGGACATCTCAACCCTCGACGCTGACGGCTCAAGTCGGGCGACTTTGCGAGGAGGACCATCGCTGTGCTCACAACAGTCTGCACTGGAGGTGACGGTGGCAGATGGTGCTGAAGCACTGGAAGAGGCTGGGCCATCTTGTGAGGATGACGAGGGAGATGACGGTGAAGCCCTGGGGTCCTCTGGCAAGGCGGACATGCCTGGGTTGCTGCTGCTGCTGCTGCTTTCCCCGCTCTCAGATCCAGAGTCACTGTCCAGATCGCCAGGGTTCAAACCCCCCATCCTGCAACAGAATGCTGATAAATACGCGGTTCTTTCCATTTTTCACGTTACGATTAATTACATGGATGTTCTCAGTGCATTATGGCTGCCTTGTACCAGTTACCCTACAATTCCCCTTCCCTCTTGGGGCTCTACCACAATGAATAAGTCGCACAAACTAACTGAAACATAACAGTTTTAAGGTAATATAAAAACAAACAACAATCCCCACACATACGTGGCCGAAATGTTTAATCACCATTACTAAGCATAACTTATGCTTTTATTTGTGATTTCATTACCAGAAATTACTGAAGGCGAAACTGAACTGTGGAATGAAATGTACTTAAATAAGAATGGTACAGAGTAAAATGGCTGGCTACTCCAAGTAAAATGCCCTAGCCTAAAAACTATTCCAGCATAAACTTTTGCTGGCTCCCTGTGGTTTTGAGACTTCTCTTCACAATAAAGTTGTCTGAGTTTCAAAATACGGAAAATACTGCACGAAAGACAAGATGTAGAAAAATAAACTAAACTCCATGCTTGAAGTCTGAAGTGTAGCTAAGTTATATACAACATGTGGTAAGATTAGCCAACCAAATCATGGTCAACCAAATCAGAAAACATGGGAAGCAATGCAAATGTAGTGAACAGGTTCATTATAACGCATGAGTAGTTTTACTTTTAATGATTAAAGATGAAACATTTGCCATCAATGGGCTGATCTTCTGCTGATGTTCCTCCCAGACTTTTCCTTCTATTTACTTTTCTTAAGATTCTGCCTGAATAGTTCTTATATATAACAAACACAAAATTATCTATTTATTTATTTATTCTTTTATATCGAGGATAATGGAATAAGCACTCATGTGCTTTTTTACATCCATTCCCCGTGTGTATGTGGTTTTGTAAATTTTGTCATCCGTTTCCAGTTTTGTCATCTGTTATCAGTCAACATAGATAACTCTTAGGAGACAGCAGACATAGAAAGCGAAAGGGAACACGAGAGAGAATCAAAGAGACTAAAACTGGGGAAAAACAACCCACAGTGATACTTACATATTCCAACGGTCATACTTGTCCAAGGCACCACAGGAACTGGTTTCTGCTTTCCTCTTCCTGACAAGTTTGCCTTCCTTCAGCCTGACTAATCCTGTTACAATCAACATGATCATGGGACTTTAGTATCACACTGAGCAACTGCTATTACCATTACAAACAGTATGATAAAACACATACCGATAAAAAATATTAATTATGACTGGCAAAGTACAAGTTTTCAAAAGACGAAGAAAAGTCTTTTCTTTCTGTATTAAAAAAAAACAAAACAAAAAAACCAACCAGAAAAAACTTAGTTTCCTGAACACTATACAAATAAGCTCGATGCACAAAAATGTTTAAAAAATTCAAAGAACCTAACGACAGAAACAGAGAAACCTTCCTTTCTTTTTTCTTCCCTCCTTTTTGCTTTTGCTTTTCCGAAGTTTGCAAACTAGTTCATGAATACTTGATTGGGTTTACAAACAGCAGTAAAACAATGCCTGTATACTTTAGGTAAAGGGTAAAGGAGTCCCATAACCTATAAGGTCGTAGGGGAGCGAGACGTCAGAGACCTCACTTCTCTAGGGCCAGCATATTGAGGGCGGCGCCCATCTCCTCTCCCTCGCTGCTTTACCTTCCCTGACCCTAAAGAGGGCAGGTACCCATTTACAGCTGGGTGAACTGGGGGAACTGTACTGAAGCCAAGGCGCGCAAACAGTCACCCATCCAACTGGTAACCACGCTCGACGCTGCTTAACTTGGCTAGGGGAAAGCGAGTGCTCCGACCACTGAGCTATCCCGTCCCCTGTGTATACTTTACTAGTATACTTTACTAGTTCCAAATAAAGCTTCTATAATACACTGGCATACCTGTCCTTCTGATTCAAACTGACCCAATATGAAAAGAAGCTACATAAGACTACACCTTACTTATAATTGAGCACACAAATAAATGTACCCCCCCTATCAAGTTATATTCCCCCACCCCACTCCCGCCATTACTTCAAATATACTGGGACCACCACCACATACATTAAATACACACCTTCTTGAATGGCTTCCTCAGATCTCCTCATGATCTCCGAGTACTGAGCATCATACTCGGGGTCGTTCATCTTGGGTACTTTCTCCTCAAGGTACTTGGCCCTTTTGGCGCGTCGTCTCTCCTCCCTCTCTGCTTTTTCTCGTTCTCTGTCTGCCTGTTTAGTTACCCACCACTCTTTCAACCTGGACAGAACAAAGGCACGAAAACACAATGAAAACCCCGTTCAAGTCCACACAAGTTCTGCAATATTATATATTTAAGTCCTATTACTTGTACACACAGACTATAAAAGAATACATTCTTTTACTAGTTTAAGGCCATCACTGATTTACTTAGATAATAAGGCTGCTCACCGTATTGAGTACATACCGTCTCAAATTCAGACAGATACCACTGTGCCATTCTTCATGAAGTTTTTTGTGTGGTTTTTTGTTTTGTTTTTTAACTCTCTGGAATCAAACAGTGCAAAATGTTGCTCTAAGGCTTCATATAATAGTTTTGATACAGAGAATTCCAATAATTTGGATGAGTCTGACTAGATACATTTGTAACAAGGATGTGTCATTTCCAAACACAATACCATGGGAGAAAAAATAAATTTTCATAGTTAACTGTGCTTCTGAAATCCCTGATGATGGAGGATTAGAAATGATAGAATTACTTTCATGAATTTGTGTACAATATATATATATATATATATATATATATATATATATATATATATATATATATATATATATATATATATATATATATATATATCTGGGGATAACTGTACAGTGTTAGTGTTACTGCTGGTGTTATAACAAATTCTGTCCTTTCGCTGTATAAAAAGGTTTTATTTGCCTTGTTTAGCTAATTAATGAAAGCATCAATTTTGGCCAGAGCACATGATAAAAATGCTGTTCAAAGCTTTTACTTACTACAGATTAGTTTTAATACACTTAAAATGTTATTACAGATCATACTTTGAACTCCCCGACTCTTCTTTAAGTTGTATTGTGTCAGTCAAAATTATCTCCCTGACTTTCCACTGATTGCAAGAGGCTTATAAAATATTATCTATGGTTTTCCTCTCACTTTCTCATTTTATTCTGGTTTTCCAGTATCATTTTTTAAGGCTACATCACGATGTTCCTCAAAACTCTTATCTTATGGACCTATATATATATATACACTAACAGGTAAACTGCACAAGATTTAATCTTTTACCCATCACCAAAACAGTTTTCTTTGAAATATTATCTAACAGACATAAACACCAAAAAAAGCTGATGTTCCAATTTACATAAAACAGAAAATGCTCAAGATTATAAACATACAAAACTAATACTACTGTAATAGAGTAGGAATAAATTAACCCATACAGCGGGATGGGCCTGGGCCTGGGCCAGGGCCTGGGCCACCTGATCGTGGCCTTGCATAAGTCAGGTTGAACATCAGGTTCATATTATTGTAACTTTAGGGAAAAGTGCCTCCTTTTCACTTGGTAGGGTCCCTCAAGTGTCTAACTTCCAGTCCTTTGTGTGATTAGGGTTACTAGGAGTGATGATGATCTGGAAAGGAATGTTGTTGACACTACCCTAAAGGAGTCAGTTGTGGAAGTGATAGGCTAGTGACCAACATAAGACGCTGAATGAAGTGGAGTCTTATCTCACACTTCTAATGCCTTTAACACATGTTGCTTTGCCTTGTTGTTCATTCTGTTCTGTGTCTCTGCCATGAAAGGGGTGTAGTTAATGAAAAGTAGAGGGTGAGGTGGCTTAGCTGTCAGGGAGTTTTTTCAATACAATTTGTGGGATATCTCCTGCTACATACTAGGTAATGTCTTTTTTGTTTTTTGTATCACATTCTACATTGTCTCTACTTTCCAAAAATGTATAGGTTTACCTATCTAGTGTTAATCATAAGCGTGTAAAAACCCTAAAACAGAACAAGGTAGCCACTGCTAAACATTCTTGGTTTTAAGTGCAATTCCTGTGAGCGCCAATAATTATATCCAGCAGTGGAAGGGTTAAACCTTACTTTTATTTTTAATAATGAACTATTAAAATCTGTCTTCCTTGAAATAAAGTTCAGTAAAATCTGTAATTAAAAACAAACAACCAACAACAAAACAACAAACAGCCCCTCGCCCTAAAGCTATTTAAAGAAAAATTAAGCAAAAAGCTTGAAACTTACTTTTTCTCATTGTTGACATCTCGGATTCGACGTCCGCTAAGATCTCTGCATGCCTCACGGCTGGTGGTCTTCTCAATCTGTGCACCGATCGCCCTCAGCATGGACCCAAATCCACCTTTTCCTCCAAGCACACGGGGAAAGATGTAGTACTTCTGGCCATGCTCCAGGGGATCTGACCTCGACACCAGTCGACCATTGCTGGTCAAGTAGCTCTCGCCTGCGGGTATACCCTGAAACAGAAGACTGGTTTTACATCTGGGCAATATTGCTATTATGGGACTATTACTAACACAACACCTGAAGGCACTTAAAAAATAACAACAAAAGATGTAAGCAACTGAAGAATTCCAACACCACCACCACCATCCACCTCTCCAAATGGCTGCCAAGACAATCACTGAATCAGTTCAGTGTAGAAGAAAGTATTTACTCCTTTCAAACAAAAAGCAAAACAGTACAGGTCTGTCATAGCCTATTCTCTCTGGCAAAAAGAGTAGTTTTTATTTAACAAAAAGTGATAGAACTTGGACATAAACACAGTCCCTATACAATGTTTTCCAAACTTCTGTTTGCAGCAACATTTTTATGGTACTTGTACTGAAAAAAAAAGACTGATTAACTAGACAGTAGATAGTAAAAAAAAAAAAAGGTAAAGGTAAAGGAGTCCCATAACCTATAAGGTCGTAGGGGAGCGACATGTCAGAGACCTCACTTCTCTAGGGCCAGCATATTGAAGGCGGCGCCCATCTCCTCTCCCTCGCTGCTTTACCTTCCCTGACCCTAAACTGGCTAAAGAGGGCAGGTACCCATTTACAGCTGGGTGAACTGGGGTGAAATGGTCACCCATCCAACTGGTAACCATGCTCGATGCTGCTTAACTTGGCTGGGAGAAAGCGAGTGCTCCGACCACTGAGCTATCCCGTCCCCGATAGTAAAGTATTAATTAATAAAGATGAAAAAGAGTGAAACCAATCTTCTGGACTCTGTCCATGTAAAGTAATTAACAATATGATCTTGAATCTACAGAAGCCTTTGAGTATGACCCCTTTCACTTGCTACTTCATTCAAGTCTTTGATTGTCAAGGACCATCTGAGTGAAGAAGTCACACTCAGAAGTGTGTTTTTGGCATAACAAAGGCTAAAGTGGCTTGTTTGATTTGTTTTGTTCCTCAGTACAAAGTTTTTGACAGACTGCAAATAAATCACCAATGACATTGACAGAGTGTACAACCTTGCTGGAATAATAATAATAAAACAATATTAATAATACTATCTATAATTCTAAGTAATAAGATGGCAGGATTTGTTGCTTTACAAGATTCAGCGCTATATAAATACCACACATTATTATTATTATTATTATTAAGACCTTCACCTATAGATCCTAACTGAGATCCTGAGTTTGATTCTAAACCTTGCCCTTTCTTACCAGTCTGATGAAAAAATCCAACTGAATGTCACTGTCAAAGTCCTTAAGATGAGACTATAAAATAACCAAGGCCCAATGTGCAAATGCATGCAGAAGAACATCTTGCCCACGCATTAAAACCCAATCTGCCTTTCAGTGAGTTCACAGTTTTAGAAGAGTAGGCTATTTGACATTTCGTGCTGGTAATGACTAATGGTGGTAGACACAGACAATTTTAAAAAAATACATCCTCACACAACAGGTGTTGTGTTTAGATGCCATTCCCAAAGTCAAAATGTGGGTAGAGGTTAATAAATCGTGGAGAAAAAACCGTTGCATTATAATTTATAATGATATATAACATATAAAATCTCACCATTGCCGGCATTGGTGAAATTTGCTGAGGAGTGGTAAAATAATAATAAAAATAATAATAGGCCTAATCGTACTAATGATATTGATAATATCAATAATGATAAATAAAGTTGGACCTTTATAATTAAAAGTTATAATAAAACTATTATTAAAAGCTATCATTAATAATACTTTTTTAATAGTATCAATATCACTATTATTATGTCACTTTTTGTTTATACTGCATTTCTAGTTTCTAAGCAGATTGTTTTTGTCACATACTCAGGTACTGCACCCAAAAATCCCCCCCCCCCCTTTCCCCCCACACACAAACCCCAAACAAACCCCCAAACACACAAAAAAAGAATGGGAATTTGAACATGATCAAGGGAAAGTACTCTTCCACTTCCAGCAGGGTTATACAAAGTTTATGAACTACCACCCCTTCAGCTGTCTAGATTCTTCCCAATGTGAATGTCCATGGGACATATCCATTTGGAACAATAGAGTAACTCTTCCTGGCACAGTGGTCATCTTACAATCCATTATATAACTTAACTAAGTTAGTGTATTCCACATGATAGAAGATATGATTAACTGAGACATGAGTGATGAGACCAGAGCCCACGTCTAACTCAAAGACAGGGTATTTTCCATGGCAGCCATGTTTGACTTTTAAGTGACCTCTAAAACAAAATAACTGTACCCATATACCTTAAAAAAAAAAAAGAATGTAAAAGAGGATTCAGATTCTTAACAAAATTATGGGCTGCCTATTTACAGTGACACAACACTCAAAGTCAACTGGTCTGAGGTGAATCGTAAATTGCAAGCTCGAACACCGGCGAACACCGGCCGAAGACAACTCACTTAGCTAGGCTACATCTACTGGTTACTTTAAAAGTATTTTCAAAACATGACTGATCAGTGATCTTAAAATTTGACTTTGTTCCTAACACAAATGCTACTCAAATAATTAACTTTTTTGTGAGATGACAAGACAGTTTAAAAAAATTCATATTCAGTTTTCTACTTCATTCATATTCAGTATTCTACTTGTAGCTGAAATTGACACATCGAGAACATGGCAAAAGTAGTCTTTCAATAACATTAGTCATTTAGTATTAATCAATGAATTTTTCAATTACATATCGATCTGTGACATAATCAAAACAGATCCTTACCAGTGCATCTTCTACGTCGTTCACAAAAAGCGAGCCAAGGTACGCATCCAACTGAAAAGAAGACATTTTTGATATTTTTTTTACCCTGATGAACACAGACAGTAACACACGTCTTTCAGTGTTGGCAAACTGAAGAATAATCCCCAGATCCGGATGTTGCTTGGGAAGGTACATCCGGCTTGTCATACAAGTGTCTTTTTACCAATAGCTATACAAATATCCGTCTTTTCACCATGATATAGCCTATTTGGTTGTGGCGTTCTCCATTTGGGCTATGCCATGTCCATTTTCTGGATTTCTTGTGTGGGCCAAGTGTATTCACTAGCTGGAGGTGGTTGTTACTGGCAAACTCCAGGAGTCTCAAGCCTCTTTCATTTGATTGGTTATTGCAATGTGGCCCACAAACGCCCTCCCAATCTTTCCATGCATCCTCTCCTACCTTGGCGTTCCAGTATGGTGAAAAGACGGTTTCAGTCTAGTGTTAATATCCACAGACACTAAGTTTTCCAGGAGCAGACATAGGGAGTGATCATGATCTTGTGATGATGAATTTCCGACTACGTCTAAAGAAAATCCACAAGCGGAACAACATCAGGATCAAATTTGACCTCGAGAACCTGAAGGACCCAGAGGTAGTAGAAATTTTTCAAGCAAGGATAGGTGGAAAGTTTGCAGCACTCACTGTGATAGACTCAGACATAGATACAATGACGAATAGTTTCAATACAGCAGTGACTGAAACAGCAAGCGAGCTTCTTGGCAAACACCGACCAGTCAAAAAACCATGGGTCACGCTTAACATCCTACAACTATGCGACAAGCGTAGAGAGTTGAAGAAAAAGGAAAATGAAACAAAAGAAAGAGCAGAACAATATAGGGCAGTCAACAAAAGAATCAGGAAGTCCATGACGGAGGCAAAAGAGGAATGGATCGATGAACAGTGCCAAGACATTGAAGAGAACATCAAGAAAAACAATAGCAAGAAAGCATATCAGCTGGTGAAAGACCTGACTAGCACAAAACAGGGAAAAGGTTTAACAATCCAAGACAAAAATGGGAAGTGTCTCACTGACGACCAGGATATTCTGAACAGATGGACAGAATACTGCTCCGACCTGTATAACTATAGAACCGCAGGAGATCCAGAAGTCCTTAATGTACCCGCAAGCAAAGACACAGACAGTCACCCTATCCTCCGAGAAGAAGTGGAAACAGCAGTCAGATCGCTGAAAAAGGGGAAGTCAGCAGTCAGCTGAGTTGGTTCAAGCTGGAGGGGAAGCCATGATCAGCGCCCTACTAAGAATCTGCAACAAGATCTGGCAGACAGGAAAATGGCCAACACCATGGACACAGTCACTCATCATCACCCTCCCCAAGAAAGGAAATCTACAACAATGCCATAATTACCGCACAATCAGCCTCATATGCCACCCAAGCAAGGTCATGCTGCAGATAATATTGAATAGACTGAAGCCACAAGCAGAGACCATCATTGCTGAGGAACAAGCAGGTTTCAGAGCAGGGCGCAGCACAACAGAACAGATATTCAACCTCAGAATACTATGTGAGCGGTACCTTCAACATCAACAAGACATTTACCATGTATTTATCGATTTTAAGAAGGCATTTGACAGGGTGTGGCATGCAGCTTTGTGGGCAACCATGAATTTGTACAGCATCAATGCAAACCTGATCAGAGTCATCAAACAGCTGTACAGCGAAGGCCACCAGTGCAGTGTACTACAACAACAACATTGGAGAATGATTTCGAACAACAGTTGGAGTAAGGCAGGGCTGTCTACTCTCACCCACTCTTTTCAACATCTTCCTTGAGAGAATCATGGCTGATGCACTGGAACATCATGAAGGATCAGTCAGCATTGGTGGCAGAACGATCACAAACCTCCGCTTCGCAGATGACATTGATGGAATAGCAGGATCAGAAAAAGAGCTTGCCAGCCTAACAGAACACCTGAATAAGGCCTCCAAAACATACGGCATGGAAATCAGTGCAGAGAAGACCAAACTGATGACTAATAACACCAACGGCATTAGCACTGATATCAGGGTTAATGACCAGAAGCTGGAAACAGTTCAAAGCTTCAAGTACCTGGGAGCCATTGTATCAGACCAGGGATCCAAGCCAGAAGTAGTATGCAGGACTGCACAGACAATAACAGCACTGTCAAAACTAAACACCATCTGGAGAGATAAAAAATATCTCACTTATCTCCAAGATCAGACTAATGCGCTCCCTTGTCATATCCATATTTCTGTATGCCTGTGAATCATGGACCCTGACTGCAGATTTGGAGAGAAGAGTACAGGCGGTGGAGATGAGATGCTTTCGGAGACTCCTTGGCATCTCCTACAAAGACCACATAAGCAACGAAAGCGTGCATAACAGAATCCAGCAAACCATTGGACCCTATGAGAACCTTCCAACGATGTGAAAAAGCGTAAACTTAAATGGTATGGGCATGTCACAAGATCCAAAGGACTTGCAAAGACAGTTTTACAAGGCACTGTCCAAGAAGGAAGAAGAAGAGGCAGACCAAGGAAGAGCTTGGAGGATAACATCAGCGAATGGACAGGCCTAGAACTCAACGAAACCCTGAGAAAGGCAGAACAGAGAGAGGAATGGAGGGAACTGGTTGTTGAGTCTTTGAGGGTGCCCTCACGGTTGTCAGACTACGGGACAGATAGATAGATAGATAGACAAGTATCTATAACTTTATCTCAAAAGCAAAACACCCAGCCTTAATTTACATAATCGAAACAATTTTGACGGCACTCTACCTTTATCTTTAGGTGGATGGGCAGAAAATAGGGAATACTGTGAGAAAAACAATACCCCCACCTCAAGCAGCAGCAAGATAAGCCCTATTATTGGTTGGGCTCTGGTATTTCAATTCATATGCTACTAATGTGTACTGTTTTATGGCCCAGGCCAAAAGCTGTGTCAGTTATTGATGTCAGCTAAGTGCCAAGGCCTACATTAAAATGTTGTTGTAAAATGTTTTTGTTGAGATTGCCTTCAGCCATGACAAACTCTTAATATAACAACCTGCACCCTCTATTAAGAGAAAAATCCTCTGAAGTCAAGAGTATAGCTGCCTATATGACGAGGTACTTGAAAAGTCATATACGCAAACTTCTCATTCGGTGTACTTCCTATCTCACAGTGGTGATTCCCAGGTGGGATGAGTGAGTCAAGAGTGCATATTATGGGTGACCACCACATTGTGAAGCTTGGGAACACACGACAAATACAACATGTGTACTGTTTTCAAGATGAATTTTTGCTAACTGCTTTACTTCTTGTGGCTCAATGGGTCACTTGTCAACCAAAGTTGATTGAACAAACACTTGTACTATCTAAGATGTATGTAAAGTAATTAATTCTTATTGTCCTAATTTGGAAATTGTTGACAGTACTACTTAACGAATTTAACCTGAGAGCTGTATTGTACTGTGTTGTGAGTAGCTTTCAGTCACAAAAGATTTCTTTGCAAGAAATTTGGGCTGCTCTTCTCAGAGAGGGTATGTTACACAAATGTAGCACCCCCTTCCCCACCCCCCTCTATGAATGGTGGATTGGGGTGGGGGTGGTGTTGTTCCTTGGCTAGTGCTCAGAATTTCATCAAAAGTCATATTTTGCATATACAACCATTTTTACCCACCAATAAGGTAGCAGCATTCTGACATCAGGAATGGTGTCTAAACAACACCACTGTGTGCATGCTTTCTTTTGTTGGTCTTTTTCTTTTCATTTTGTCATCCATTCTTTCAGGCACAAGATGGCCTACGCATCTTAAAGGTGAGAATGGGCTTTTAATATGTGTGCAAGACATACTCCATTCACACATGGGGCCTTGGTTTACATTATCATCAGGACTTTTGGGAAAGAGTAGTCGAGATTCAAGTATTAATGTTAACTCCAGGATAAAATTCCCTAAAACAGGCACCACCATGGTGGCTCGATACTGGGCAGTCAGATGATGAATGCAAAAGCTCTGATAAATTTCAAGTAGAGATATCTGCTGTGACTTAAAGTGGTATACAGTATTGTTAACCACTAGGCTATCCTGCCCATGGATTGGGTTTTAAGATGTGTACAAGATGTTCCGCAAGCAACTGCACTTGGGATCTCACTTTACAGTCTCATGTGAAGGACTTTCAGAGTAGTGGAGTTTGCCCAGTATTTAAAAATTGTTTTGTTTTTTAATTTTACATTCCGTAGCTAGAGCTATGAAGTTAAAAAACAGTGAGATTTTGAGGATGCAACTATTTACCCACCATTAAGGTAGCTGCATTCTGACTTCAGGGATTGTACCATTATTAACTGCAGGGGAAAAACTTGGACAGACACCTCAACAGAGATTTTAACCTGCGCCCTCAGTTGTATACAAACCTCAGGTGCAACACTCTAACCATAGCCTATCCCATTTAGCAAAGCATGTATGCGTGCTTATATCTGTTGGCTACTCTTTGTATTAGTTATGAATGTAGCTCGGCTTCACCAAATAAACACAATGACACTCTGAAGGGACCTTCAATAACACAAGGAATAATTGGCTGATTAGTTTTATTAATTCATAGAGTCTTTATGGCTGAAAAACATGACCCAAACAAAGCTATGATAGTAAACAATGTTTAATTTTTTTTTTTTATCCAGTTCTCAAGGAAAATAATTAATTTGAGAGTATCAGTATGTATATGAATTTGAAGATGGATATATATCTGAATATGAATTTTTGCTTTAGTTTTATGTCAATATAATTTTATGTAAATTATGAAGTCATGAAAAGAACTCGAACTCGAGAGAGAGGGAGAGAGAGAGAGAGATTAACATGTATATATAAATGATTACTATTCACACAATCACACAGTCTGTAGCATCAAAAAAAGCAATAACAGAAGTTTCTTTTGTTTATTTTATTTTAGCAGAAAAACATTTGTACACACGATTCTGATTGTTAGACATGTGACAAGGCTGTACTACATACGAGTGCATTTGAAAAAAGGCATAACCAATCAATGTCAATACCTTCAACATTCAATTCAGCTTCTGAACATTTTTATGTTTATTTTATTTTATTCTTTTATATCGAGGATAATGGAATAACATTTATGTGCTTATTCATCCAGTCCCGTGTGTATGCGGTTTTGTAAATTTTGTCTCTTGTCAGCAGTGTGTGCCTTCTTTCTTTTCTGGGTTTACAGGCTTGATACTTCAACTACAAGGCTATGCCCACCCCCACCCCTTCCTCTAAGCACATAAATTCATGACAAAGCTTTGTACCCATTCTTGGGGACAAGTTTTCAAATATGACAGCAGTTTTTGGTTCTGCCATAAAGACAACTGAACTTAATCTTCCAGGTGCTGCTAAGATGGTTTTTAAAAGAAAAGGCAGATGAACAGAAACTGAAGGCAGAAAGAAGATTGAATGAATGAATAAATGATAGAAAGGGTATGCAAAAATCTCCTCCCCTCACCCCTTCTTCCACCTCCCTGCAAAAGCATCATAGCCCTGAGAAGAAAAGTGAGCATTTCAGACAAGTGGAACCATAACCACCTAACAGCAAGCTTGACATCTACTGTGTTTGGAGAAACAATAGTAGCCTTTAATTTCACAGTCTGTGTCTATCACACACAGAGCAAATTAGCAATATCAAGCAACATTACATTTTTGACAGGCAAGTTTGTTTTACTCAATGCAGACTTGTTCGAAGCAGACTTCTCAAAACTATATCTATCTATCTATCTATGTATGTATCTTTGTATCTATCTATATCTATATATATATCTCTCTCTCTATATATATGTGTGTGTCTTACCTAAATATTGTATCAGATTTCTGTGAAACTGCTCTGTGATCATATATCAAGCTTCTTCTACATTCCACACTCTTTTGTAAAACCAAAGGTATTTCACCCTAACTGACATTATGCAGACTTCAGTAAAACCCCACTGTAGCTGTATTTCACTCAATTTTTACATTATGCAGACTTTTGCAAAACCACGATGTATGCATGCGTTTCCCCCAGTTTTACATAGTGCTGTGAAAGGAGAGAAAACTGCTTGTTCTCAGGTTCATGTCCTGTCCTAGTTTGCTTCTCATCAAGTGTCTGCTGCTTTGCTGTTGCTGGACTGGAAAAGACAGACTGCCCTGTGTAACCATCTGTTCTTGATGGTTGTTTATCCACCATGATGGGCTTATGTTCATAAAAAGAAGATTGATCTCTGACATCTGCTGAACTGTCATTGTAATCGGGCTGGTGGCAGGATGATGAACGGACAGCAAGGTGATCTGTTGTGTCAGCCTGCTCTACATCATGGAACATAGATGCTCTGACTTCTGCTTCCTCTTTTGCATGAGAAGCATTTGAATTCAACGAAGTCAGAGTCAACGTCTCTTCTTGAACAGATTTATGCGATGTGCTTGGACTGTCACATGCGCTCCTCTCCCATGGAACAGCCCTTTGATCAGGATGGTAGTATGGTTCCTGGCATGTTGGGGTGCGGCAGTTTTCCTGTACCACAGGCAAAAGCTCCTGGCTTGTCAGCAACACTGCAAGGCCTTCTGCAGCAAGCAACCTGTCGACAGCCACTTTTGATAAAATTAATGAATAAGAGTAAAAGCTACACAACAAATCAGATCCTTTTCTTTTTGGCAGGGTAGCCTACTGGTTAAAACAATGAGCTCACGATCTGATGGCACATGTTCACGTCTGTTTAAGGAGATTTTTTTTCCCCATGGAGTTAACATCAGTACTGACTCCACTCCCCTGAAAGTCCTTTGGATGGGACTATAAACCAAGGTCCTGTGTACAGACTCATGCAGAACATCTTGCACACATGTTAAAAACCATTCCTGTTTTATGGAAGACAGGCCACAGTGTTCAGGCAGGTGCATATGACAAAACTAAAAAAACCAACCCAACCCCAAGAAAAAAATGCATGCGACTATCTTAATGGAGGGCAAAAACAGTTGCATATGCAAAATCTTGCCATTGATGAACTTAGAAACTCTAGCTAAGGAATGAAACCCCCCCTTTTTTTTTTATTATACATATTTTTTAAAAGGATTTATGTCACAATGGCTCATTATTAACGTCTTAGGGATTCCTCAAACTTTCATTGTTTCACTTAATTTTGTTGATCTTTTGATGAAGAAATAAACAAACAGATGATGAATTTTAAAGACCCTTCTTTCTACTTTGTATTCTGCACAGGCTAATAATAATATTGTTCATAAATAATGAGAGAAATAAAATGCATGTAATCTTGTTCTGTCCTTGTTACACCCTTTGAACCTCTTGACAGCAAGAAGACACCGATGTTCATACTCACAGACATCCGTTTGTTCATGTGTGTGTGTTCCTTCTGAACCTCTTAATCACAGGAAGCTATTAATGTTAATTTGCTATAAGGTAACCCCCCCCCCCTCTCCCACTTTCATCCTCAGTCCTGTTCTGTCATGAATAGTTCATTAATTCATACTCACAGACATCTGTTTGTTGATGTGTACGCGCTCATGTAAACACGTGATGAAGGCATATATCTGTATGTATGATATATTGCTAATCACACCTTTCGCTCACACCTTTCTTCCTACCTGTGCATTTCCTGCATCATGCGTGTGTAGAAGAGGGGCAGTGTACAGGATGCTACTGTAAACTTGTTTCCGAATGGTGCATCACAGACGATCCGGTCTACAGCACCGCTTCTGAAGGGCAGGTCTGAAACAGATGATAAAATCCCTGCACTACAGTCATGAAACACACCTGAATGAAAACTTATCTGTGTAATCATGCTAATATTTCATCTTTACTTTGCCATCATATGTGGCTTTAAGCCTATATGACAAGTGTAATGTGCTACATTCTCTTAGAGAAAGGGGGCATAAATAAGGAGGAAGCTCAAAACAGAGAGAGATGGAGAAGGCTCATCAATGTCAAACCTCCCCTGGGAGAAACATGACAAAAAAGGAAGAAGAAGAAGAATGTGTTATATAAAAAAGTGCTTTATGATTATGTTGATGATGATGATGATGATAGCAATAATAATGATGATAATGATGATGATAATATGATGGTGGTGGTGATGGAGGTGGTGCTGCTGATAATAATCGCAATGATAATAGTAATAGTTATAACAATAATAACAACAACAATGATAATAATAATAATTATGATAATGATAATATGGCCTGAGAGAGGAACTGCAAAAGGACATGCCATGATTTTTCCCAGACACATCTGACAATGTAAAACACACGAGAAGAAAGGGGGGGGGGGGGGGGGGAAGAGAAGATAATGATTTTGCTACTACTACTATCACTACAACTATTTCTACTACTACTCATTCAAAACTTTATCACATTCTGCCCACACAACATGAAAACATCTCTGCTAGCGTACATAAGGAAAGAGATTAAAAAAAACCCAGTCGTTTGAAAAAAAAGAGCATTCAAAATTTTTTTTTTTTTTTTTTACAGCTTTACTTAGAACATTGGCTTGTATCAGCTGAACACACTGGCAGAGCCCAGCATGCACCACGTTTCTGTTGGCTGCTTCAAGCTGATGAGGATCAATGTCACACCCCAAGACTCTAGTCATCTGCAAGTGAAACACAATGAGTCACTGTCTGATTGGTTGTATCGTGCAAGTTTCAAAATGACAACATATTATGCACATGCACAATAATCTCTCTCTCTCTCTCTCTCACACACACACTCATACACACTCACACACAAACAAATATATACACACACACAAGCAACCATACACACATACATTTCACAAACACACACACACATAAACACACACCCACACGATGTGTGAAGTAAATTCCATAGGTAATATTCTACAAAGATTTATTTCCAAGATTCTGCTTCAAAATCAAATTCTGTGCAAGTTAGTTCACTGAACTATCTGTGTAACGGAGATAAAAAATTTGAAAAATCAAATTAATCTAAATGTGTTAAAACTAAAGGCAAAGATTCAGGTACTGCAGCAGAAAATGAGAACAAACTAGCAAATAGGTAGACACACAAACAAGCAAAAGAAAACAAACAAACAAAACATGCAAGCAAACATGAAAAAAACCAAAGCAAAACACATACAAATGCATAATCAAGTAAAGAAGACCCAGAATCAAAAGCAGTGATAGAAAAAAAATCAGATGAACTGGGCCTGACTTGTCAGGCCTTTAACAGCAGTGCAATGAATTTGGACAGACAACAATAGTTGCTGTCTAAGCATTCCAAGGAGCAGAAGGAGAAGAAGAAGGAGGAGGAGAAGAAGGAGGAGGAGGAGAAGAGGAAGGAGGAGAAGAGGAAGGAGGAGGAGGAAGGATGAGGAGAAGGCGGAGGAGAAGAAGAAGAAGGAGGAGGTGGAGGAAAACAGCATTTCAAGAACAGAATTTCTGAAAGCCAGGAACACTTTCTTCCAATAAGACAGACCAGAGAGTTAATCAAGTCTCACATATGGATATTCCCTTGCAGCTTCCACGAGAATGGTGGCCTTTCCACACATGGGGTCTAGTACACACTGACCTGGCTGAAATAAGACAAAATAAGAACTTTTACTGCATCGTCGTTATCTTGTAATGTGTTGTTTGGTCTTGTCTCATCCTGTCTTGTCTTGTATTATATGTGATGTACATGTGCATGAAAATTCAGACCGCTCTATCTCTTTGGGCAGAGCATGTCTGTATCTTGTATTGTATTGTGTTGTTTGGTCTTGTTTCATCTTGTATTGTATGCTGCATACAGTCTTGCCTGATTACTCAGCATGAAATTCAGGCTGCTCTCTCTCTCTTTCTCTCTGGGCAGAGCATGTCTGTATCTTGTATTGTGTTGCTTGGTCTTGTTTCATCCTGTACTGTATGCTACATACAGTCATCCAGATTTCTTTGCATGAAATTAAGGCTGCTCAATCTCTGGGGAGTGCCCGTCATACTACTGCAGCAGAATCTTTTTTCTTTCTTTCTTTTCTTTATTTCTTTCAAAAAGATAAAAATTCCTGCTTGTGGGTGTGTATGTTTCCCTTTTTTTCAGTGGCTTCTCCCCCATCAGAACTGTGCTAAGACAAATATCTTGTTGCTGTGTATTCTTTTACATGTTTTCAATGTATGTTGTACACATGATTTCACTTTACTGTCTTTTCTTTTTCTTTGTTTTTTGCTCCTCAGCTATTGCTCTGATGTCCACCAATGGTGAGAATTTGCCTATGCGACTGGTTATAACCACCACTAAGGTAGCTGCATTCTGTATGCACGCATTTTAAAATTTTGTCATCCATTCCTACTGGCATGCAATGGCCTACACTTCCGAAAGGCAGAGAGGGTTTTTAACAGGTGTGCAAGATGTGCTGCACCTGCTCACACACGGGGCCTTGGTTTATAGCCTCATCCAAAGGACTTTTGGGGGTGTGGAGTCAGCACTGATGCTAACTCCAGAGAAAATCCCCTAAATCAGGTGACTCCGTAGTGGCTCAATCCCAGGCTGTCAGATCAAGAGTGCAACACTCTACCGCTTGGCTATCCTGCTTCCTCCCACCCCTGTCTCATGTGAAAGACAAGCATCCAGCCATCATTTATAGTTGAGGGGATGGGTGAAAAATATGGCCTCAGAGAGGATTCAAACCTGTCAACTTTCACTTTCCAGACAGGTGCTTTACCACTAGATCACTAATCCACAAGCACTGTTTATAAAAAAATCAACAAATGTTCATGACTGCAATGTAGGCTGTAGGTTTTGATAGCTAACATACATTCTACTTTAAGATTTGAATCAAGTCAAACAACAGTACTGTTACTACCTGAATTTGAGCCTGCCATGCCATGATCCAAGATACGGTAGACCGAAGACCTGCATCCTGGATATAGTCCCTTTTGGATAATGGAAGTCTGCAAATAGATTTAAAAGACATAAGTGTCAAGTCAGACTTCTTCATTGAACGCTCAGACAACAACTACTGTTGTCTGTCATGTGAGCAAAAATGCACTGTGCTGATGTTAAGCACCTGACAAGTCAGGCCCAGGGCCAGTGCATCTGACTTTTGGTGTGGGAGAGAAATTGTTATATTTTAAGTCTTTCTGGAAAAAAAAGCAGGAGAATGTATCAAGAAGGAAGAAAATAATCAAGAAGGTGACAGGAATAAAAGAAACAAGGCAGAAACAAAGAGCAGATACCTTGTTGGATAGTCTTTCAGAGGAGACTATAAACCGAGAACCCATGTGTGAATGCATGCAGAACATCTTGCACACACATTAAAAGCCTGTTTTGCATTTCAGAAGACCAGCCATTCCATGCCGGTAGGAATAGATGACAATTTTTTAAAAAACACATTAACAGAGGCGTCATGTTTAGACGCTATCCCCAAAGAATCGAAATGCGGCAACCTCAATGGTGGGTAAAAATGGTTGCATACGCAAAAGCACATAATTGGTGAATCTGGGGGTTCTACCTGAGGAATTCAAGAGGAGAAAAAAAAGGATCTGATAAAGCGATTTCTTTCCTGACCTTGTCTGACACACAAGACAAGCAAAACGCCATTCAGCAGAGAAATACAACGTACTGCCATTTAACTTTCACAGCTGCTTATTTCTGCCATATATCTTGTTCTTCAAATCAAGTCAAATTCTTTATTCCCTCCTCCCAAAAAAACCTGGGTGGGTACATGGATAAACATGCACAAAACTGTCCAAATCATCATCAGCAATCCAGACTGTTCTCTGATGTTGGGTGTTTCCCAGATGAACACTCTGGGAGTTACTCAGTATACCCTCTGTCTCACTAATCTCACCTTACCTGGTAATAACTAGTGACTATGTGAGACCCGAAGTAGTCACTGGATGAGATGTCTGTGTCTTTGACAGTTTTCAAGTAACCTTGCCACATGTACAGTTACACTCCAACTGCACTGGATTTATTTTTTCGTTTAAAGGAGTTATGATTAGAGTTTGTTATGACTTATAAAGGATTCACTATTTGGAAGTTGACAAGTAAAATTATTAAAAGAACATCTGGACTGGCCAAGACTGTCCTACAGGGAACAGTACGAGGAGGGAGACAAACAGGTAGACAGAGAAAACGATGGGAAGACAACATCAGAGAGTGGACTGGCCTTAGAGTGAAATGATGAGCTATGGAAAGCAGAGGACCGTGGGGAGTGGAAGATGCTGGTTGCAAAATTTTCACTGATGCCCCTATGGCCCACGGGACTATGGGACAGGTGAAGGAGAAGTAAAATTATCTTCTCAGCACAAAAATAACATGAATAACTGATATATCCAGCACTGAAACCGAGTGCAACATGACATATAAATTTGAGTGCAATATATAACACATCACTTCACTTGCCTTGTCAAGGGGATTCCAGCAGTCACAAAGTCATCATTGATATGGACACAGATCTGAAAATAGAAAACAGTTTAAAAAAATCTTCATGGTCATATCCCAAGAAATAAGTTCTCATTTGTATCTAATGCCTGTGTTCACTTTCATCCAAACTGAAACTCAAATAAGTTGGTCATCACAAGGTCATCAACCCCAACACAAAGGGGTTGTCCAATTTGCGAGTGTCAAAGTCAAAGTTTTATTTCTATGTTGAATAAACAATGCATTTGCTTTTAGTCATTAAGCCATCTATCTAGGAAAAAAACCAACTTCATTAATAATATTTAACTACAACATTATTATGACAACCCATAACAATGTATTTATGTGCGTGTGTGTGTGTGTGTGTGTGTGAGCAAGTGTGAGTGTTCCTTGGCAAGAGCTCCCAGGTTCACCAATTCTGAATTTTTTTTGTCATACAACGGTTTATGCCCGTCATTAAGGTAACTGCATTCTGAATTCATGTCTTCAGGGATGATATCAAAACATGACACCAGTAATTATGTCTTTAAAAGAAGCCTACTCTTCCAAAAAGCAGAATGGGTTTTGACATACAAACAAGATATTCTGCATGCATTCACACATGGAACCTTGGTTTATAGTCTCATCCAAAGGACTTTCAGGGTGTGGGTTCTGTACTGATGTTGATTCTAGGGAAAAGTCCCCTCAAACAGGTGACTCAAACTTTGGCCATTAGACTGCAGGCACAACACTCTAATCGCTGGGCTATCCTATCACCCTGTCAAATCAATTACAGATATCAAGGGAAAAAAATCATTTACAATGAAAACCATCATTAACCAAAAGCTATGACTTTTAAGACATCCTGGTATATCTCATTTTAAAAGCTTAGAAAAAAACAAAAGAGCTAGGTTGCACATGATCTCAGGATAAATACACACCAATAATGAAACAAAGTCCAAATGAATTGGGCTGTCTACAACATTTTACAGGGACATATTTTTGTCTAATGTATGTTTGTCTAATAAGTAATATCATCTAGTTCTGGACAGCATAAAAAAACTGCATCTCATCTGCCAGTGACAGCTTACATAATGGACATTGCAGACTCTTAACAATCTACATTGTGCTAAACACACACACACACATATACATATATATATATATATATATATATATATATATATATATATATATGTTCTTTCGAGCCAGAAGGCCCATAGAGCCGGAGGTTATCCCGGTTTCTGTAGCGTTAAGCGAACTGATGGTTTTTCACCACCCTTGTGACAGGACGCTAGTCTGTCGCCAGATACTTCCCCAGCAGAGCTGGTACCCACTTATACACCTGGGTGGAGTGAGGAAAATAGGAGTAAAGTGTCTTTCCCAAGGACACAACACCAAGCCGAACGGGGATCGAACCCGCGACCTCTGGATCACGAGTTGACCGCCTAAACCACCCGACCACGGTATATATATATATATAGCCATCAGACTGACCATCATGACAGGTTGGGCATATATATATATATATATATACAAAATACACATCTGAAGTTATGAACATTTGTTTTATATTTCAGAGAGAGAGAGAGAGAGAGAGAGAGACGCTTTGACCAATTTATTGTCATTGCCCAATGTGGCCTATTGACAATTGCCTATTGAGAGAGAGAGAGAGAGAGAGAGAGAGAGAGAGAGGGAGAGAGAGGGGGAGAGAGAGGGAGAGAGAGGGGGAGAGAGAGAGAGAGAGAGAGAGAGAGAGAGAGAGACAGATAGACAGACAGAGACAAAGACAAAGAAGTACAGTTTGGCACAGAGACACAGACAGACACACAGATCATAGAGACAGATACAGACAGGGAAAAAGTAACAAACATACAGAGAAACAGATGCAGAGTTAAAACGAGAGATTACATTAGTTGCTGACATATAATATCAAAAGAATTATTTAAAAGGGCTAACACTGTATTAGACAAGGACTGTACCTCTACGTCTGGTGACGTTAGGTCCACTGCCCAACCTGTCATGATGGTCAGTCTGATGGCTAACTCCTTGGCCAGACGCTGTGACACACAACACTCTAAGCGATCAAGTCTCTCTCTCTCTCTCTATATATATATATTTGTGTGTGTGTGTGTATGTGTGTGTATAAATTCCAATTACCTATTAATATTTGGGGGTCTTCCCAAGACACTCTTTGTCATCTCACTGCAGAACCACAAGGAGCCCCAAGAGTCCTTCGGATGAGACTAGAAACCGAGGCCCCATGTGCGAACGCAAGCAGAACATCTTGCGCACGCGTTATATCCTGTTCCGCTTTTCGTAAGAGTAGGCCATTGTGTGCCAGTGGGAACAGATGACAGAATTTACAAAACCGCATACACACGGGGACTGGATGTAAAAAAGCACATGAGTGCTTATTCCATTATCCTCGATATAAAAAAATAAGTAAATAATAAGTAAGTAAGAGTGTGTAGATCTGAATGATGATAATGGGTTGGGGAAGGGGGGGGGGGGGGGGGGGGGGGGGGGGGGGGGGCGGCGGCAGGATAGCCTACGTTTGAGTGTTGCGCTTGTGGTCTGACGGCCTGGGATCAAGCCACCACAGAAACACTAGTTTCAGGGAATTTTACCCTGGAGTTAACATCAGTACTGACTCCACTTCCCTTAAGTCCTTTGGATGAGACTATAAACAGAGGCCTCATGTGCCAACGCATATGGAACATCTTACACACATGATAAAAACCAGTTCCGCCTTTCAAGGAGAGTAGGCCATTGTAACGTAGTACTTACTAGTAGTGCAAG
The DNA here is from genome assembly GCA_028751875.1 of Rapana venosa. Classification (NCBI taxonomy): domain Eukaryota; kingdom Metazoa; phylum Mollusca; class Gastropoda; order Neogastropoda; family Muricidae; genus Rapana; species Rapana venosa. Next base: position 48,394,762 of record CM054138.1, read on the forward strand.
ATGAGCTTACTCAATAGTTATACATGTTTCTATCAGAGCAAACTGGAAGACTGCTGTAATAGAACAGATCTGTTCTGAGTAACAACTGTGGTTACATGCAGATCTGCAAAATTTAGGTAACTGACACAATATTCATTATTTCTTTTTTGTGATTTAATGTGGTAAGACTGGTAGCTTTTACTGTGCTGATAATAAATACAGCTATACTCCTCTAATTTGCTTCTTTTTCTTTTTTTTATTTTTTTCTTTTTTTTTACTTAAAAAAGAATAAAAGCTACAATCACATCAGTCATTGTAAAATATTTACAAAATATTCATGCTTTGGATTCTGCACATACTAAAGATTATAGTTTTAGTTTGTTCAGTATATGAAGATTGCACCATTATTAATCAATAATGAATATTCTAAGTCCTTTGCTCTTATAGTGATATGATATAATGTAAGAAACTAACAAAAAACCACTTTACATTTAACTTGTAGACTTACCTGAGGCTGCAACCATTTTTTGCACCAGCCACCACACTTTACAGAAAACCGGAAAGACACTGAGGACTCCTCTTTCTGTTGATCAGGAAAGGAGCTCGGTTGCTTTGATGTACTTGATACTACACCGGTCTCATCCATGCAGCTTCCTGTACGTCCACCATCGGCACTGACCACTGCATGCATGGAATCACGTCGACTTAACTTCTCTGGAGGTTCAGTACAACATTCATCGTCAATGCCAGTGGCAAGATCAGGGGTGTGAGTCGGCCTTTTTCTGTTGACATGACTAATTAGTCTGGGAGCCTGGAGTTTGTGACAGTTTCCACAATGGCTGCAAGCCATGTTGTTGGTTGACAATGCTTTGCGTTTTGCTGTGACTTGTGCAGACGGATTGTTGCGCTGTTCTTCATAACAGTTGTTGTCAACTACACTACTTGAGGTTTTTTCTACACTTTTTTCTTGAGATTGATGTTCAGCAGCACTCTGGCAACTTGTATCATGGCTTTCGTTCTCAGTAACTGAGCATAAATTTTCAACAACAGTCTCATCACATTCAGGCACAGAAGAGCACTCAGTCAAGAGTGGGGACGTATGTTGATGTGTTCCATTTCCACTGTCCTTTCTGTGACTACAATTGTAAGCCAAATGGTGGTTCACTGGCTTCTGCAAAAGTTGTAGTTTTTGAAAATTTTTCACAGCCTCCTTCAAACTGGATCCATTCAGAATTCTGTCCTTCAGTGCACGCAAAAATCCAACCTTCCCTGAAAATGAAAACAATACAAAACCTTTAGTCCATCATATTGTAACGATGGAAAGTGAAGTGGAATAGGATCCTCAAAAGAAAATTAACAGATTGAATGAAAAAATAGAGAGAGATAAACATTGAGTTAAAAATAAAATATGGGAAACGAGAGATGAAGAAGCACAATACATACATGTACATATACAACTACAAGCCTGCATAAACTAAGGAAAAGTTATAATTTCACTGAAGGTGTTAATCCGATATCACAAGCCTTCTTGGTTCTAGCTGTGTGGTACTATCAGTTATCCACAAAAGAGACAATTATTTTTCTGTCATGTTATGCAGTTGTGAGGGCATGAGTTTTTTGGTTTTTTTCAAATTTTCTGTTCCTTGGCTAGAGCTCCAAGATTCACCAAAGTGATATTTTTGCATATATGTGACAACTTTAACCCACTATCAAGGTAGGCACATTCTGACTTTGGGGATGGTGTCTAAACAAAACATGCATTTTAAAACAATTTGTCATCTGTTCCTACCGGCACAAAATGGGCTACTCTTCCAAAAGAAAGAATGGGTTTTTGATGTGTGTGCAACATGTTCTGCATACGCTTGCAAATAGGGCCTCAGTTTATAGTCTCATCTGAAAGACTTTTGGGGACAAGTGGAGTGAATACAGATGTTAACTCAGGGTAAAATCCCCTAATATGGGTGCCTCCTTGATCACGGGTCATCAGTTTATGAGCACAACGCTCTAACCACTAGGCTATCTCACCCCCATGTTTTGTTCAATGAGTAGGACATGGGATATGTTTACAAGTATGTATCTACATCAGGGATTTAAAAACACACACACATTTTTATAGATGAGAAACCTTTTGGAAATTATGATTTTTTAAATCCTTATTCTGAACCATTTAGTGATTTACTATCATATGTGAACATCCCTTCTCATAGTAAATATGTTTTAAAAAGGATATGTGTGTGTGTGTGTGAGCATGTGTGCACACATGCAGGTGTGTGTATAACATGCACATATCAATGGGTAAACACACACACAGTGACACACACACAGTGACACACACACACACACACACACAATCACACACACACAGCCTTTTAATCAAGTCATCAGATTAAAAAAAAAAAGTATAATAATTCAGACCATTTCCTTTGATGTCAGTAGTGGGAAAGTGTGTCACTGTAGCAAATAATCTCTCCACTGCCTTCAGGTCGAACATCTGACCGTGACCTTTGTCAGAAGCAACCGCAGCATCAGGTAGATCAGCCAGAGAGAAGAAAACTTTCCCATCAACAACACTGCTCTGGAAAATCAAACACAAATTACTATTTCATAAAAAAAAAACAACATTTACAACATGTACTTTGTTACTCGACTTTATGACAGTCTAACAGTAACACCTTACATGATATTAACAGTCTAATACATTACACCTTGCACATATTTTTCTCTCATTCCTCTGCAAGAGGTTTGGGGTTAACCCTTGCCCTTGGTGGGATTTTGTGTATGCCACCATTTTTACCTGACCAGTTTTACCCGCCATGATTACGGTAGCTGCATACCGAGTTCAGGGAAATGTACACATACCCTGGAAGAGTAGGCTGATGGTAAAGATGACACAAACATAAGGCTGATTGATGACAAACATATTCAGCATGCAGTCTATGACAGTGACTCAGAGAGGATCACTTTCACTTGGTTCCATTTGCATAAAACACTGCAACAAGGCTGCACTCTTGGCCAAATATCAGAACATTTTCCTCTCTCTATATGCTTATGTGTGTGTATGTGTGGTGTTGGGTGTGTGGGGGGGTGGGGGGGGGGGTGGGGGGGGGGGGAGGGGGGGGGGGGGTGTTGGCTCTTTTTCAGAGCAGGTAAGAAAGATTTCATTTACTTATCCAGACAATCTTGTAATGAGATTACCACTTTGCATTGAAGTGTGTGTAGTTTCTCATGCAGTTCATCTCTTGCAAAATGTTCCGTGCCCCTTCCACAGGTAACGTGTGCCCTCATACTGTTTGTCTGCTTCGCAACTTGTATACAAATTACAATCATGGACGCGGGTGTTTAATAAAGGGAGGTCACTTATATCGACTACTTGTACGCAGTTCAAAGAGTACTCTCCCCTCCACAAAACTAACTTTTTTGTTTAACTTTTCAATCTCGTCTCTTGTTGGAATTGTTGATTGTTTGTAAGATCTACTTTGATTACTGATCATTTTGCAACCGATTCGTTCAGAGTGGCGATCTAAGTATGTAAAGATGGATGCAAACTTCTTCGCTTACTTTGAGTCAGCTTGTGTGTACATACTGACAGAACAGTACGTTCGGTGTACATATCATCTTACATGTAGGCCTACGCTTTCTCTGCCACTCTCTCAGTGTGTGTGTGTGTGTGTGTGTGTGTGTGTGTGCGCGCGCGCGCGCGTGCGTGCGTGCGTGCGTGCGTGTGTGTGTGTGTAAAGACATTGTATAACTCGGTGATGTGTGTGTTGTCATGATGACTAAATATGCACGAGCTTGCAGATCATTAATTATGATTAAATAAAATAAATTGATAGTACAACATGGAAATTATTTAAATGCAGTAAAACCCTAAATTATCAACTGGTAGCATATTGTCTGTTTTTCTATATTATTTGTTTATTTTTCATTGGTATGGGCAGATTGTTTATGATTTTTTTTATACACACTAAAGGCCTGAGTCTGGGTAGATTGTTTCTGGAGTCTGAGTCTGAGATGTTCCAAAACCAAAATGGAATCCTTTAAAAATTAGTTCATAGAAAAATAAAATGCACTCTAGGATTTTTGCCTTCAAAGATCTTTAGAACTCATGATATTTGAAGAACACGAGAACATAGAACTCACTGGGTCTATAACAAATTGTTTGGGATATTACATAATGATAAAACTGTTGAATACTCAATTAAAAGGGATCTTTAAATGATAAAATCATAAGATATTGATCATTTATACTATTAAGCATTAAAAAAACAACTTTTATATTGAGGATAATGAAATAAGCACTTATGTGCTTTTTTACATCCAGTCTCCGTGTGTATGCAGTTTTGTAAATTTTGTCATCTGTTCCCACTGGCACACAATGGCCTACTCTTACAAACAGCAGAACAGGATTTAACGTGTGCGCAAGATGTTCTGCATGCGTTCGCACATGGGGCCTCGGTTTATAGTCTCATCCGAAGGATGATAGCACATGACATGCGATTTATACCAATGTTATTGCCAAATAAACTAATATCTTGGCTAAGAATAATAAGTTAATAACAGACTCTGCTAAAGTTAAATAATGTTTTATGATTGAAAATAGATGAGCCAGGAAAACATATGCTGTGCAGGTTCTTGATTATAAATTCATTTCTGTTTTATTTGCAGGACATGAAATTTTGATGGCTGTTGACTGCAATGTGTGATGTGCAGTGCCATTGTGAAAACATTGACCAGTAAATAAACAAATCAATAACAACACTGACAACAGTCAGGATGTCTCTTCTTTGGTTCCTGTTCTTATTCATGTGGGAATCAACCATCAAACTTTCATGGATGAGATGTATACATGACGATATTGCATCAACTCACCAGGCTGTGATTGATGGCACAAGTAAGCTGTTCATTTGTTTGCTGATTGTTCTTGCTTTAGTGGTTGTTTTTTCTTTATTTCTGTTTTATTCTAGAACATTAACAAGCAGAAACACTTCAAAGTTCTCTTAAATACAGTTAACATTATTTGCTATAAAAAAATTACATTTTGTGTGTAAGAGGTAAAATGGTTGTGAAAAGGATTGTTTTCTGCTATTGATTTGTGTAGTGTAGACAGACACTGAATATAAATTTAGCTTTGGTTGTCCAACATCAAAATGATTTAGGTTTTGAAACAGAATGATAATAATTAATATCACACTTTATTGTCAGTGTGAGTGTGTGTTTGGGAGGGGAGATGTGTGTGTGTGTACATATGTGTGTGTGTGTGTTTAGAGGTGGCTTTTTGTTGTTTTTTGTTTGCTCCTTGGCTAGAGCTCCAAGGTGCACCAATTCTGAGATATTTGCATATATATTATCATTATATTACCTTCCACCCCCCCCCCCCCCCCCCCCCCCCCCCCACACACACACACCATTTTAGGTAGCTGCATTTACAGGTTTGAATGTGCTGTTCACATCATCTTTATCTCCCCTTCTCTCCTTCTTTCCCCATCCTGCGTAAACAATTTTTTTTTTAAGGCAAAAAATTTCATCTCACCTTGTTATCATTTTGACACTTTTTTTTTTCTCTTTCTTCGACATGATTGTTTCTGATATCATTTAGCATACTCCCCGAAGTTGGAAAGCAATTTGTTTCATGGTGGGTGAAAATGGTTGCATACACACAATCTCACTATTGGTGAACCTCTGAGCTATGGCTGAGGAACAAAATATTTAAAAAAAAGAAAAAGTATGCACACTGCTGACTTTTTCAATAAAGTAGTTCTATGAAACTAGGTAAATGGCTATACTGTGACTCATTTTTATGTTGTCAGTTTGTTTTAGGTTTTTTTTGCATCAAACAAGGTATTCTTTACTCTCTTCTTTTGTCCTCCAGCTTATAATGTTCCAGTGCTCACCAAAGGTGAAATCACTGTGCATGCAATTGCTTTTGCCCACCATTAAGGTAGCCCCTTCCGACTAAGCTGTTCTAACTGATAAGACTGAATATTTAGTGTTCATATTGTTCTCCTTGACAAAAACTAACAAAAAGGAAAAAAACCCAAAAAAACCACAACCATTATTGAACTTAAAGCCTTAAAGAACTTAAAGAAACAGATACACACAATATTAAGTATACTTGTAACTGCCCTGAATAAACAAGCTAAAAGTAATTAAAACATTTTTTCTTGGTTCTGAACCAGATGGGGATCTTCTCATAAGGAGCACACCAGAGGCGGGCAGTCTTTTGTCTCGGGACAAGCGCGATGCTGAAGCCTCCAGTCATGGTGGAGAGGAGTACAGAGAAGAGTACCAGCCCTTGCGTGTGCATGTACATCACAAGGACAGTGCACTGGTCAGCAAGGACAGGCAGGAGATGGTGAAGAAAGCTGTGGAGAAAGCTGTGCTGAAGATTCGCAGTGTCTTATCAGGTTACTGTTTATGTCTTTTTGTTGTTGTTGTTGTTGTTGTTCCTTGGCTAAAACTCTGAGATTCACCAATGGTGAGATTTTGCAATATATACGACCGTTTGCCTTCCATTAGGTAGCCACATTCTGACTTTGAAAATGGCGCCTGAAGTGTGTGTATGTTTTTATTATTTTGTCATCCTTTCCCACCGGCGTGCAATGGCCTACTCTGCGGAAAGGTTTTTAACGTGTGCACAAGGTGTTCTGTATGCGTTTGTACAGGTATGGGACTTTCAGGGGAGTGGAGACAGTACTGATGTTACTTCCAGGGGAAAAATCCCCATGAATGGGCATGAACTCACACTGTCACATCGTGAGCTCAATGCTCTTTCCACTAGACTATCCAGTCCTTGGAAACTTGGGATGTAACTAATATTAGTTGCAAGTGGAAGGTATGGAAGAGCAAGATATCTAAGAAAAACTACATGGTCTTTATGACTCTGAGATCTTTTTATTTATAAAAAAGGGGGCAAATCTGGTTTGCATTCTTCTCATTGATAATAGTTATGTTGAGAAGATGCTATCAGCAATCATTGAGGTTAGAAAACACGTAGTTATATGTCTTGAGCATAATGTTTATAGTCATGGGAATTTGAAAAAAAGTTATCTGTCTTGAGCATGATGTCTATATTCATGGGAATAAAAAAAAAAGTACTCAAAACATCCCCCACCCTCCTCCCAAATGAAAAAAAAGTCAGTAAATATTTGCACCACATTTCTTAAAATTTTAGGTCATGATTATGAGTAGCATTTTAAAAGGTACTACATACCTTTACATAGGTCTACCTTTATGCAATGTAGAACACTAGTATAATTCACAGATTGAGTGTTGATCATTTTGGCATGTAGTAGCTTTTTGGCTGTTTACAGTGATACCAGTGAAAGATTCGCTGGTATTGCCTTGCACATCTTGCTCGGTGGTGATTTCAAAAGGGATGAATAAAGGACGGTGAGTTCTTTGTTCTAAAGTGAATTCAGTGTGTTTGTGTGTGTGTGTGTTGTGTGTGTGTGTGTGTGTGTGTGTGTGTGTGTGTGTGTGTGTGTGTGTGTGTGTGTGTGAGAGAGAGAGAGAGAGGAGTGTATGCGTGTGTGTTTAGTTTCACCCCTTGATCTTCAGTTAGAAGCTTTGGTTTATTAGACAATGATTTCTTCTTCTTCTTCCTTTTTTGTCATGTTTCTCCCAGGGGAGGCTTAACATTGATGAGCCTTGTCCATCTCTCTCTGTTTTGAGCTTCCTCCTTATTTACGCCCCTTTCTCTAAGATCATCTGCAATACAGGCAGCCCAGGTTTTGCTAGGTCTTCCCTTTGGTCTCTTTCCATCCACTACGAAGTTCATTGCTCGTTTTATGATGTGGTGGTCTGCTTTCCGTTGAACGTGCCCAAACCAGCGCAGTCTATTGGTACTAGGTACAGACTTCAGATCATCAACTTTGCACATTCTCCATAGTTCTTCATTCGTGATCCTGTCTTCCCATTATTAGACAATGATTTCTTTTGTGTTAAGAAAAGGAAAACATTCTGTATGTTGTACCTTTATGTTTAGCTTTGTCACATACCCTTGCATTTTTACTTCACAGGTTTTTTTGTTCATGACTGATCTGTTTGTACTATGAACAAAGTTATTAGTTGTTTTACGTATGCTAAATGTTTGGTGCCTGTGTAACCATTAGTTTAACACCTCCTCAAAAGACTAGGTTGTTATCATAAAGTGGCACTCACTACTTTGATTATTTAAGTTTTGGAGAGCATTCTGCTAATGCAAAAGTGTATGAAAATGAAGAGACTTGTCCTTCTTCGTCTTTTGTCTTTGTATTCTTCTTCTTCTCCTCCTCCTCCTCCTCCTTCATCTTCATCATAAGTAAACATTGTTCATTGCTGGTGATTTGTTTATTACAGGTGTTCCAGAATGCCAAAGGGATACAGTGGAGAATTTTGTCTGGGTATTTTCAAAGTGAGTTTGTTTTGGGTGGTTGGCTTATCTACCTTTAGTTTGTTGAATTTGTCATACCTCAGATTGTTGATGCCGGAAAGAAATACTTATTTTATTACTGTTTTACACCTGACATTGTTACAATCAGATATTCATATTTTGAAGGGTTCTGTTACCCTCAGGTATTTTTTTTTTTGAAGGATAATTCAGTTTGTGAATAGTTTCATAACTAAGATTCTGAATCATAATGTCAGATATTCATGCTTTAAAAGATAATTACTTTGTGAGTGATTGTCAATGTCAGTTATTTTGAAGGATTATTCAGCATTCTCTCTGGCATGGGACAGTGATTGTAAAACTCGTGTGCTATTCTACATACATGAAGAAAGTGTATGGTTTTACAGTTTGTGTTTTTGGACAGACCAGTGATGTTACAGAAAGTTGCTAGAGAAAAATGCTTATAATCGCACCAACACACATTCAGTAAATTTCAGTATGTTTAAAATATATAGAAATGAAGTAAGTCTTTTGTGAATCAGTTTTGTGTCAAACACTACTTTAGCATAGATAAACCACTTTTTAATTAAAATATAAAGAACAATGTTTTTGACAGTAAGTACTACACGTTTTTCATCAACTTTCAAACTTGTGAGCTGCAATCACTTTTAGTGTATACTTTTGATAAAAACAAAACAAGGAGGAGCTGCAACTATGAAGTACTACACTTTTTTCATCAATATTTTTTTTAAATTGTGAGCTATTATCACTTTTGAAAAAAAACCCCAACAAAACAAGAAGGAGCTTCAACAATGAATGTTCAAAAAGAGAAGGTATAAGTACATACAAAAACAGGCAAAATCACACACTAGTTGTAGCAACATACTTTCCCTGGGTTCAGCAGATAAGATTTTTTTGCAGAGAAATCTGCCGTAACAGTAAGGAGTATATAGCACAGTACAATACAATACAATATGATACAGTACAATACAATACAATACAATACAATACAATACAATGCAACACAGCACAATGCAGTGCAGAACAATACAGTACAATACAGTGCAATACAAAACCACACCACACCACACCACACCACACCACACCACACCACACCACACAACACAACACCACACACACACACACAAATAACGTTAATGTGGTTGACGGCGCAGATTCCAGAAAAACACCTGGGGGGTCTGTTCCTGTACAACAGAACTCACCCCCAACCAGTGAGGGAGGTGATTCAAGCAGGCCCAGGTGAAAGGCATGCTGACATCATTCTCTATGTGGTCACCATGTCTGCAGCACTCTGCAGGCTGAAGGTGAGTGAGTGTGCCTGCTAACTAAAAAAAAAGCTATTACTCTGTTTAAATCAAGTCTAGTATATTCTGGGAGCTGGTTTTGGAATAGGCTCCCAACCTTTCTAAAAGATGAAACAGGATTTTCAAGATTTAAGAGTCTTTTCTGTGATTTTCTAATGACCCATGAAAATGTCATATTTCTTTCAGCCTAAATGTTTTAATCAAACCCAATAGTTTGCGAGTTACAAAATTGTACTCGCGACTATGGTAATGTCTAGGTGATTGTTAATGTCCATATCACTTCAATTTTTGTTGTTTTTAGATTTCTGAGTATATTTAAGTACTCTCTCTGATGTTCTCTTTATCTTTGCTTCCTTCCAGTATTTGTTCTGTGCATCTGTTGTGTATTTTTTCCAATGCAATCTATTTCATATGCAATTATCCCTCTTATTTTAGAATTGTTAAGATTGTTCAAAAGAGAGATGAAAAAAAAGAAGATTATGGAAAAGTGTGAGCCTCCCTACCCATTAAAGTAAGTTTTTAGGAAAAAACTGTAAAAACTCTAGGCTTTAAAAAATAAAACAACAACCTTAAAATATGCATGCACACATTCGCATGTATAAGCATATGCATATACTTACACATGTAGTACGTTCTATACCTCCTTTTGTATACTAAATCATGTATGTTGCAGGATCAGTCCGTGGTAGCCTTTGCCTCTCATTGCCATGTGGACAGAAGGACAGGGAGGCCTATAGCCGGACTGGTCAACTTCTGTCCCTCCGCTGTCATGAGGGCCACCATCTCTGAACAACTTCTGTATTCTGTGAGAGAGGGAGGGATGAAGAGAGAGACAGAGAGGGAGGGAGAGAGAGAGATGGAGAGGAGAGAGAAGAGAGAGAGAGGGAGAGAGATGGAGGGGAGGGAGACACAGAGAGAGAGAGGAGGGAGAGAGAGGGAGGAGAGAGAGGGAGAGAGAGAGAGACGGAGAGGGAGAGAGAAAGAGAGGGAGGGAGAGAGAGAGAGAGATGATTGAAGTCTAACGGTCTTAACCACATGGCTATAGCATCTGTCGCAGTGACAGACAATCCATTTGGAATCAGTGTTGCCCTGACTATCCTGGCTCTACGTGGTCCAGGAGTTATTCTGTCACCCTCATAGCCTTTCTCAAAAAAGACCTGTAATGAAAATGTGTACCTGTCAAAAACTGTCACATTTAAAGCATGTGCATGAACGTTTAACACCCCCGCCTCCCTCCTCTCCCACTGATCCCCACCGTACTACAACCTATCTGTTGAATTTGTTGTTGTTATTGTTGTTGTATTTTTTGTGTTTTGCTCAACGATTCTAGCCAAGAAGACCCTAGGTCTAGGTTGATGATGTTCACACACACACACTTAAAACAACAACAACCTCAGCAAGAAAGTAATTTTCTAAGCTGTCTGTGGTTGTTACAGCATGTGGACCAGTGGTATGACTAACAGCATGCATTGTGGGGGATAGACGAGCGTGATTGATTTACGTGATCACTTGCTGCTTGTGATGGCCTCTTTCCTGTGAGTACAAATGCTGCATCTGTCTTTTTTTCTACCTTTCCCTTCTATGCGGTATACTGTGCTGTGATGTAGCATTTATCTTTTCTTGCCATCCCCTTCTATACTATATACTGTGCTATTTAATGTTGCATAGCACTTTCTTTTTCTGCCTTTCCCATCTGTGCTATATTCTGTCTTGTGAGTATAAATGTTGCATTGTCTTTTTGTGTGTGTATAAATGTTGCATTGTCTTTTTTGTGAGTATAAATGTTGCATGTGTCTTTTTTGTGAGTATAAATGTTGCATGTGTCTTTTTTGTGAGTATAAATGTTGCATGTGCCTTTTTGTAAGTATAAATGTTGCATGTGCCTTTTTGTGAGTATAAATGTTGCATTGCCTTTTTCTGCCTTTCCCCTCTGTGCTATATACTGTGCTGTTTAATGTTGCATTTATTTAATTAATTTATTTTTTGCTTTTCCCTTCTGTGCTTATACTGTGCTGTTTAATGGTGCGTCTGTCTTTTTAATTTTCCTTCGGTGCTATGTACTGTCCTGTGGGTACAAATGTTGCGTTATATGTCTTTTTTGCCTCCCCTTCTTGCTGTATACTGTCCTCCAAGTACAAATGCTTAAAAATTTTTTTTTTATACTACTTTCCTATCTGTGCTATATACTGTGCTGTTTAATGTTGCATCTGTCTTTTCTGCCTTCCCCTTCTGTGCTGTATTATGTTAATTCTTTTTATATGGCATGTTTTTAAAATAGCTTTGAAAAAAGCATGTGATTAACCCCCCCCCCCCTCACACACACACAAACAACAAACAACCCAGTAGTGCTTTCATGTATGCATGTATACATGCAATCTATAGAGGTAAAAGGGCATGCACGCAGACATTCTCTCTCTCTCTCTCTCACACACACACACACTCATACACATGCACACTCATACAGCACACACCTCACACAATGCACATACAAGCACACCACACACTCACACAATGCACATACAAGCACACACACAAACACACATACATGCACACACACATGCGCGCTCACACACACACACACACAGATTCATACAAGACGGCAAAAGACATAGAATGGGTAAAAATAATATATGAAAGGAAACTGAATAAGAAAAGACTTTTTTTTGGTTGCTGCCTTAACTTGCATAACATTCCAGTCCTTCTGTTCCCATGCCGTTCACCTCAGTCTCTCTGCTTCAGCCATGCCCAGCTCTTCATGTCCTATCTTCAGAAGTCCAAAATAGCTCAGTTGCAGAATCAGACTGAGTGAAACACCCAGCTGGGGTGGTTACCACCATAGTGGACCTCTAACGACAAAGAAATACATTATTGTTTGCACTTTGTTTTTTCCATAAGCATCGAGCGTGGTTACCAGTTGGATGGGTGACCGTTTGCGCGCCTTGGCTTCAGTACAGTTCCCCCAGTTCACCCAGCTTTAAATGGGTACCTGCCCTCTTTAGGGTCAGGGAAGGTAAATCATCAAGGGAGAGGAGATGGGCACCGTCCTCAATATGCTGGCCCTAGAGAAGTGAGGTCTCTGACACCTCGCTCCCCTATGACCTTATAGGTTATGGGACTCCTTTACCCTTACCCTTACCTTTTTCCATTCCTTGGCTAGAATTCTGAGGGTCAACAGTGTTGATATTTTGCGTATGCAACCGTTTTTGCACACCATAAAGGTAGATCTGCATTCTGACTTCGGGGATGATGTCTAAACATGACACAAGTGTGCATGCGTTTAAAATTTTTTTTTCATCTATCCCCACTGGCGCACAATAAAATGTGGAACTGGTTTTAACATGAGCACAAGATGTTCTGCGTGTGTTCACATATGGGACCTTGGTTTATAGTTTCATCCAAAGGATTTTCAGGGGAGTGGAGTCGGTATTGATGTTAACTCCAGTGGGGAAAACCCATGAACAGGCATCTTGGTGGTAGCTGCAAACTGGTATCGATCCTGAGCCGTCAGGTTACGAGCACAAGCTCTGATCACCATCTCCCTTCCCCCCCCCCTCCACCCCCCCCCCCCGTTTTGCACCATAATTCAATACCTTCACCGATTTCTCAGTGACTTTATGATATCATGTAGGAATTTTGTGGTTTTACGATGTTTTTAATTGTATTGTGTTTATTCATGAGATAAATGTTTTTGTAATGTTCTTTCTTTCCAGTGGCTTTTTACTGTTGTATATTGGTTACTAAGTTACCTGGGCCTTTTGTATGTGTGTGTGTGTGTGTGTTTCAGACTGCTCTGCATGAAATCGTCCATGTGTTGGGGTTTTCTACAAAACTTTTTAACACATTTATGGACTGCAGAGGTATTGGTCAGTTAGAGTGTTTTATGTTCACTCTTTTTAAAAAAAAAGTTTATGTTTAAGGTAAAGTGAAAGAAAGCACTTCACAACATTTCACTTGTGATAAATGGAAAAAAAAAATTGCACTGATTCTTTGATATGTCTTTGTTTTTCTTTATCTGTGTATCCATTTGTTTGTGTCTGTGTAAATGTTTACCTCTTATTTCTGTGTTAAGGTTGGTTGTCTGCATACTTCACATCATATGGAATAATAGTTCTCTCTCTGCGTCTCTGTCTCTGTAGAGGGGTGTGTTGTTGTTCTTTTGATTTAATGTCTTTTCACTATAAGTGATATTAGACAAAGGGGGACAGATAGGGAGAAATGTAAGAAAAAAGGATATGTTTATGTGTGACTGAAAGTTTGTTTTGTCACTAGTAGTGTATGTGTGTGCATGCGTGTGTGCGTGCATGTGTGAGTGTGTGTCTGCATGTGCAGGTGAGCACATTTTGTGTGTGTGTCCATGTGCATGTGTGTATGTGCATGCGTGCACATATCTATGTGTGTGTTGGTCTGTGTTGGCTCATGTGTGTGTTTGTGTTCATGTTTAAGTATGAGTATGCATGTACTTTTGTGTATGTGTATAAGTCTACGTATTGTGTTAATGTGTTTTTTTGCATTAGAGTGCAATTTATGATTTTATGTGTGTCTTTATTTCGTTTTCCTCAGCTAGAGCTCTGAGGTTCCCCAGTGGTGAGATTTTTGCATTTGGGACCATTCCTCCCCTTCAGGTAGCCACATTCTGACTTTGGGGATGGTGTCTGAACACAACACCTGTGTGCATGCATGCTGCTGGCATGAAATGGCTTACTCTAAAGATGGAATTGGTTTTTAATGTGTGCACAAGATATTCTGCGTGCATTCGCACATGGGGCCTTGGTTTATAGTCTCATCCAAAGGACTTTGACATTCAGTTCTTTTTTTTTTCTGTCAAATTGGAAAGAAAGGGCAAGGCTGGGAATTGAACCCAGAACCTCATGGTTGACTTGTCAGGCAAGTGAATGTCCTAACCGTCCTGTTATATTCCTTCTTATATGGTTGTGTTCATTCAATATTCTTTTTACCAGGAGAGAAGACGTGTAAGAAAGGAGCATATATCAGAGAGGTGGAGGGAGGGTACAGGTTGATATCCCCCAACGTGGTCAACCAGACCAGGCAACACTTTGGATGCCATTCAGACAGACACTTTGGAGGTCTTTTGCAAAGCCTGGTAAGGACATATTATTTGCCTTCAATAATTGGGACCCAAGAATGCCTATACAAGTTCTTTTGTTTTTAGAAAATCTGTAGGTTTTAAATTTTTTTGGTTTGTTGTGTTGTGCAATGATAGTCTCCATTCATCTTTAGTTCAGTTCAGTTCAGTTGTCTCCATCACCATTGATGTTGGTAGAAGCTCTAAGCAGTGCCTCAAGGGTTCGCCATCTTTCTCTTTCTCTACTGAGTTCTACGATCTCCTGTAGCCCTCCCAGACCACTGATCTCAGTGATGTTGGCAATGTAGGATGCTATTTTAGTAGCTAAAAAAGGATGTGTTTATACATTTTTTAATCGTCGCATGTAGAAAATTTAAGCAGACAGATATACAGTGCCTTTCATATGTCTGTAAACAGTGAGATTTGTACTTGTAGACAAATCAGAAAACGTTTTTATATCACTTGGAAAAGACAGATTTGTTACAAGATGTGACACATTATTGTATACATTTCTCTGTAATCTTTTCATATATTTGTTGGTAATGTGCAAACAAATGCATATATGTGTGTGTGTGTGTTGTAGAACTCTGTGGTCACCTCTCACTGGGATTCACGCATGATGTACACATCCATCATGACAGCTGAAGCAGAAAATGTGAGTATTTCTTGCTTTTTTAGTTGTTCCTTGGCTGACAAGCCTTACTGGAGTGACCAGCTTCAGACTCTACATGATGAGCTGCCAGCTGCCAGACACCAGCTTGAACTTTCGCCGACAGCAGAAAATAACATACTATACCACAAGGCGAGGACTGTCTTTGAGGAGCTGAAGAGCAAAGAGGCTTGCAAGTCATGGCAGGAAAAGACTGTGGCACCCTCAATATAGGAAACGATACACAGAAGCTATGGAACCGGACTTAAGTCCCTCAGTGTCGATCAACATCACGCTGCAAGAACACTCTTACTGAAAGAGGAGGTGAACTGTACACTGGGAGAAAGGCAGTTGCCCTTCTTGCAAACAGATTTTGACAAGACAGCCTCCTTAATGTGCCCAAGGAAAAGGCTTTTGACATCCATACCAAAACCAAACAGGAGCTAAGGAAGCAAACATCGACCTCCAGTACAGACAGCTGAAGATGAAGTCACCAGTGGGATGATCCGTCACCTTGGAGATCATACCAAGCAAAAGCTCCCAGATATTTTCAACCAGTCTTGGAATGCTGGGATGGTTCCAATAAGCTGGAAAGAAGTCATCATTGTCCCCATCCTCAAGAAAGGAAAAAACAAAAAACCCAGCAGAAACAGCTACTACCCTGTAAGTCTCCTAAGCTGCCTTGGCAAAACCGACACCTGCAGTACCGCCTGGAAAAGAATGGTCTTTTTTCTCCCATTCAGTCAGGATTCAAGAAGAACAGGAGCACCAAAGACCAGGTCTCCTTGCTCACACAAAACATTGAAGACGGCTTTCAACAAAAGCTGAAGACCCTTGCAGTCTTTTGCTGACCTTAGCAAAGCATTTTACAAAGTCAGGAAGGAGGCCCTTCTCTTTAAGCTGCTATAGAAGAAAGTGTGCCAGGATGTTCTTCTGGATCCAGAGCTACCTGTTCAACCAAACAGCCTGAGTCAAGTTGTAAGGCCAGTCAGCTCACAAGCACAATGCCCTAACCACTCGGCCATCCTGCCCCCATAATGGGAGTATAATTTCAGCCTGCTGAAAAGGGGATGAGATAGCATACTGTTGTACTCATGATCTAATGGCCCGGGTTTGAGCCACCTCCAAGGCACCCGTTCAAGGGGATTTTTTTCCCCGGGAGTTAACATCAGTGCTGACTCTACTCATCCGAAAGTCCTTCACACTATAAGCCAAGGTCTTGTGTGCAAACGCCCACAGAACATCTTACACACATGTCAACACCCAGTCCACCTTAAAAGAGACAACCAATAACTGAAAAAACAACAACTCAAAACCCCAGAAAAGGAGCAAGTGTGTGTGATGTGAGTGTGTGTGTGTGTGTGTGTGTGTGCGTGTGTGTGTGTTGGGGAGAGGAAGGAGGGTTTGTTTTTGTTTTTAAATCAAATGAAAAAGTCAATAGATATATCTGAATTAGTGATTTTAAGCTGGATCATTAAAAAAAAAGTTTTTTTTTCTATTTTTATCTGAATTTTCCCCCCCCTTACTTCTTTTCATTTTATTTGCAGGTGTCTTACCCTGTACTAGATGCCATTACTCTGGCAGTGTTAGAGGATTCTGGGTGGTATCAAGTTGATTTCTCCAATGCAGATCCTTTTCTGTGGGGCAAAGGTGATTTTTTTCGTTTTGAGAATGGAGGCATGAATCATGATCAGAGAGATTGTGTGTGTGTGTGTGTGTGTGCGCGTGCATGTGTGTGTGTGTATGTGCATGAGGCATGTATCATGATCAGAAAGATTGAGAGAGAGATTGTGTGTGTGTGTGTGACTGCGTGTGTATGTTAATTTTTTATTTTCATTTATTCTTTTATTTTATTCTTTTATTTTGAGGCAAATGGAATAAGCATTCATGTGCATTTTTACATCCAGTCCCCGTGTGTATGCAGTTATGTAAATTTTGTCACCGCTTCCCACTGGCATGCAATGGTCTACTCTTTTGAAAAGCGGAATGGGGGTGTGTATTCGTGCATGTGCATGCATACATGGACAGTTCTTTTTTTCCTGCCGGCATATGTATACTGTGCATATGAAAAGATCTGCAAAGATTCCTGTCCATCCACAATCCTCAGTGTTCATCCACACTTGACTTCAGAAGCAGACTGATGTTGAGCTCAAGATGTCCTTTTGTGTTCCAGAGAAACAGGACAAGTGTCCCTTAACCTTTCCATCGGTGGTGGGATTAACTGATCGTTTATTTCATTCATATTGACATCATAGTTATACGACCATTTTTTTTTATCACGAGTTGGATCATCCACAAACATCTAATCAGTCAAAGCAACCGTACTGTCTGGTTGCAGAGCAATATTTATTGTCACAGTCGCTAGTTTCGACCAGATGTGCTTTATTTCCTATTCTCCTTGGAGTGAAACATTGTTTTGTTAACTATTTTTTTTTTCTTTTGGTGCTGCCTTATCTTCTGTGACGTTCCTACCCTGCTGCTCCCACGCTGCTCATTTCAATCACTCCACCACAGCCATATTCAGATTCGTTATGTCACATCCTCAAAATAAATAAAAAAAATGAATAAAATACATTAAAAAATTGTCACATTCTCAGGGTCAGCAGTCCACAGGAAATGCCAAAAAAAAAAAAGGAAAGAAGAAAAGATAAAGAAAACTTTCTTCACCAGTAACATTGACGGCTTAGCTCTTGAAGCAAGTTTTGATTCAGTTGCACACTTTGAGGGTTTGTTGATGTTGTTGTTGTCATTGTTTTTTTGTTTTTTTTAGGTGCCGGATGTTTGTTCTCATTACCAGACCATTGCCAACAGAACAGTGACTACTTTTGTTCTGACAAGTGAGTTCATTTGTGATTGAGTTTGGAACTAAATTCTTTTAGGTACGATGATGTAAAGTATTATGACAAACTGTGTCTTTTTTTTTTCTTTTAAAAAAAATATTTCTGGTAATATCTTGTTGTAAACTGTAATTGAACATTTTTAAAGAAATATTTATTTTTTAAGACATACTGTAGTTTGAAGTTTAGATTTTCAAAAAAGACCCCAAAAAGTGTGTATGTGTGTGTGTGTTTTGTTCTTGTTGTTATTGTCAAGTTGACGTCTGTTCACTTTCAGTGATATAAGACGAGGCAAAAAAGAAAGTAGGGGGAAATATCCTATTAAAAAACATGTATGAAAAAAATTACGCCACATAACAAAACTTGGCAATGCTATCGGAATAATACAGACATAAAAACAAATCATCCCAGGTAACGCAAAGAAGAAGAAGAAAACAAATCATTAATATGAATGCATCTACAGAAAATGTTCTATGGAACTGTGCCAGATACCTTTCTCTCACAATTTCAAATGCCAGTTTAAAATTACTGAATGTGCTGGTGAGGGAGTTTTCATTAAAATGGGGCATGAAAGGTTTTACACTCTTGCAGTCGAAAATTATATGAGTATTAGTGATATTCTCGCCACACAGACATTGACCATTTTTGTTGAATTTGGTTATGCATGCATTTAGTTTTATCCTATAAAACAAAGTATGAATTATTCTTCATGGTGTGAAAATATTTGCACTAGTCTTTGAATGGTTCATGACCTTTCAGTTGGTGTGTGTGTGTGTGGATGTGTGTGTTTTGTTCAGCTCCAGTGGGTGTCACTTTCTGTTGAGGGACAAAGCTGTTTGTGATGCCATCAAGACAGAAAGCCCTTGTGGAGTGTATGCTCCTATTCCTCAGGTAAATTTGTTGCGCGCGCGTGTGTGTGTGTTGTGTGTATGTGTGAGTGTGATGTGTGTTTTCAAGTTCACTTTCTTTTTTGTTTGTTTGAGGAGAATGTATTTAAGAACTTGTGTGCTGTTTTACATTCAGTCCCCATGCGCATATGATTTTGTAAATTTTGTCCAAAATATGTGTGTGTGTATGTACGTGTGTGTGTGTATGTGCGTATGTGCATGCATGCATGTGTCCGTGCATGCGTGTGTGTGTTTCAATTAAAAGACCAACTGATCTGTCTGTACAGGGATCCTGCACACAGAATGTCACAGAGTATGAAGAAGGGAGTGTGGAAATTTACTCCCCATCCAGTCGCTGCTTCCTCTCCAGCATCAAAGCAACACCAGCACAGGTATAGTAATAATTGTTGTTGTTCTTCTTCGAACAGTCAGACAGCAACTATTGTTTGTTATACGAGCGAAAATGCGTCATGCTGCCATGAAGCGCTTGACAAGTCAGGCCCAGTGCATCCGACTTCGGCATAAGAGAGAATTGTTATCTTTTAAGTCTCTTTGGAGAAAAGACAGGAGAATGGACCAAGAAGGCAGAAAATAGACAAGAAGGAGGTGACGGGAAGAAAAGAAACAAGGTAGAAATAAAGAGAGTGATAGAAAAGAGGAAATTTCCAGCACAGAATTTCCAGAAGGTGGGGATGCTATTTATACTGACAGGCCCCTGGCATCCCCACGGGGGAAATTGTTGTCCAAGATGGTAAAATATAATGCTGTGGACCAGTGCATAAAACCACTTGTAGAGCAGAGCAATGGTTGCATTTCAAGGTATTTTTCCATGTTGCACATAGTTGGATTTTATTTATTTTTGTTCCCGGGCTTGTAGAGCTCAGAGGTTTATTTTAAATTTTTATTTTAATCTTTTATATCAAGGATAATGGAATAAGCACTTATGTGCTTTTTTACATTCAGTTCCCATGTGTATGCAATTTTGTAAATTCTGTCATCTGTTCCCACTGCACACAATGGGCTACTCTTACGAAAAGCGTAACAGGATTTAACGTGTGCACAAGATGTTCTGCGTGCGTTTGCACACGGGACCTCGGTTTATAGTCTCATCCGATAGATGATGGTGAGATTTTTGTGTAATGACTGTTTTTTTACCACCTTTAAGGTAGCCACATTCCAACTTCAGGGATGATGCCTAAACATATCAGTGCATTTAAAAAAATGTTGTCATATGTTCTTACTGGCATGAAATGGCATACTCTTCTGAAAGGCAGAACAAGTTTTGATTTGTGTGCAAGATGTTCTGTGTGCATTCTTACACAGGACCTTGGTTTATGGCCTCATCTGAAGGACTTTTGGAGGATGTAGTCAGTAGTGAAGTAAACTCCAGGCAAAAATCAACTCAAACATGTGTCATGCTGGTAGCTTGAACCCAGGCCATCAGATCGCGAGCACAACACTCTAACTGCTAGACTACTTCCCCCCCCTCCCCCTTGAAAACTACACACAGTAAATTTCTTCCGTTCTTAGTGGGACTGGTTTGAAAGCTAATGTAGCAGGATTAGAATTTGATTAAAAGCATTAGAAAGTGCCCAACCTAAGTACATGTGATTTAAGACAGAATACTTTTTGCTAATGTTATAATTATGAGATCCAACCAGCCTTTTTGTTTGTGTGTATGTCTGTGATTCATGCAAA
This sequence comes from Rapana venosa, assembly GCA_028751875.1. Lineage (NCBI taxonomy): Eukaryota > Metazoa > Mollusca > Gastropoda > Neogastropoda > Muricidae > Rapana > Rapana venosa. The sequence continues at coordinate 48,415,588 of CM054138.1, forward strand.
ACATCTTGACTTCTATATTGTATGTGTTCAGCGTGCGTTGTAAGTGTAACTCCTGCAATGAAATGTACATTTTCTAGAATTTCAGTGAAAATTTTACTGATAGTAGATCTTTGGAATTTTTCGCAAGATGTAATAAGCATCCTTTATCCCCGAAGTCAGAATGCAGCTACCTTAATGGTTGGAAAAAACAATTGTATACGCAAGATATCTTCATTGGTGAACCTTGGAGCTTTAACTGAAGGACAACACCATTGTTCAGTAATTGAAGACTTATCTGAAATTATTGATGCTTAGGTTTGCGATGATTTTTTTAAAAATTTGGTTTCGTATTGTAAACACCTGTAGCTTGTGTAACTTATCAATTATTGAGTTCAGTTATTGTATACCCTTTGTTGTTTGATTTTGATACGAGTTGTTTCTGTAACAGAACGGGGAAGAGGAGTTGGTGGGCCAGTGTTACGAGCGGAGATGTCGGAAGAATGGCACAGTGGTCGTCAGACTTCAGGGCACTGGCTGGATACCTTGCCCTCCAGGTCAACTCCTCCAGGTCAGACACTGACCTTCACCTTGTGCTTCTTGGGCAGGATGAGATAGCAGGAGTGGTTATAGCATCAAACTCATGAACTATGTGTGTGTGTGTTCTTTGGCTAGAGCTCGGAGGTTCCCCAATGGTGAGATGTTTGCGCACACAAGACGTTTTTGTCCACCATTTCGGTAATGGCATTCTGAGATGTTTGCGCACACAAGACGTTTTTACCCACCATTTTGGTAATGGCATTCTGAGATGTTTGCGCACACAAGACGTTTTTACCCACCATTTTGGTAATGGCATTCTGAGATGTTTGCACACACAAGACGTTTTTACCCACCATTTTGGTAATGGCATTCTGAGATGTTTGCACACACAAGACGTTTTTGCCCACCATTTAGGTAATGGCATTCTGACTTTGGAGATTGACTTCTGAACACGACACCAGCGTGTATGTGATTTTTTTCTTTTTAATATGTAATTTTTTTCCACCCGTTCTTATAGGTATGGCCTACTCTTCCAAAAGGCAGAACGGGTTCAACATGTGCGCAAGATGTTCTGCGTGTGTTCACACTTGGGGTGTGGATTTATAGTCTTGTCTGAAGGATTTTCGGGGGTAGTGGAGTTAGTAATGATGTTAACACCAGAGGAAAAAAATCCCCTTGAATGGGCGTCTTGAACCCTGGCCATCAAATCACGAATGCAACACTTTAACCACTATGCTATCCCACCTCCCTAAACTTATGATCGGACAGTAGCCTACATGAGGATGTGGGTTTCACTTTCCACTGAGGTGCCTGTGTTTTTTCTCCTTTTCTAATTTTTTTTTCTTTCTTTTCCTGGAGTTAACACTGCTTTCTTCAACTCCAAGGTCCTGTGTGTGAATGCTCACAGAACACCTCATAGATATGCACACATTAAAATTCCATCTACCTAACCACTTCTCTGAGAATTAAAAAGAAAAGTCAGGTCATCCCATCTCTAGTCTCATGGTCTCTATGAAAATATTTGCTGGTCAGACATTGGGTATTATATAATCATGTGCTGATCACATCCTAAGACAGAAAATGAGGTGTGAAATTGTTACCAATATTAAGTGCACAACAAAAAGGAGGAAAGAACAATCACATTTAACATGTTCTTTGAATAATTTATGACCTAGGATTTGTATGTATGTATGTTGTGTATGTATGTATGTGTGTGTGTGTCTGTTTGGAAGCATGACTGTGTGTGAGAGGGTATTGTATGCATGAGTATGGTAGTATGTGTATTCATAACTGTCGTCATAATTATTAACAACTTGATAATGAACAGAAAAGGAAGCACACGATCAGATCATGTGGTGCTGTTATTTCATTTTCAGGTTCCAGGTTTCCAAGGACAGGTACAGTGTCCCAACAACACAGACATTCTGTGTATGGAAGACTCCTTGCAGGCTTCTTCTCCTCCTCCAACTTCTCCTAAACATCAGGGTAATCTGGTTTTGTAATTTGTAATGCTTCTGGTTTTTTTCCCTTTGCACTTATGTAAGACGAAGTCCAAGAAATATACATTATCATTGTTGTAACACATGGTAATTCGTTCTGAACGTGTATTTTATTTGAACTTGACATTTATTTGTCACGGTTATGTGGTAGTTGGTATGAGTGATCTTGCATGACCAACCACATCATGAAGTTCCCATTATGAAATATAGGATCACATGAATCGGTTTTTTGTTTGTTCCTCAACTAGAGCTCTGAGGTTCACCAGTGGCAAGATTTTGTGTATGCAACCATTAAGGTAGCTGCATTCTGACATGGGGGAAGACTAAATTAAATTCTGTGAAACCTGTGTCATTTATTACACATTTAAAAAAAAATTAGCCGAGGCCAAAAGCTTTAGAAAGTGCCATGGCCTACATTGAAATGCTACTATGCTTTGACATGTTATGTCGAGATTGTCTTCAGCCATGACGAGCTCTAACAACCTGTAGTCTTTATCAAAAGAAAAAAATATCTAAGTCAGAGTATGGCTGCCCTTTATGGCGAGATAGTTGAAAAACAGCCATGCACACAAACTTCCCATCCTGTGTGTACTTATGGTTTGACAGTAATTCCCAGCTGAAATGAGTGAAACAAGCGTATATATTCTGGACTCCCATAGTGTTGAAGCTGAGGAATGCCAACCTAACAACTACAATGATTGCTCACATGCTAAGCCTTTTAATCCGAACTCTTTTTGTTGATGTTCCAGATGCTGATACACAGTCCCCCAAAACCACAATGACAGCGACTGACAAAACCCAGCAGTTCGGTGCATCCCCACAGAAATCTTGCTGCTAGAAGCCAAACAGTCATCAGTGTTGAAAATTCTCTCCTCAGTTTTGTTGTCTTTGCTTTTGGTTACCTTTTGTGGTGGAAATAAAAAGTTTGAAATTATATGATTGTTGTTGTGGGTTGGTTAGCTAGTTAGGCTGTGTGTGCAAGATAATATTCATTGCATGTTATAACAGTCTATAGCAACGAGAGGTTCCTCTCTGGCAAAATTATCTTATTCAGGTTGACATACATACTGAAAAAGGAGGAGTCAACATGCTCTTCCCAGGCACAGCAACCAGCATTTAACATTGGCACATCTGGTTTAACTGTAGGTAATAGTATATTAGTTAATATAACAAACTGCAATACAATGCAGCTATAGATAACTGACAGTACTGTATAAAAAGTGAATAGAAATGCATTACAGTGGCAGCTTTTAGATAAGTATGTTCTTTCGAGCAAGAAGGTACATTGAGGATGTTATCCGGTTTTCGTTAGCGAAATGATGGTTTTTCAACCACCCCGGACAGGCGTAGTCCATGTACTTCCCAGCAGAGCATACCACTTTACACTTGGACGTGGTTGAGAAAATAGGAGTAAAGTGTCTTTCCCAAGGTACACAAACCGAGCCGAGCGGGGATCGAACCCGCGACCTCTGGATCACGAGTCGACCGCCTAAACCACTCGACCACGGTGCCTCCATAAGCTATAGATAGCCTAAGACATATGATGAAAACAGAGACTGCCTGCCATAGAAAGTAAGATGTGTTCAAGTAACAGGGATGCATAGTTTATGAAGATTTTTCTGCCTGTAGAGTTAAGAAGTCCCAGTAACAATTCATACAAACACTTTGGGACATTTTCTCTTAAGAAAACTTGCTGTTGTGTAATAGCCTATTTTGTATCAACATTTTCAGTCAACAGGATATTTGATTGAAGGATCATCGCTCTCTCTCACACACACACATACCGACTTCATCCCAGAACCAGGACTATCTGTTGGTGTGAACTTGCAAACAAACCCCCCCCACTTTCTAGCAGTCCATGGTCATTCACACACACTCTCCCAGAAGCAGGACTATCTCTCGTGAACTTGCAAAAAACACTTCCCAGCAGTCCTGTAGTCATTCTTAACCAACAATCCAACATGAAATCTAAATTAGTGAAAATTAATCATTAAGATATGAAGTAAGCTCAGAAAGGAGAAAATACTTTATGTTTACGCCCTGATTCTAGGTAGCTAAAAAGATTTAATATCCTCATGGGGATGCCGGGGGGCCTGTTAGTATAAATGGCATCCCCACCTTCTGGAAATTATGTGCTAGGAATTCCCTCTTTTCTGTCCCTCTCTTTGTTTCTGCCTTATTCTTTTTCTTCCTATCACCCCTTTGTCTACTTATGGAAATATGTGCTAGGAATTCCCTCTTTTCTGTCCCTCTCTTTGTTTCTTCCTTATTCTTTTTCTTCCTGTCACCCCTTTGTCTACTTATGGAAATTATGAGCTAGGAATTCCCTCTTTTCTGTCCCTCTCTTCGTTTCTGCCTTATTCTTTTTCTTTCTTTCACCCCTTTGTCTATTTTCTGCCTTCATGGTTCTTTCTCCTTTTTTCCAGAAAGACTTAAAAAAATAACAATTCTCTCCCATGCCAAAGTTGGATGCAATGGCCCTGACTTATAAGGGCAGCACCGCGCATTTTCGCTCATATGACAGACAACAACAGTTGGGTTATTTCTACAGCAGATTAACAGCTGATGAAAGATTGGAAATCTTGCTGTATACCTGAGAACAACTGAATATGTACACATATATATCATCTCATACAGATTCATATACTCCCCCTCCCCCCCTCTAAAAAAATGCCTGTGCATACATACACACACCACATGCATAGATTCACTTATACCATAAACAAACTCATAAGCATAGCAACACCCCACCCCTCCCCATCTTCACTGTCCCCCAACACACACACACAAATTCAAAACCAATGCACAGAGAGAAATCATTTTTATTCCATTACATCACTTTTTGTCCTCCACCAAATTGTATTGATGCCCAACCCCAACGTCAAACAGTTTATAGACACATATTCAGTCCATCATTCACAACAAACTCCTCACTTCCTTCAACCTAAAATTCTCACTTCCTTCAACCTAAAATTCTATCTGTCACACTGAAATCATACACTCCCACACTCTTTTCATACACCGTTCATTAATTAATTAAAAAGATGCTGAGGAAAATGCCACAAACTCAAATCATTTAAAACAGAATTGTTGATGAGGGACAAGCTCTTTGGACCCCTGGAGGGCCTTCAGCGTACCACAGGCCTCTTGAGTTGCTAAGCATTTGACAAAGAAAGAAACAGAAATTATACCATTTTTTGTCATACGCTATACATTCAAATGATGCTGGCAGTAAGCAAGAGACAGCACCCACAACAACAAACAACCCCAACCAAACAAAAAAACCTCAGCCACACAGAAAGCACACCCTCCCTAACTTTTTCCAGCAACCCTTTTTAGAGAAATAAATAAGATTGACAAGATAAAAATGCCAAAGAAAGATATACACACATCATCCAGTCCTTCACACACTATTCAATAACACTGACAAGAAAGAAAGCTGAAGACAGTTGGATCCACACATATCATCCAGTCCTTCACATGCTTTTTGTAATTCAATAACATTGACAAGAAAGAAGGCCAAAGAGAGTCAAATCCACATATATCATCCATTCCTTCACATGCTATTCTATAACACCATGAAGAAGAGGAGCAGTTTCCAGTGACAAGATCCCGATGACCGATGTAAAATCCCTGACAATACACAACACAACCTCTACTGAGTTGCTTTGGACTTGTTTTTGCCTCTGGCTGACTTCTTGTCCTTCTTCTTCAAACCGTCAATGTTGGCTTTTAATAAATTTCCGTAGGCCTGAAACACAAGGCTGCATTTTAGTATTTATTGTCTTTTTAAGCATAAATTCACTGTGTTTTTAAGAATGAATTCACCATCTTTTTTAAAGCATTTTCGGTCTTTTTAAAGCATATACCGTCTGTTTAAGCAAAAACTTACAGTCTTTTTCAAACACATGCATGTAAATAAACCTCTACACACACTATCTTTTCAAACAGATAAAACACCATTTTCAAAATATCTAACCATTTTCAAAATATCTAACTGTGGGTTCCTACCCACTTTGTCTCAATTGAATATATATACTCAAATCTACATATTTTTCTCAGTACTGTAATTTGCAATAAATAAAAGATCACTCATAAATCGAAGACTGCATCAGTGTGCAAATGTGCCCATTGTGTAAGTATGTGTGTGCGGACTGTGTGTGAATGGGTGGGTGCACATGCATACTGGAGTTTGTACGAGTGCAGGTGATTTTACATGGGTGGGTTTATGACTGGCTTGAGTATTGCTGATGTTTGCGTGCTTAAAGTATTTATAAAAGCTTTTACTTTTATAAACACTTTAAGTTTGCAAGAAATGTTCAATTAACAGACAATAGAATACACATCATACAGCTTTTTCTGACATTAGCCTAATCAAATGCACAAAAGTTTACTGACAACCAGTTCGCACACGAAACTAGTTTAAAAATGAAAATAAAAACACTGCTTTTAGAATGTCAACCTCCAAATCAATACCCTTAACTTAGAGATATGAAAATAATAACTAAACATTAAAATAAAGAATGAACCAAATATTATCTTAAAAAACTGTCTGACTTCTCTCTCAACTCCTTGAGGAGTCTTCGCCACTGAAGCGCTATGCTGAATTTTTTCAGGTGGTGTGCCACAGGCAAGGTTGAGCTGTTGGAGCCTTTTCCTTTCCAGATAAGAAGTTGCATGCTGGGTATGTTGGTTTCACCCTTCCCACAAGCCACAGCTGGCCTATTCTTACTACAGAAGGTGAATGGGGTTTTGATGTGTGCATAAGATGTTCTGTGTGCACTTGCACACAGGACTTTGATTTGAAATATACTCCTGAAGGACTTTGGCATGTTTCTTTGGTTTGTAGTTTTATCTAAAGGACATTATATTATATCAGAATGGTAAATTACACATCAGTGTCATGAACTGACCGTCTAAACTAAAAAGAAAAACAAACAAGCCAAATGCAATTAACTTAAGAAAAACTCAAAATGATACCAATGACAACACTCAGCAGAGACCAAGAGAGAAGGTGGGTGAGAGGAAGGGGAGGGGAGGGTGACAAAACAAAACAAAACAAAAAACTTACCATCTGAAACTTTGTTACATCTTTGTGATTGATCTGCAGACAGAAATCACATGCAAGTAGGCTACACAGATTCATCTATAAAATGAACAGACATACATGTATTACAAAAAAAGAGATCTATCACTTATAACTTCACTTTTTACATCCTCTCCACAACTTCATAATGTTTTTGTGTGATGAAAAATAACAGTACTGACAAATCACTGTAGACCTATCAAAATTAACCTTTGGTTTGCTTTCTTCACGTCAATTTTAACTTTGGGGTATCTTACGTATATGGATTTATTTCTACAAATTTGGATTTTTGTTTCTGTTCAAGCTGGCAATACATTTATAATGTGGACTGTTTTGTTTATTTAGCAACAAATTTTTGATTTTCTATTTTTCTTGAGAAACATTTGCATACATCCATTTCTGAGTAAACTAAAGATGCTGGTTTCCATATAACACATACATGTATGTATGCTCTGATGTGCATGTGTGTGCGCACAAACACACACACAAATACACAGGCACATATACCATGCTCACTTGTCCTCTGGTATACAGAGCACATGAATGCAAAATTCTATTACAAATTAGGTGGTTCCCTGTAAATCCCCTACCCCATCTTTAACAAAGATCAAATAACTTTGATTAGCTGAATTATTCTTTTTTTAGTTCCTTGGCTAGAGCTCTGAGGTTCACCAATGGTGAGATTTTTGTGTATGTGGCTTCCCCCCACCCCTCCCAAACTTAGGTAGCCACATACCAACTTCAGGATGTTGTCTAAACAGGACACTTGGGTGCATGTGTTTTTAAAATAAATGTTGTCATTTGTTCCTACAGGCACGAAATGGCCTTTTATTTCCAAAAGGCGGAACATATTTTTACTGTGTGTGCAAGATGTTCTGCATGCATTCAAACACATAGCCTCAATTTATGGTCTCAACCGAAGGACTTTAACATTCAGTTGAACTTTCTCGTCAAATTGGGAAGAAAGGAGAAGGCTGGGAATTGAACCCAGAACCTCAAAGATTACTTGTTAGGCAGGCGAACATCTTACCCATCCTCCCTTCTTCCTTCATGATGAACAATCTAACATCTTGCACATAACAAATGCATAGCAGAAGTTAAAAAAAAAAAGAAATGTTAGAGTTTGTATTGATCAAGATGGGTGGAGCTGAATATACACTCAGTCTAAGGGAACTGATGTAACCACTTATTTCATGATCAAACCTCCCACAGCGAACACACACTACAGTAACAGTAAAATTATAAATTTTACGGATCACGAAAAAAAGCGTCATATTTTGCGAACCCCCCCCCAGCGCGCTTTTATGTGTTTGGGTTTGTCTTGCTCAATTTTATTTATCTAACTGGAAATAAAACTTACCACAGAAGAGATTTTGCGGTTTCCCAAGGTTGCCCGAATTAGACACTTGTACTCATTAGGTTCTGGAAGAGCTCCATTTCTTGGCCTTGGTTTGTTGTGGCCGTCAACTGTAAAAAGAAAAAAAAATTGTAATGACGATGATGAATTATCAGATTTGTGTGTGTGTGTGTGTGTGCGTGTGCCTCGGCCACAGCTCCATAGTTTACCAATGGAGAGCTTTTGTATAATAAGCAACTGTTTTCCCACCTACAGGTAGCCACATTCTGACTTCTGGATGCCGTCTAAACACACCACCAGTGTGCATATTTTATCAAATAATAATCAGTTTGTAAAAGGCATATTTCTGCAATCAACAGTGGACAAAAAAAGGGGGGAAATCTCAGCTCCTCATGATAACAGATTATAAACTGTCAATAACCAGTATTCACACTAACGAATCATAGTTTTTGTCTGCACAAATTATGCAAAAGTTGACATACAAATGAGCATGCATTCAATGTATGCTTGTGCAGGCAAGGATTTTTTTTTCATTCCTTGGCAAGGAGCTCCAAGGTTTACCAATGGTGAGATTTTTGCATAATATGCAACCACTTTTTCCTCACCATTAAGGTAGCCATATTCTATTCTAACTTTAGGGATACACTTACAGTTGGGAATCAAATACTAATTTTGCCAGGACAATCTGGAGGTATGTGCATGTCCCTGCCCTTCCTGTTGACTTTCAATCATGTTCTTTTGACGTGCAGAAGTCTAACCACATGGGTCCGACTGGTTCAGAGCCTTCTCCTAAAGACATGACATTCAGTTCGATTGTCCTGTCACTTGTCAGACTAGAACGAAAGGGCAAAGCTGGGAATTGAACCCAGAACCTTATGGTTTACTTCTTAGGCTGGTGAATGTCTAAACCATCCTGGTAGTGCTACTTTCCTTCTCCAGGGAAGTCTTGAGACAAGTGAATTGTGTCTGCTAAAGTATAAATTTATGAAAATGCATTTGCTGGTGAATAAAAAAAAGTGTTTTTTCTTCCAATGGATTAATTCACATTTCTACTGGTTTTTGGACGATGCCTTTTGGATCGCTGAGAAACTCATCATGAGTCATGCAAGGACTTCTGTCTCCACTGTTTGCTGAAATTTATGGCTCACAGAGTTGCACAAGGAAGTTTGTACATTAATAGTAAATTTATTCTGATGTGTTAATTCAGAGTGTATGGACATTTTCTTCTTCTTTTGTAAATTTAAGATAATAAAATAAAACTATTTTTTATCACTACTGGTGTACTGCCACTATTGCTTGCACAAAGGTAGGTTTGTTTGGGTTTTACTTTACTAGTCAGTAGTAATCTGTGCCAGCTGTTAATGGATTCATTCAATACCTTTATTAAGTTTATATATACTGTGACAGTCACACACACACATACACACAGAGAGAGAGAGAGAGAGAGAGAGAGAGAGAGAGAGAGACGTCAAGAGACAGGAAGACAAAGACAGAGCTTTAAAGAGGGTCATATGAACATGGGAATCATGACAACTAATAAAATCAATAAGGTTTTTGTTGATAAAATTTTGAAAATATACTTAACATAATCACTTGACACACTTGTGCAAAAATCTCACTGAAAATTAGTTACACTCTAACATATTTGCTTCAGCCTATCTATTCAAACAAATATTCTGTGAAACCATATGGAGCAATTTAACTGATTGTGAAGGGCATATGATATAATAATAGTGCATAATTACTATAACGCCTGTGCTTGGGTCTCCCTGTGTTGCACGTTGTAGATCTTTTATCCCTTTTGTGGGTTAGTAGCCAAATACTGTATATGTATGACTTTAACCCTAACAGTCCTCTGGGCTCTGTATCAGTATTATTTTTCTGTCTTCAGCTCTTGTTCTACAAACCAGCTGAACACACAGTTGTCCTCAGAACACTAGTCATCACAAGAGGATTTCAATCAATCAATGATGTGATTGTCAAATTCACTTAAAAAGAAAACCATTTTAATATCAGCCTAATGATGCACACAGCAAGTCAAAGTAAAAAGTTCAGTCCTTTACTTACCTTGTAGTTGTATTGTTGCACAGAACAATCTGTCAAAGTGGAAAATGTTATATTCACCACACCTCTATGGTATGCACCCACCATGCCATCTATATTATTAATATAATATTAACCACTAGACTGCCCCACCCCGAAAATTTTCTGGGGCTAAATGTGCACTCTATACGCCTACAACCCGGAACATTTCTGGGGTTTCGAACCGAGGTAAACAAGCCAGCTTCCTTGACTACAGTTGAAGGGAAAGAACTCCCAAACTAGTAGAGATCACTCTCCTGTTGCTTGGCAACATCCAGCTGTAAAATTTGTGGCAAAAATGATTGTTTTTTAGCTCATATTTTGTGTTATTATGCAGTCACTCATCATCACCCTCCCCAAGAAAGGAAATCTACAACAATGCCATAATTGCCGCACAATCAGCCTCATATGTCACCCAAGCAAGGTCATGCTGCAGATAATATTGAATAGACTGAAGCCACAAGCAGAGACCATCATTGCTGAGGAACAAGCAGGTTTCAGAGCAGGGCGCAGCACAACAGAACAGATATTCAACCTCAGAATACTATGTGAGCGGTACCTTCAACATCAACAAGACCTTTACCACGTATTTATCCATTTTAAGAAGGCATTTGACAGGGTGTGGCATGCAGCTTTGTGGGCAACCATGAATTTGTACAGCATCAATGCAAACCTGATCAGAGTCATCAAACAGCTGTACAGCGAGGCCACCAGTGCAGTGTACTACAACAACAAACATTGGAGAATGGTTTCGAACAACAGTTGGAGTAAGGCAGGGCTGTCTACTCTCACCCACTCTTTTCAACATCTTCCTTGAGAGAATCATGGCTGATGCACTGGAACATCATGAAGGATCAGTCAGCATTGGTGGCAGAACGATCACAAACCCCCGCTTCGCAGATGACATTGATGGAATAGCAGGATCAGAAAAAGAGCTTGCCAGCCTAACAGAACACTTGGATAAGGCCTCCAAAACATACGGCATGGAAATCAGTGCAGAGAAGACCAAACTGATGACTAATAACACCAACGGCATTAGCACTGATATCAGGGTTAATGACCAGAAGCTGGAAACAGTTCAAAGCTTCAAGTACCTGGGAGCCATTGTATCCGACCAGGGATCCAAGCCAGAAGTAGTATGCAGGACTGCACAGACAATAACAGCTTTGTCAAAACTAAACACCATCTGGAGAGATAAGAATATCTCACTTATCTCCAAGATCAGACTAATGCGCTCCCTTGTCATATCCATATTTCTGTATGCCTGTGAATCATGGACCCTGACTGCAGATTTGGAGAGAAGAATACAGGCAGTGGAGATGAGATGCTTTCGGAGACTCCTTGGCATCTCCTACAAAGACCACATAAGCAACGAAAGCGTGCATAACAGAATCCAGCAAACCATTGGACCCTATGAGAACCTTCTAACGATCGTGAAAAAGCGTAAACTTAAGTGGTATGGGCATGTCACAAGATCCCAAGGAATTACAAAGACAGTTTTGCAAGGCACTGTCCAAGGAGGAAGAAGAAGAGGCAGACCAAGGAAGAGCTGGGAGGATAACATCAGTGAATGGACAGGCCTAGAACTCAACAAAACCCTGAGAAAGGCAGAACAGAGAGAGGAATGGAGGGAACTGGTTGCTGAGTCTTTGAGGGTGCCCCCACGGTCGTCAGACTACGGGACAGATAGATAGATAGATGCATGACTGCTTGGGCAGTTCTTGTTAAAAATGGCTGACACTTCTCGCTGAAGGTATCAATAACTTTACACAGCTGAAAAAGTGGCAAATAAAACTTTAGATATACTTGACAGTGATGAAAATGATTGTGTATGATTCAGGAGATAGTGCATTAAAAAAAAAATGAATGAGATTTTGCTTGGACTTATTTTTGATGTTATTGAGATGAGGGGTACTCATAATGACAGCGGTGATGAAGAAAGTGTATTTTTTGTCGGTATTTTACATATTAAATATATTTTTGTAGTGAAATATCATGCTAACTAATTTGAGCTTACCTCAAACTTGAGTCAAAGCAATCTAAGATACTGTAATGGCCAAACTATCAGGATTATTCATTTAATAATTTCTGAGTAAGAGGGACGTGAACATAGCAAGTGGTACATAGGATTTTATTCCCCGGCATATAGGGTACACCTGCACTTGGCAGTTAAGAGGTTAATATTATGAACTTGTGGACAGTCCAGTCTAGTGCTACACAGAACAGTATCCTGTTGTCAGTGTGGCTGTTCTTTCTCACCAGACTGGCCATCAATGTTCAAAGTCAAAATGTGTACTGTGTAGGCATGATATGGTGCTCTTCTGCAGAGTGGGTCTGTGTAGACAGGCTACATGGGTGTGGCATGTCAGTCCACGATTGACACTATGACAGTGGTTCACATCAGTTTCAGTGTCACCATAAAATCTTCACCCTGCTCAGATTCTTGCTGCTGCTACCTCACTCTTATCTGGTTACAACGTACCTGTCAAAGAAGCTTCCTTATGCAAGTAAGTAAGTAAGTCTTCAATTTTAACGTCTTCCCACTTAAAGTGATACCAGACAAACCTAAAATAGGAGACTGAATACGAGAGCGAGAGAGAGAGAGAGAGAGAGAGAGAGAGAGAGAGAGATAGAGAGAGAAGGGGGGAGGGGAGGAGAGAGAGAGGGGGTGGGGGAGAGATCTACTTTGTGTAAGTGCATGTGCGTGTGTGTGTGTGTCCCTGCATGCATGCGTGTGCGTGCTCATGTGTGTACAAAATAATAATAACCAACACACAAATAATAGTTATCTTAACATGAACAGATAAGGAACAGAAATTTTAAAAAATAATAATAATAAAAAAATAATAATAAAAATTGAAAGTAAAAAAGAACTACAACAAATGCCCTATAGGACTTAACAATAAACCTTTGGCAATGTCAATTGTTAACTTAACATTGTTCAAAACTTCTTCAATGGAATTCTCAGAAAAGGCAGGGAGATGAGGTTTTAACTTCTCACATTCAAGTATGACATGGGTATTTGAAATATATTCACCACATAAACATTTAACATCCTTGCTGAATTTGGTCATGAATGCATTTAGTCTTATCCTGAAAAATAATGCCTTGAGTTGTCTTTCCTTTACAGCATTTGTATGAATCTCTAAGTGATCAATGTATTCAACTACTCTATTACTACTGGGAGTTGAATGTGAAAACGGATTATTTTGCTGATGCTTTTCTATAAATTTGTTTAAGGATGCTTCTTCTAACAACCGATACGCCTCTGCAATGGATAGAGGGACATGCAATTCTATAGACCCCTTTTCATTACGTGCACCTTTCTTCGCAGCCCGATCAGCCCACTCATTAGAAAATAATCCTATATGTGAAGGTATCCAGCAAAAGGAAACATGGATTCCTCTTAAACGCAGAAGATTTATGAAGTATTTAACGTTTAGTATAAGTTTAGTAGGTTGCTTATAAGTTGTAGACTTTAAGGCATATAGTACTGATTTTGAATCCACACAAAGTAATATATGAAAGAAAGAGTATGGATGATCTAAAATGAAATTCAAAGCCATGACAATAGCGATCAGTTCAGCTGTAAAAACTGATCGATTTTTACCAACATGATATGACTTTTCTATTTTTAGTGCTGGTATGACAAATGCTGAACCTGCTTGATGATTGTCTAAAAGTGAGCCATCTGTATAAATTTTAAGACAATGACAGTAATTATGTTGTATATGTAAATGAACATTAACTGCCATTATATTTGGATTCTCATTCTTTTTCATGTTGATATAATTATAATCAACATCAAATTGAGCTTGTTTCATTTCCCAAGCAGGACAAACTGGAATTGCCCTTTGTGGGTCTACATCATATTTTGAAATTTCAGAACGCTCATAAAGATCTGATGTGTATGTACTTATTGTCATCAATGAGTTTATGTTTCGGGCTCTTTTGGGAAAATCAGTTTCAGACCTCATTTTTATTTCTTCTGAAGCAAAGTTTTCAGATGTAGAACTTCTCAGAATATATTTGGCACATACAAGTTATGGGCTGGATGTCTGTCTGTCTGTTTTGTTTAAAGTCTTTCCACACACAGTGTATATTATATAAATATATAATATATATGAAGACTAACCTTATGGGCACTGCTGCATTGTAATTTATATAATTATGTCAACTGGGCAAATAGTGATATACTCATACTGACATAGCCATAGGGCATATTATGATTAAATTATCTGTTGACAGTGTTGACTGGCTTCTGCCTCATGACTACAGGTGTATCTTTTCCTGCTGTTTTCCAGCTGGTCATTTCATTTTCGACCAGTAGGGTCTTCTTCACTGCTGCTGGCAGTCCAGTAACTGAAATGCCAAGATGAGTAACTATTTTCAAGCTCAATGCAGCTAAGGTAAATAATGTCCTGGTATTTAATCTCAGACTGCGTTTCCCAGTGAGGAAGTGCCAGGAGAGAGAGAGAGAGAGAGAGAGAGAGAGAGAGAGAGAGAGAGAGAGAGAGAGAGAGAGAGAGAGAGAGTCGATCATGTAAACTTACATCTTTTCATGGTGAGAGTGACTGAGCCAGAGGACTTGGCCTTCTGGAACAGCTTTGTGAGCTCCAGAAGAAACTGAAAGGTAGAAAGAAACACATATTTACACAATATGAAACCATTCGATTTTACAAATTTTTACACGTACACAGATTTGTAACAAATTTCACAATGTTAAGGTAACTTACTGCTTCGTTTTCTAGCAGCATGATCGTGGCTGTGGTAGCCTCAAGGAAGTACTCTCCTAATACGAAGACTCTTATTGTGTGTAAATGTTACAAGTCTGCGTATATCCGGAGTGGTAAACTCCAATGTTGTAAACAATGTCTAAAGGACCATTTCGTTTACAAAATTAATGGTGCTTTGAGATCGACTCAATTAATAAAATCTACCAGTTACATGATATTTAAAAACAATTTTCCCATAAAAGTTACCCAAGTCTGTGGCTTTAAATGGCAGCATTAACTTTCCTGAACTTCAGAAACCAAATCGTAAGCTTCCAATTCAGAGAGGTAGTATAGGCCCTAGCAAACGTCCCATAATATAACAAATGAATATGTACCAAAATTAGTGCACAACAAAATGATGGGCTAGAGGTTGGAATTTCACCAATGGTGAGATTTGTTCGTATGCAACCGTTATTACCAACCATTAAGGTAGCTGCAGTTCGACTTCAGGGATGAACCACTATTTGAAAATCAAAATGTTAAAGAAATTGTTGGCTAGGAATTGTTCTCTGGTGAGAAAATTTCGTCACCTCTTCTGTTTATAAATTCCCCCCCCCCCCCCACTTTCTGCAGAAGAATTCTCTCTCCCTTCCTGCCTCCCCAACACACTCAGCCCTTTTAGTTCGCGAAAATTTTATGACATAAACCGGAAGCTGTTTGTGATTTTGGTTTTACAGCCACCGGCACGCGAAACTTCAAAAAGATGACGGCAGGCACAAAGGAAGAAAATATAACAGAAGATGAAGCTGCTCTGTATGACAGGCAGATTCGTCTTTGGGGCTTGGATGCTCAGAGACGGTGTGTACCATTTTGGGAGTGAAAAGATGTGTTTGCTTTGCTATGTTATGTACCACTTGGGCAGTGAAGAGATCTCTTTGCTTTTCAATCATCGGTCCATGAACTATGATGAAACCAGAAATTCGTTGAGATTTAATTATTTTTGCTCTCATTCTGTCTCACTGAATCTATTCAAACATATCTAGTATCTCTCTCGATGCCATGCTTTCTTTCTTTATTGGTCTTGCTCTTAGTAACACACACATACACATGTGTACACGCACACACACACACACACACACACACACACCACACACCACACACACACAAACAAATGAATCAAAATGTATTGCCAGAATATGTATTCAAAATGTTGGCCTATTTGACTAGATCAGATGCCAGTATTGAAAACTGACTCTGTGACTGCATTGTCATATCTTGGTTAGTGGCTGTAGTTCTTGACTGTGATCTTTGAGGATATGTTTTATTTGTTTTTGTTTGCTGGTA
Source organism: Rapana venosa (assembly GCA_028751875.1). Classification (NCBI taxonomy): domain Eukaryota; kingdom Metazoa; phylum Mollusca; class Gastropoda; order Neogastropoda; family Muricidae; genus Rapana; species Rapana venosa. The sequence continues at coordinate 48,432,187 of CM054138.1, forward strand.
GTTGTATTATGTGTGATTGGTTTTGTCTTTTACTAGTTTTTGTTTTGGTCATGTAATGACTTTTCTGATAATTATGAAATTGTTACCAAAAATAAAATTCTATACTGCCATTACTGGTTATAGTCTAGTATAGAAGATAACTGATAATGATGTATATATAATTATATATTATATGTGTGTACTTGTAGTTTGTATGCTATACTTATATACTTATATAGTGAAAAATATATTATTTATATGACCAGTAAAGTAAGTAAGCCTTGTAACTTTATGTAACTGTAAGTTGTAAGGGCATCTTATGGCAATAGCTAATTTATGTAGCTCCAGAGTTGGCCTTGATGATGGTTTAGTTTTCAATAATCATTGTGTACCGGTTATGGAAAAGAAAAAGAGATTATTTAACATTTTATTTATTTATATTTTATCAGTTTTGTGTTACATGCAATGATGCATATTGTGTTCTTAGAAACTGTACTTAAAAAAAAAATCTATCTGCTGTCGTTTAAGACGTTAAGTTCATTTTCCATTTTCATTCTAAGCAAGACTAATATGTGAGTCTGCAAATAAAAACAGCATATCGTCATCTGCCATTAGCTCTTTTACTTTGGTTTAACAGTTTATTGATGATTACATAATTGCTGCTTTAGTTTATTTCGGATGATTGTAAAGCATCATGTGCGCAATCTTCTTGTAAGCATTATTCAAGCCATGCATATGATCTAGTGCTGTAGTACTAGTACAGTAGTAGTACTTACTTAAGTCTAACCATTTAATTAATTTTGACTGCAACTGAACAATAGTTTTGCACTTACCTGTGACCAAAAATTACTGGCTGGGACTGGGAAGGGGGTTGGAAGCATTTCCTGAAAATGTAAAGAGAGATTGATTTATGTTAAAGCTAAAAGAATTTGCAAATTACTGACTTTGATCACTGACTATCATTATCAACGTATATCAATGCATCATTGTCATTGTGACAGCTATTGACCACAGTGTTGCCATTCGGTGGATTTGATCAACAATGGCTGCAACTGCTAGTCGTTATTTTTATTTTGTATATTCACAGACCTGTTATTTTTTAGGGTCTTCTTCAGGTTTGAGAGAGTAAGAGTTAAGACATGATGTCAAATGCACTGAGAAATCTCTATACAGATAATCACACCTGTTTGGTTGAATAAATTTAAATGTGTCATTAGATTATGCAGAGTTTGCTGCTTTGGATGCATGCATCCAGATCCATGCAGTCAGAGAGTCACTTAGCCCAGTTTTAAAACCCCCCAAAACCTAACTACATCCTCTGAAGTCAAAAGTATACTTTCTGTTGCTTTAACGTGTTTAGTTGTTGGTTGTTTTTTTTCCAGACTGCGTGCAGCAAGTGTCCTGCTTGTTGGATTACGTGGTCTGGGAGCTGAGGTGGCCAAAAACATTGTGTTGTCAGGGATCAAGTCCTTGACACTTCTGGATCCTACAGTGGTAAGTATTCTGTGACCAATTATTTTGCCTGGAAAAGACAAGTAACCCCCCCCCTTCCACCCAACAGCAGCAGCAGCAACAACAACCCCCCCCCAAAACACCAAAAAACCCCAAAACAAAACCCCTGTTACAATGGTGTTGTTTAAGTGGGAAAAGAAACAAAAACTATTGCCATTAGTCAGTGAGGCAATGTTTGGCTGGGAAAAAACCTTAAAACATTGTTTTAAGTAGGGGAAAAAGAAATGATCATATGGCCCATCAATTTGCTAAAAATATATTTTATACAAATTCTTATTGTTAAAATGAAAAGAAAAAGTGAAATGTTGTTTTGTTTTGCAAGGATTACATGAATTGTTGCAATGGTGTTTATCCATGAGGGGTGAAAACTTTATAAAGTTTTATACCTGTAAGTTTGCAGTCAGTACATAAAAATTGGGAGTGACTAAAAGATTATTTAAGTGTAGAATGCGAGAATTTACCTGTACTGTTCAGACAGTGGGATGTTTGCAGCATTTTCTATACTGTTTTGTCTGTTTTCTCTTTACTCACTTTTAGAGCTCTAATTATAATGAATAAGCGTAACTTGAATGATCTGTTTAGAGAAATTGGATTGAAATGGCTGGTTTCATCTGTGGTGCTATCCCTGAAGTCAAAATGCGGCTACCTTATTGGTGTGTGAAAATGGTTGCATACGCAAAATCTCACCATTCATGAACCTTGGAACTCTAGCCAAGGAACGTGGGGGAAAAAAACTGTGGTAGAATTTGGCCTGACATGAAGTATTTGTTTTATAAATGAACAGTTCTTTGATTGTGGAGTGGAGATAGAACTGATCAAACCGAATAAGATGCATAATATAATTTTTTCTCTCAGTTTCTCTGCACTGTGCCTGCCTGTCTTGCCCACATTTGCATGCAGATGATGACAGAATTTACAAAACCGCATACACACGGGGACTGGATGTAAAAAAGCACATAAGTGCTTATTCCATTATTCTCGAGATAAAAGAAGAAAATAAATTTAAACAACAACAAAAAATAAACATACACTCATGCATGCACACCCACACCCACGCACAAACACACATATGCACACACAGTTAGTGAATTGTATTTGTTGAATTCTTTTTATTTGTTTCCCCTTTGAGTAAGCATGTAACTGTGTAATGTTCCTGTCGAATCTTGATTCCAGGCTGATGAAGAAGACACAGCTGCACAGTTCCTCATTCCACGATCAGACATTGGCAAAAATGTAAGTGCTGGTTTGTATTTGTCTCTTTCTGAATCCTGTAAAGGAAACACAGAAGATAGCTCTTGTAGGAAGGGGGAAGACACACACACATGCATAGATCTATCCATGCATGCTCACACACACACACACACACACACACACACACACACACACACACACACACACACACATACACACATACACACACATACACACACTCATAGGTCATACTCTCAGTAGAAGAATGATTGTGGGAAATATTACCAAGTTTATGATTCATCATGAATATTATTTTCTCACAAGCTTAGCAAGTAAACATTTTTTTATTAAAAGATTTTGTATTAACCCTTAGCCTGCAAGGAAATTTTTCCCAAATAGATGGTTGTTTTTTTAAAAAAAGGACAAAAATTGTGATGTAATGGGTGTAGCAGTATAATTATCTGAAAGGAAAGAAAAGAAATGATATAGTATGTAAAGAAGCTGTATCATGATTTGATAATTTTTTTTACCAACACAAAAAACAACATTTTAACTGGAGTGAGACCGACTAATGTTTCAATGGCAGGATAAATGTTAACTAGTAAATTGAGGCATGATCCCTGTGATTTTCTAAATCTAAAAAAACCCAACAAAACCCTACAAAAAGCCAAAAAAAAAAAGAAAAAAAAGGCCGAGAACCCAAACACAACAAAGTTGCAAAATGAATTAAAAGCAAAGCAGATTGCATAGTATTAGTTGTCTTTTCCTCTGTTACTAATAGTAAACATTTAGAATAAAAGCAGAACTTTGACATATGTAAATGAAGGAACGGTTTGTATATGTGGTCAGTCTTTTAACATCTGTAAACAGTGTCAGTCATGTGAAGGTTTATTGAGTTTTGGTGTGCTTTACTGTCAGTAAAGCTAATCATACGAATGTTTATTGATTTTTGTTATAGTTTTGTGACGAAAGGAGAATTACACATAAAAAGTATCAATCATATAAATATATAAAGTTTTTCTTATTTGCTGTTCTGACTAAATTAACTAATCATAACACTAAAATTAAAAGATAAACAATCAAACTAACAGACAAACATAAAACCTGAAAAAACATTTTGTCTTTCAGAGGGCAGAAGTCTCACTGGAACGCACTCAGCTTCTTAACCCCATGGTGACAATAACGGCTGACACATGCAGCATAGACGACAAGGACGACGATTTTGTGAAATCGTTTGATGTTGTGTGTGCCACTGGCTGTGGTGTAAGCACCCTGAAGCGTCTGGACCGAGTGTGTCGGAAGGTGGAGTCAAGTTTTATGCTGGCGATGTGTTTGGGTTTTATGGCTACATGTTTGCTGATCTAGGGACACATGAGTATGCCAAGTAAGTATATATATAGATAATGTTTTTATGTGTGGGAGCTTATGAAGCCCACTTGTCTTGGTGATGTGGATACTTTTAGTGGATATCTGTCTGCTGTTTTAATCTTTCATCCATTCCCACTGGCACACAGTGGTCTACTCTTTCAAAAGGGAGAACGGGTTTTAATGTGTGCGGAAGATGTTCATGCAAGCATTCATCATGGGACCTCAGTTAATAGCCTCATCCGAAGGACTTGAAGGAGTGAAGTTGTTACTGATGTTAACTCCAGGGGGGAAATCCCCTTGAAGGGATGCCTCTGTGGTAGCTCAAACCTTTGCGGTAAGATAATGAACTTAATGCTCTAACCACTAGGCTATCCTTCCCCTCATTCAGATTTGAATCAGACATACAATTTAATTTGCAAGTAATAAGCAGATGCAGATACAAATGCATGCTAATATAAACTGCTTGTGTCCTTTCACGAAGTTACATCTGTGTATGCACTTATGTAGAGGCATTTAGCAGTATGTACATTATTGTCATGTTTGTTTTCGATCTGTATGAATCTCTTCGTTTTATTCAGATTATTGTTACAGTTTTGTAAGGGCTCTGAGATAAGTGAAGAAGACTGGGAATCTGGGGTTGTTTTTTTTTCACTGTTAGTATTATTATGATTATTATTGTTAACGATGATATTATCATTACTGTCATTAAAATGATGGAGATGGTAATGGAAGTAGAGGTGATTGGTGGTGGTGATGTCAATGATGATGTTGATGGCAATAGTGACATTGGTATTGGGGGTGATAATGATGGTGGTGGTATTGGTCAAGGTGTTGGTGGTTGTGGTGATTATAATAATGATGATGATGACGATATCAAGATCCAGTGCAGTGAGCTATGTATCAGGGAGGTGAAGAAGCTCAAGAAAAGCGAAAAACCAGTCGGAGACGACGGAGAGGGAGAACCCTCAGCCAAAAAAGCCAAGCTGGACGAACCGGAAACCATTACCGTGAAAGAGGTGAAATCACAGACACTCAATGCCGCGCACCAGTATGCCCAGGCATCCACACACTCACACACAGCTCACTCAAAAACACACACACACACGCACACACACATACACACACACACACGGGTAGTTTACAGTTCCAAAACACACACACACACACACACACACACACACACACACACACACACACACACACACACACATGGGTAGTTTACAGTTCCATTGTTACATTACTTTCCTATAGTTCATACCTCTCTCTCTATGTCTTTGTGTTTCTGTCTGTGTGTGTGTGTCTCTCTCTGTCTCTGTCTGTCTGTCTGTCTGTCTCTCTCGTCTAATATCACTTTTAGTGAATAGACATAAAATTGAAGAACACACACACACGTGTGCACATGCATTTTTATGACATAAACCAAATTGTTCTAACCTGTTGTACGATAAGACAAATATCACTTGAATTGATACTCTATTCTGTTAAGATATTGAACACAGTCTAAAAAGATAACACGCACACATATTTTTATGACATAGACCAATTTGTTACAACATGAGCTGATCCTCCTCTGTGTTGCAGACAATGACATTCCCCACTCTGGAAGCAGCCCTTGCAGTGAAGTTTGACACCAGTTCAGCAGAAAGTAAAAGTAAACTGAGACAGACTCCCAACACTTTCTTCATCACAAAGGGTGAGTTCAGATTGATCTTTTTTTTTGTTTTTTAATAAACATTGTTGTGGTCTGAAATATATATATATTATATATATATATATATATATATATATATATATATATATATATATATATATATATATATATATATATATGTTTCTTTGACTGGATGTAGTTTTATTCTCTTCCTCTCATAGGAACCACTTCATTAGAAAACGACTAAGGAGATGTCATGCGCAAGAACTGCTATTCTAGTTTTTTTTTGTGTCGGTGTGTAAGCATTTTTTTGTTTGCTTATTTGCTCTTCAAGAAAGTATTTATTTCTGTGTTTTTATGTAAGAAAATTACTGTGTAGAAGGACACTGTGGAAGTACTGAATATATGTGGACGTGTCACAAGTATAGCATTAAACTTACGTTTAATTCTCATGGTTAACTTTGACGTGGGTCTTTTAATTTTCTTATACTTTTAGCACAATCCAGCTTGAATATAAAATTCAGTATGTTATACCTAAGCATGTCTGCTGGTGATTTATGTATGGGTAAAGTTCCAGTTTGATGCAGCAACTGATCATCTTGTCTTTTTCTGACATTGCAGTATTACTGGAGTTTCTGGAGCAGCAGAAGAGAGGCCCACATACCTCGTCTCTGGAGAGCGACTCCAAACAGCTGATGTCACTGCGGGAGCAAGTTCTGCAAAGCTCAGGGGTCGGTGACAACAAACTGCCTCAGGACTTTGCCCAGTAAGCACACACACTCACTTGTACATATACCTTTTCCCTACAGGTTATGGGTTGTTGTTGTTGTGCGTTCCCCAGCTTTACACCCTGGGGGTCACCCAGAACATGCACTCTGACTCACTCATCCCACCTGGGAATCTCTGTGAGATAGGAAGTACACACTGGATGAGAAGTTTGTGTGTATGACTCTTTTTCAAGCACCTGCCATATAGGCAGCCATACTCCGACTTCAGAGGATTTTTTTTCTCCTTTAACAAAGGAGAGTGCGGGTTGTTATGTTAAGAGCTTGTCATGGCTGAAGGCAATCTCAACACAACATTTTACAACATAACAACGTTTTAATGTAGGCCTTGGCAATTACTGACATCAATATACTGACACGCTTTTGCCTGCCAGTTGTGGGTTGTAAATAGCGAACAAAATAACTGGCACACTAAGAAATTTATGCACTTGTTGTCAAGTTGTGGGTTGTCCACAAACAAACCCAATAACCCCAAACCAATGCTGCCTACTAAGATGATGTATTATCCACCTAGGGTAAGTTTTACATCAGTGTTAGTACTGGGTCTTGAAAGTCTGATGAGGTCATTTTTTTAGCTAATGTTATAAGTAAAAAGATTTGTTTAGCCTGAAACAAAATATGGCAAGTCTGCTTGATTTTAAAATTGTGTAATGATGCATCATGCATTTGCTGTAATGAAGGAATCATTTTAGTTCAATTTGCTTTGGCTTAAATCGTGTGCCGGTGGAAACAGATGACCTTGTACAAATACCGCATCAATGGGAAGGAGTAGCACCATTCATTATCATTCCTAATAAAAAATTGTTTAAATATTAAATCATATTTTTCGTGCACTTATTGAATTATTTCATCAAAAAATGTGTATAAAGACTTTTACCAAAATACTCAAAGGAAAAGCTATCAGAATGGAACACACATGCAAATATTCATGCAGACATGCTTTTGCACACATGCATGCACCTGTACATAAGTAAGCCCGCATGCATGCAGGCATGTGCACACACACACTCACTCACTCACTAACTAACTCACTTACTCACTCTTGCTCTCTCTTTATTATTATCCTGAGTCATATTTTTGCAGCTGACTTTTTGTTATACAGTAACATTTTGTCGTTACTTTTGCTTTTACCCCCACCAAAATACTAAGCAGTTCGGCAACTTCCTTCATGTATGGCAATGGCCTTTTTTGTGAAAAATCATTTGAGTTTGAATTCTGCTCTTGCTCTGATCACTCTTTCTCTGTCTTTTTTCTTTATCTGACATGTGAGCATGATGCATCAATGACTGTTCAGACCTGCTTTGGACAGCTCATACCTTGTGTGCCGTCGTTGGGCATTTTTTTGGGCCAGGAAATCATTAAGGTAAGATTTTTTTGGATATTTTACAGGTTGAAATAATGGTTTTTTCTGATGAAAAATTCATGCTACCCAGTGTTGAAATGTACATGAACAGAATACAAAATCCCTCCCCCCTTTCCCCGTCTTAACCATCCCTCCACCCTCCTTCTTGCTGAAACTGATTTTTTTTTGTGCTTTCAGAATTTCTACTCTCTCCGTCTCTTTCCCGATCTGGTTAATTCTTGATCCATTACAGCTCTGCATTGATTGTTTTAACTTGTGTTATTGAACAGGCTTGTTTGTTACATTACAGGATAAGAGATCAAATTTGGTCATTTTTGTCAAGTGTTATTGTTCAAAACCGACAGACGCTATAGCCGGGTGGTTAAGACTGTTCAACTTCAATCCCATGGAACCATGAGGTCATGGGTTCTAATCTTGATGGTGTCCGGTGAATTTTCCCATCTCCCAGGTCAACTTCAATTGCAGACCTGCCAGTGCCTTAATTCCCACCCTGTATATACACATGCAGAAGTCTAGTATGCGCAATAAAGATCTTGTAATTCATGTCAGTGTTTGCTGGGTTACGGAAACAAGAAAATACCCAGCATTCACCCCTGAAGTTGGAATGCAGCTACCTTCATGGTTGGCAAAAACGGTTGCATATACACAAAATCTCACCACTGATGAACCTCGGGGCTTTATCTGAGGAACAAAAAATGATTGTTCAGAACTTTTTCTTTTTTTAATGATACTGCATCATTGAAGTTGGAGTTATGATGCCTGAACGTTTGTAAAGAGCTGTGAAAACCAAATGCTACGCTACATGACAAAGATCAAATGGGAAGACAGGATAATGAATGAGGACCTATGGAGAATGTGCAAAGTTGATGATCTGAAGTCTGTAGCTAGTAGCAACAGACCGCGTTGGTTTGGGCACGTTCAACGGAAAGCAGACCACCACATCATAAAAAGAGCAATGAAGTTTGTAGTGGATGGAAAGAGACCAAAGGGAAAACCTAGCAAAACCTGGGCTACCTGTATTGCAGATGATCTTAGAGAAAGGGGCATAGATAAGGAGGAAGCTCAAAACAGAGAGAGATGGAGAAGGCTTATCAATGTCAAACCTCCCCTGGGAGAAACATGACAAAAAATGAAGAAGAAGAAGTATGATGCCTGATTAGAGTTGACAGTGTCAGTTTAATTAAAGATTCTCAGTTGATTTCTTCATCCATTTATTTTGTTTGATTGCTGTCAGGGGAAGAGAGTCACAGATGCTTTGTGTGTTTTCTGTTTTTTTGCATAGATGAAAGACATCTGTATAATAATGAATCTACATCAACACCATATTATATCTTATGATCTGCTTGATGCGTTAATTGTCTGTCAAGAGTAAGAATGCGGATGGTACCAGAAACAATCAGTTGTAATGATTTGGTCTTTAGTTTATTCATGGGTGGTTTTTGGGGATTTTTTTTGTTTGTTCCTCAGCTAGAACTCCCAAGTTGTACCAATGGTGAGATTTTCTGTATGCAGCCTTTTTGCCCACCCTGAAGGTAGCCGCATTCTGACTTCGGGAATGTATACTGGTTATGTTTGTGTTTCTGTAACCCACTGAGTGCTGACATGAATTACAGTATCCCTAACGTGTGTTTGATCTTCTGCACATGTACGTACACAGGTGGGAATTGAGGCACTGGCAGATCTGCACTTGAAGTTGACTTGGGAGATCGTAAAAATCCCCTCCCTGAATTCACCAGATGCTGCCCAGATTCGATTGAACCCATTACTTCATGGACCCATGGGATTGAAGTCGAATGGTCCTAACCACTTGGCTATAGCGTCTGTTGCTCTTATATTTTGAAGCCAAATCTAGTGACATTTTGAAATATGTTTTTTACCTCCTTTATGGTTTTCAGGCAGTATCTCAGAAAGACGCTCCGCACAATAACTTCTTCTTCTACAACGGAACAGACGACGGTGGATTTGTCACGACCATTGGCAGCTAAACAGTGGTGTCTTTTAAGTGTGTGCGTGTGAGTCTATCTTCAAAAAATATCAGGGGAAGCTAAGAAATGAGTGGATTGATCTGCATCATTTTGACTTTTTTTTATTTTTATATAATATGACTGTATGGAAGGCCCCATTTTGACAGTCCACCAGTAGATCAGTGTTGGTCTGTGGCAAAATTTGTGTTCAGTGCTGGCCCCCAGTCCTCCTTCAGTGGATCTAATCTGCTTACTCACATTTCATTGTGCTTCTCTGTTCAGTGTTGGTCAGTGCCTGCCCACCCCCTGAAAAGCATTCTGTGTATACATACAGTTCACACAGATATGAACGACTGCTGTGTGTGTTGCCATTGAGCATTTTAGCCTTTCAGAATCATCCCTTCTTTCATCTCACTCATTTTCATGGCTGAGTGCAAAGCAGTGTTCAGCTAAGTCTGAAATCTAAATGCAAGGAGAAGGAAAAAAAAAGTTTCCATGTGTTTCAATCAAAAAACAGATATGTGTATGGGAAGATTGCTTTCAGTTTGTATCATGCTAAGTGCACGATATTGTACAGTGTTCATTTTTGTCAGACAGCATTCTGTGCTGTTTACTTTGTTGGTTGTTTTAGTATGGACTACTTTCGCTCTTAAATCTGACAGAATTTTGTTGTTGTTGGTAGGATGATGTAGAAGTGAACAGCGCAAGGTTGATGGTTCTATGTGAAGTTTGTGGTGAATCACAGGTTTGTTTTGATTTATGCTGATGTCACTATGATAAACCGTTTGATAGGTTATCCTCCCAGACTCCAAAATGGTGGTTGGATGTGTATATTTTAAATAACTCTTGAGTGGGAGGTGTGGTTAGCTGAGTGATTAGAGGGTGGATCTGATGATAATGGATGTCACTGGTTTGATTTTCCACTGAGGTGTCTGTTTAAGGGAATTTTGTCTTCTGGGGGGTGACATTGATGCTGACTCCACTCCTCCCCAAAATCCTTCATACAAATCTATCTATTAACTGAAGTGCCATTGATAATGCAAATGCAGGCATAACATCTTGCGTGTACATTCAAGTCCCATCCACCTTTCTTTGAAGAGTGGGAGTGCCAGTGGGATGGATGATACAGATGTACCCAGCATGCACCCTGCTTTCTAGAGAGGGATGCATGGGCCTCACATGTTCACCTTGCCCAGGAAACGCATATTACTGGAAACATTCAGTGCACTGCCTGTACTTCTCTCTTGGAGTTACGTGAGAAGTGGGAAATCCATCAAAAGATGAGATGATAGAGAAGAACACATGTTGCTGGCCTAGCCCCCACCCCCCCTGTAAAAAAAAAATCATTTAATCAATACTATAGTGGTAATGAATACAGCATACATAGGATGGCTTAAACCAGGAATGAACACACTACAAAAAGGATGAGGGGCTTTTGTAATTATACATTGTGTGTAACAGATTAATGCCCCCCCCTCCCTTTGAGTGTAAAACAAAGGAGAAAATTATCTGTGCCTGTTGATAGGTAGTTGTACACACATGAACAAAGTTGATAAACGATGAAGGAATGTAGATAAAACTTGAAAAGCATTTTTTGTGGTAGGTCTTGATTGAATATGTCAAAGTTCTGTTGTTTTTGTTTGGTGTTTTATTTGTTGTTGTTTTTCATGATCATAAGTTAATGTTTGCAATGTTTTTGCAGGAAACGCATTCAAGTGACTTAGTATGTGGCTGGCTAGGTATTGTGTTTGTGTTAAAAAAGTTTGTAAGTGATGAGATGGAAATTTGTACATTTGACAGCTGAAGATCTGTTTCATGTATTGTCTTTTGAAACACTATAAACCATTTAGTTTTCATTGGAATTTCTGAAATCAGGTACTTTTAGCATCACTGATATTTCACTTACTCCTTGAGTTTGGATTTAGGTTCAGCTTTGTGTTATTTTATTTTGTTGTCAATCTGTGTTGTTGTTGAAGTATGTTGTGAGAATTTGTATGATATTGAATACATGTAAAAAAGGAAAAGACTTTTGAAGTTGTAGGCTGGCCTCAGTGTGTGTGTGTGTGTGTGTGTGTGTGTGTGCATATGAATAATTCAAATTGAAGATCTTAGACAAAAACCCAGACCACAAGAAAAAGTGAGATTCTTTACTTTCCTCAGCTGGGAATGTATGCTTGGATGTGTTTGTGTTTGTTTCTGTAACCCACCGAACACTGTCATGAATTACGTCATCTTTAACATACATATTTTATCTCCTGCATACGTTTTTACACGAAGGGAGTTAAGGCACTGGCAGGTATGTACTTGAAGTGACCTGGGAGATCATACAAATCCCCACCCTTAATTCACCTGACGCTGCTGAGATTTGAACCCTGACTTCATGATCCCCATGGGAATGAAGTCGAACTGTCTTAATCATTGAGCTGCAGTGTCTGTTGAAAAAGTGATTAAGGATGGTGTGTACAACTGACCTTATGGTAATGTGGGAGACTAATGTACCAGACTGACAGAACACACACCAGGCACCAATATGGGAGTGTTGCAAAGATTCTGAACAAAAAGAATCATGAAAAATCCTACTAACCACCCCCCCCCCCCCCCCAAATTCCCTGACCATAAAAAGAAACAATTCTAGAAAAAAAAAGCATTAGAAGATCATGCATGAAAGTTCATCCTTGAACAAAGAAAATTGGAGATAAATGATGAAAGATTTACCAGAGAGTGTTGGTGTTCTTTTCAGTAGAAGAAACATAAATCTTGAAAACCACTATATTTGGTAAGGAACTAGCCTTGTCAATAACGTGGTATCATAGCACAATTCGGATAGATATCGGCTGTAAGCTTGTTGTTCTAACATTGGTAAAGCGTTTCTTGTGAGTCATGTGTGAAACAACTGCTCATGACATTCAAAGCTTATGGATTCATTTGTGCTAAACATTGATCACTGCAAGACAAAATCTTTATTTCTATTTGATTTCTATTGTGGTGTGCTCTGTGAAGATCATCTCCCTTGCACTGGGGTTGAATTATGTATATAGTCAATTCAATTTAAACACTTTATTATCTCACAATTAGAGAAACTCACATGGGTTACAAGCCACACATAAAACAGCAAATAGAAAAACATTTTTCAGAGAAAAACGCCACAATACACTATCTGAACATTAGCACACGTACATCACAAGATAAAAAGCACCCCACACCAGGTTAATAAGGGTGTCTCTTAATGGGGCAGGGTAGGCACAGCCTCAAGCTGTGGCAAACATGGTAAGGGCGTAGAGGACCAGCATGATGAGAAAACTAGTTCTCACCATCCTCCACCCAGAGGGGGGTGGCAGGCTAGACTGGTCAAGAACAGTTTAAGTTGGAACATGTTGGAAGAGACCAGGAGACAGACCTCCGGTAGAGTCAGTCACAAGCACTGGAGAAGACCAGGTGCTATGCATCCCACCCGATATGGCCATGTCCAGGGCCAGGAAATGCAGAAGATGAAGGAGTAGAGGGATGAAAACAACAGTAAATTATTTTTAACATACAGAAACGGTTCATTACCTTGGTATTTTGCAATAAAATGGATTGATAGTTTGTCCAAAACATGCCTTCTTCTATCATTCCTTTTTTGTAGATGTTTGTATTATGTGACAATGTCCTATTTTCTGTTCAACGTGAACATTGTAGGTTTGTACACTAAATATCCATGATTCATATTGTAACTTTTTTTTACCCCCATTCCTTGGCTAGCTCTGAGGTTCAGCATTGGTGGGTTTTGTGTGTGTGTGTTTTTTTTTGCATATGCAGCCATTTTTGCCCCACCTTTAAGGTAGCTGCATTCCGACTTATGGGACACAGTAGAGAATTAAACTTACCAATTTTGCCAGGACTGTCAGAAGATACTTCCCTGCTCTTACCGGTTTTCAAATGTCATGGGTTCTTTTGAAGTGCATAAGTCTGTAAGCACACGGTCTGACTGGTTTAATAAAGTCTCCTCTGGAAGACTTCACATTCAGCTCGATTTTCCCGTCAAACTGGGAAGAAAGGGCAAGGCTGAGAACAAACTTAGAACGTCATGGTTTACTTGTTAGGCAGGTGACTGTCTAAACCAGCCTGCCACCTTCCTTCTTGTAACATTAAAAAGAAAGAACTAGGTAGCAGAAGGGAAAAAAAAGAAGAAATAACAGGGATGGTTATCAAATATCAAAGGCTTTTTTAGAGTAGAGGCTAATTAATAGAATATTACAATGTCACACATATCCCTCTGTGCCCCCCAATCCCCCACTATCCCCACTCCCCAGTCTCTCCCAGTCCCCTCTACTCCCCTTCCTTTTTTGGGAAAAAATGAAAAAAAAAAATCCCACCCCAGAACACAGGTTCTTGAGTGCAAGTAAATTATGGCAGGGAAATCCTTTCCTGAATGGCCGCCTTTTGGAGTAGGATATGTATGTGATATGGAATGACCCATCTTTTAATTAAACTACAAGACCTGTTCAAGCTTTTTTAAAAGTGTTTGGTGGCCATGATCATGGAAACATAATTACCACACCCAATATTTTATTATTATGTTACTCAAAAAAACCACCACCACCAGACTGCAAAAGCCAAGGCAGTACAATAAAGAAAAAAAAAAACTTAAAAAATTTATACAAAAAAGAGGGAGGGGAGAAAGAAATGCACGGGCATCAGAGAGATAGAGAGGGGGGGGGGGGGGGGGGGGGGGGGGGGGTTGATTGTGAATCAGAGATGACACAAGGGGCACCACTTCTATGATCAGGAAATAAAGGATTGTTACCTCCCTTGTTTCGTAGCTTTTTGTTTTTGTTGTTTTTTGATGATATTCTGTTTTCGTGCCTCATCGAATTTCTTTTTCTTATTAGCACGTCAGTCTGCAACGGCTATGTGATCCCCACCTACATACATATTATATACATTATCCCCAGAAGCTACGTGGAGAACTTCTGAACTTGTTCAAGTACAAGGGCTAATCTTTAATTTCCATAACTTTTGTTGTGGACACGACCAGCCAACACAGGATGAGCACACACAAGGGGGTGTTTTCTGAATGAATAACACACCTCCCTCCCACACGTTGGCCCTATCATTTTACCACTGTTGGGTATCAAGATTCGTAATTAACCCATCTCCTTTGTCAGTCCCCCTGGAAGGTGTAATATATATATATATATATATATATATGTGTGTGTGTGTGTAAACCCAGAGTGCAACAAGTCCCTAGGTAAAGCAATTGCAATAATAATATTGAAGCCTGCCCCCCCCCCCCCCCCCCTCCCCCTCCTTTCTTCCTTCTTTATCTCTAATTCCCAACCCTCGCATGCTCATGAGTATGCTGGCATGTATCTATACCAAAATTAACGGAAAATCTAAATTCTACCCCACCCACACTTCCATCCCCCTGCACACACACACAGTCACACACACCACACGCGCACACACACGCGCACGCGCACACACACATACACACACACCACACGCACACACACACACACACACAGACGCGCGCACACTCACAGACGCACACACACGCACCGAGCCAAGAAAAGAGTAGGACTAGTATTGTAAAGGAACCTACCTGTACCCCCACAGGAGCTTTGTTATTCTCAAAAATCTATGTCAGTACTCTTCTGACACAATTTCCGTACCGACACACATCAAAAAGATAGGCTAGGCCGTTTCTAAAGGTGGAGCACGAACATCAGTACGATACGACTGTTATTTAATGGAAACACAACATCACAGATCAGCGTCAAAAGTGAGGAATAAGTAAGGGGCAGGACTGGATCAAGTTACTTTTACGTTATTTTTGATGGATCTTGGAAGCAGAGGTGTTAAGTGAAATGGTAAGAGTGACCACCCGGTGGTGTAGGTGTACGGTTTATGCTCGTTTTTATTTCATTTTGCTGGAATCTCTCTCTCTCTCTCTCTCTCTCTCTCTCTCTCTCTCTCTCGCTCTCACTCTCTCTCTATATATATGTATATATATGGTTGGGATTTTTTGTTGTTTTCTTTAGGTTGTTGGGTCTTTCGTCTTTCTTGTGATTCTGTGATGTGCCCCTCCCTGCGGCACTTCTCCCATGACAGTGAACACTTCCTCCAGACCTGTCCAGCACACCAAAACCTGAGGGCCGATATCTGGCCTACTGACCTGCCGACGGATCTTACCAAACTTCGATCCTTTCACACCATATGCCTCCGAAGAATTCTCCGGATCTATTGTCCAGAGAAGATCTCCAATGAAGACCTACTACGGAGATGCAAGCAGGAAGACATGGGAACCATCATCACCAGATGACGGTGGAAGTGGATTGGGGCACATCCTCCGAAGAGACCCACAGTCAATCACAAGAACAGCATTGCACTGGACCCCAGAAGGAAGGAGAAAGAAACGAAGACCAAAAGCAACGTGGAGGAGAACTGTAGAAAGTGAGATGAAGGCCATGCAGCACTCTTGGGGATCAGTGACTAGGTTGGCCCAGGATAGACAGGAGTGGAATCGCTTTGTTGCTGCCCAACACGCCACTGGGTGTAATGGTTAATGATGATGGTGATATGCCGACGAGGGACAAGCTCTTTGGATCCCTGGAGGGCTTTCGGCGTACCACGGCATTCATCAGGGCCTCTGGAGTTGCTGTCTGAGCGTACAACGGAGAAAAAGAATCAATCAGTCTCCTTAAACAAAACCCAACGGTCATTAACAAGCCTCCCCAAATAGTCAAGCCCTGCAGAATGCCATTAGAGACAACTGTGTACCAAGAAATTCAAACCTGTGTGTTGAACACCTTCAACACAATATTGATCTTAATCCCAAACGCTGATAATACAAAAATCCCCAAGATCCTCCTATCCCGGGATGCCATTGTTTCCTTGAGATCAGCGTAAGAAGGAGACGAATTTTAGAGTTTTCCATTATCACTTTACAGGATCATGTTGACAAGCTCCTCAGCTAAAGTTGATAGTGAAGATTATAACGAGGAGATTTCACTGGCTCGTATCATAGATTCAGAAACTGGAAGACCGTGACTTTCTCCCAAAACCTACAGAAACATCTTCATTGTCCAAGAACAAATTAAATTTTTTTCTTTTCTTGAAAGCGACCGTGGTCAATGAAACACAGTCCTATGATTCTAGATACTTTGATCGAAACGAAAGTTGACCTGACAACACAAAAGACTCGCTTAGTTACTTCCCTTTCAGATTTTTCTCTTCCGTCATGTGATATCAGATTAAAAGTGGATGGACCGCGACAAGAATAATCACATGGTTATCTTATGACGGTGTGATTTAATGGCTGAAGAGCAAAGTTTACTTTTCGGCCTAAAGAGATTTGGTTGCTGAGTCAGTTTAGACAGAAGGGAGAAAAGGGTTTGCTCTTTTTTCCCAAGGATGAGTTGAAGGGGCCCCCACCACACGCACTCAGTCGCTTAAGATAGTGGGGGACAACTTTTCAGTAGCAGCCTATGTGAAATCTCTGCTAGCAAGCAGCGAGATTGTGGCTATCACCTGAACAACCCGAGGATTGTCCTGTATGGTGGTGTTGGCCAGCTACTGTATCCAGGCCTGTGTGATAGGAAGTGGAGCGGACAGTCTTCAACCATCTGAGGGGAACAGATTGCTAGGGGACAGGATTTAACGTCTGGGGCGGGAGGTTATAGGGTGGTAGGATTTGAACATCTGGCTGGGACACTCTTCCCCTGCCGTCCCCACCCCCTTCCCCCTTCTCCTTAATGTGTGTGTGTGTGTGACTCCCACTATTTTGTGTGTGTTTATTTTGCTTTGAAGAGAGAGATTGTGCATAAGCGTGTGTATGTTTATTTATTTATTTTATTCTTTTATATATCGAGGATAATGGAATAAGCACTTATGTGCTGTTTTACATTCAGGCCCCGTGTGTATGCGGTGTGTGTGTGTGTGTGTGTGTGTGTGTGTGTGTGCTCGCGCGCACGCGCGCGTGAGTGTGATGCTATATATATATATATATATATATATATATATATATATATATATAATATATGCATGCATGTATGCATATATGTATGCATGCATGTTTGTATGTATGTATATAATGACCGGGGGACGGGATAGCTCAGTGGTCGGAGCACTCGCTTTCCGCCAGCCAAGTTAAGCAGCATCGAGCGTGGTTACCAGTTAGATGGGTGACCGTTTGGGCGCCTTGGCTTCAGTACAGTTCCCCCAGTTCCCCCAGCTGTAAATGGGTACCTGCCCTCTTTAGGGTCAGGGAAGGTAAAGCAGCGAGGGAGAGGAGATGGGCGCCGCCCTCAATATGCTGGCCCTAGAGAAGTGAGGTCTCTGACGCCTCGCTCCCCTACGACCTTATAGGTTATGGGACTCCTTTACTTTACTTTATATAATGACCAGCCAACAAACGACACCCTCTCCCCCTCAAAAACAAAAAAAGCCCCAACAACCCTACCCCCAACCCCCCCCCCCCCCCCCCCATCCCCCCATCCCCACTTTACAACAAAAACAAAAACCAACAAAAATAAAGCAAAAATGCCATATTATGCTAATTTACCTTCCACTTGTGTGACCAGTCGGCCAGAAAAGCCCAGCCAAAGCTGGCCAACACTGAGGGAGAAGGTATCAACAACCAAACTGAATAATCTCTCAACACTGTGGCCTAACGCTGATTATTTTCTCTAATCCTCCACATATGGTGAAACCATTGTTCACTTATGGTGAAGAGATAATTCAGAAGGCGCCATTATCATGCTGGTGGATGATGTGGATAAAAGACTCAGCATACCAGAGAACCATGAAGGGAGGGTCATCTTCTTTTTTTGACCACACACCCCAGTTTCAGCTTCTATATGTATTTATTTTTTTATTTATTCTTTTATATCGAGGATAATGGAATAAGCATTCATATGCTTTTTTACACCAGTCCCCGTGTGTATGCGGTTTTGTAAATTTTGTCATCTGTTTCCACCGGCACACAATGGCCTACTCTTCCGAAAAGCGGAACAGGGTTTAACGTGTGCGCAAGATGTTCTGCATGCGGTCGAACACAGGGCCTTGGTTTATAGTCTCATCCGAAGGACTATAGAGTGCTTTTGTAATTTGTTGTTGCTGTTGTTTTGTTGTATACTACTTGTAAGTCAGGACAGATTTCTCTGCGTGAAATTCAGGTTGCTTCTCCTGGGGAGAGCGCATCGCCACAAATGCAGCGCTACCCAATATTTATTTATTTTTGTTTCCTGTCTGCATGTGTATTTGTTTCCCTATCAGAGTGGCAATTTATATACAGAATATTGCCAGGGACAACTCTTTTGTTGCCGTGGGTTCTTTTTACATGCGCTAAATGAGTGTTGCACAAAAAACCTCAGTTTTTCGTCTCATCCCAAAGACTAGCACCCAGACCACCACTCACGGTGTAGTGGATGGGGGGAAAGTTTCGGGCACAAACTGGGATCAGAACTGGACTCTTCACTTTGTAGGCAGGTGTGTTACCTCTAGACCACGATCCACTCGTAACAAAAAATACCTGTGCTCTTTTTAACACATTTTTGAGGAGGCGGCATAGCCTGGTGGTTAGAGCATTGCACCCGTGGTTTGATGGCCTGGGATCAAGCCCTGGTTCCAGCCACCGCCGAGACACCCGTCCAGTTTTCTCTGTATATTAACAGATAGATGTTTTGGCTTTTGTACAGGAGTGTTTGACTGTGATGAACTTTTCTTGAGAAAGGATTTTCTCACCTATTCAGCTTGCAACAGTTTTCAGCAAACTGAAAGAATCAAAGATTTTGTAGAATTCGTGGAGGCTTTCATCCTCGTACAATCAACATGCATACATTCGTTCATAAGCACACTCACACACACACACACCACGCACGCACGCACGCACGCACGCACGCACGCACGCACGCACGCACGCACATACATATGCACACACATATACACACATACACACACACATACACAGACCTATATGAGACCTAGATGAGACTATAAACCGAGGTCCGTGTGCGAACGCACGCAGAACATCTTGCACACACGTTAAATCCTGTTCCGCTTTTCATAAGAGTAGGCCATTGTGTGCTGGTGGGAACGGATGACAACATTTACAAAACCGCATACACACGGGGACTAGATGTAAAAAAAGCACATAAGTGCTTATCCCATTATCATCGATATAAAAGAATAAATAAATAAAATAAATGAAATAAAAGGGGATTTTGATCCCCTGGTGTTAATATCAATGCTGATTCCACTGCCCGGAGAGTCCTACAGATGAGACTATAAACTGAGGCCCCGTGTGCGAACGCACGTAGAGCATCTTCCCCTCATGTAAAAACCCGTTCCGCCTTTAAAGATGGTCATTGCGTGCCGATAGGAGCGGGTGACAAAAAATATATACATTAAAAAAGTGCATGCACATTGGTTAGATTATTAGGTTAGGGTAGGCTATTTAGACATCATCTCCGGAGTCGGAATGCGGCTACCTTAATGGTGGGCAAAAACGGTTGCATACGCAAAAATCACTATCAATAAACCTTTGAGCTTTAACCGGGGAACACAAAAAAAAAAGGAAAAAGAAAGAAAAAGAAAAAGCAACGGTAACAAGAAAAAGAACAACCCAAACACCCCCCCCCCCCCCTCCAAACAATAACTATCCCCCGCCCCCCCTAAAAAAAACCTCGGTATGAATAACGCATTGTGTGGTTGTTTTGTTGAGTGAAGAAATGGACTGATGTCAGGTAGTCATTAACAAGATGGAAAGATTCATCGTCTGAATACTGCTTGTGTTTCCACCCACAATGGTTTTCTCTGCATGTAGGCTATTTTAGAAGTATGTTCTTTTGAGCCAGAAGGCCCATAGAGCCGGAGCTTATCCCGGTTTCTGTAGCGTTAAGCGAACTGATGGTTTTTCACCACCTCTGTGACAGGACGCTAGTCTGTCGCCAGATACTTCCCCAGCAGAGCTGGTACCCACTTGTACACCTGGGTGGAGTGAGGAAAATAGGAGTAAAGTGTCTTTCCCAAGGACACAACACCGAGCCGAGCGGGGATCGAACCCGCGACCTCTGGATCACGAGTTGACCGCCTAAACCACTCGACCACGGTGCCTCCCTATTTTAGCAAGCCACAAAGAAATGAGGGGCAACAGTGTTGGCTGAATTTTTGTTGAAAAATCAAACCTTCCAGACGAGAGAGTTATTGTGAACAATATTCTATCAAAATTTGTCAAACTTGAATGTGGAGTCCTATAGGGATCAATTCGAGAGTCTGTTCTCTTCACTCTCTACACTGCTCCACTTTCATATTATATGAAAAACCGTCATCAGATTAATCATTTTTTATGCCAATGGTTCTCAGATTCAAAGCAGTAATACTTCTGAAAATCTGCCTTCCCTCTTAACAAATATGTCAGACTGTCTTGAAGACATTAAAAAATGGATGATTCAGAACAAGTTACAGTTAAATGCCGATAAACCTGAAGCTATGCTCCCAGGGACCAAACGTAAACTCTCCTCCATCACAACAACTTCAATAGAATTTGCCAGTACCTCAGTTCCACTCTCCACCTCTGTGAAATATCTAAGTGCTGTTATCGACAATGCATTCTCTATGAAAACATTCATCACTCAGACCTGTCAGTCCTTCAACTATCAATTACGGAGTATAAGTGCAATTCGCAAGTATCTGGGAATTCCAGGGGCCCTTTCAGTATAAATAACATCCCCACCTTCCGAAAGTACTGTGCTAGAAATTTCCCCTTTTCTACCACTCCCTTTGTTTCTGTCTTTCTCCTCACCTCTCTATCCTCCCCCTCTCATGCCTAGTTTCTGCCTACCCAGGCCATTCTCCTACCAGTTTTTTCCCCCATGCAAATCTGAAAATTGTTTCTTGTAAACTTTCTGATGAGCTGCCCTGAAGTCGGAACATGTCAGCTTCGGCTGAGGCCAGCGGGCAGACCTCCAGGAGAGTTACAAGCACAGGAGAAGACCAGGCACTACGCATTCTACCCAATAATTATAGCTATGCAAACAGATACCTGACCATATGGTGCTCGTCCTGGGGTCTTTTAGCCGGTGACAGCGCCGGGCCTCCAGCCTCAAAGGGGCCCCCTACCACAGCTACTGGAAGAGCGAAAAAGCATGATTTGCTCAATATGTTACCCAGCAAGTGTATCGTAATTTTTTAAAATTTATTTATTTACTTATTTATTTATTTATTTATTTATACCACTTTAAGTTACGAGATTTCTCTGCTTGAAATTCGGGCTGCTCTTCCCGGGGAGAGCGCGTCGCCACATGAGCAGCGCCACCCTGGGTGGGGGTGAGTGGTGGGTGGGGGTTCTGTGTTTGTTTCCCTATCGGAGTGGCTTTTTTCTAAGAATTTTGCCAGGGACAACTCTCTTGTTGCCGTGGGTTCTTTTACGTGCGCTGAATAATTTTGAGTGACACACGGGACCTCGGTTTATCGTCTCATCCGAATGACTAGCGCCCAGACCACCACTCATGGTCTAATGGATGGGGGAAAAGTTTCGGGCCCAAACGGGATTCGAACCACCGCACACTTCCGACCCGGACATTTTTCGCTTTCTAGACAGGCGCGTTACCTCTAGACCACCGATCCACCTTGTATTGTATTGTATTGTATACCACTTTAAGTTACGGCAGATTTATCTGCGTGAAATTCAGGCTGCTCTTCCCGGGGAGAACACAAGAGCAGCCCCACCCATTCTTTTTCCCTCCCTTTTCCTGTCTGCAACTGTATTTGTTTCCATCCCCATCACAGTGACTTTTTCTACAGAAATTTTGCCAGGGACAACAACCCTCTCATTGCCGTGGGTTCTTTTACATGCGCTAAGTATGTCTAACACACAGGGGGGACCTCGGATTATCGTCTCATCCCAGAGACTACTGTACTCTGGTCACTTATCTATCCTCTCTCCCTTCTACCACCCCCCCCCCTACCCCACCCCCCCAACCACCCCCCACCACGATCTCTTTGTTTTCTATTCATATGGACCAGTCACTATCTCCCAGACACAGTAACAATCCCCATAGATATTAAGAACTCTATAACACAACAGGCTCCAGTGGCGAGCAGTCGTGTTTATAGCAGCTGTATAATCATCAGTTTAGATTAGTTCACCATGGTCCATTAGCGCGGGCGCGGTGGAGGGGGGGTGGGGGTGGAAGGGTGGGGAGGGGAGGGGGGGGGGGGGGGGGGGGGGGGGGGGGGGGGGGGGGGGGGTTGGAGGATGTCCTGGTCTGGCCTAGCTCTGTGACAGACAGGTATATGGCAACTGTCTTTGGGGCCTGCACAACCTGGTGTAGACTCTATCGTACGGTGCCATCGTGGTCAAGGGTTGAAGCTATCTGCCACTGCTGGTAGTGGCTGCTGGTGGTGGTGGTGGTGGTGAGGGTGGTGGGCGGTTGGTGGTGGTGGTGGTTGTGGGTGGGTGGTGGTGGTGGTGGTGGGTGGGTGGTGGTGGTGATGGTGGTGGGTGGGTGGTGGTGGTAGGTGGTTGGTGGTGGTGGTGATAGTGGTGGTGGTGGTGATGGTGGTGATGGTGGTGGGTGGATGGGTGGGGGGTGGACTTTGAACTAGCTGGCTGCTCAGTGGTGGGTGGTGGTGGTGGGGTGGTGATGGTGTGGTGGTGGTGGTGGTGTGGTGGTGAGTGGTGGGTTGGTGGGTGGGTGGTGATGGTGGTGAGGGTGGTGGTGGAGTTGGTGTGGGTGGGTGGGTGGTGGTGGGGTGGGTGGGGTGGGGGTGGACTTTGAACTAGCTGCTGCTCAGGTGTGGTGGTGGTGGTGTGATGGTTGGTGTGTGGTGGTGCGATAGTGGATGTGTGAGTGAGTTCTTTGGTTGAGGAGATTAACTAGTGTGCTAGGGTGTTTGTCTTGTGTAGGAGTGCTGTGTTTGATTTGTGGTAGTTTGCTTGTAGGGTGTTGTTTGTTGTTTGCTGTTCGATTGTGTGTATGTTTAATGGTAGTTTGCTTGTAGGTGTGCTTGTTTGTTTGTTTGCTTGTTCGATTGTGTGTATGTTTAATGGTAGTTTGCTTGTAGGGTGCTTGTTTGTTTGTTTGCTTGTTCGATTGTGTGTATGTTTAATGGTAGTTTGCTTGTAGGGTGCTTGTTTGTTTGTTTGCTTGTTCGATTGTGTGTATGTTTAATGGTAGTTTGCTTGTAGGGTGCTTGTTTGTTTGTTTGCTTGTTCGATTGTGTGTATGTTTAATGGTAGTTTGCTTGTAGGGTGCTTGTTTGTTTGTTTGCTTGTTCGATTGTGTGTATGTTTAATGGTAGTTTGCTTGTAGGGTGCTTGTTTGTTTGTTTGCTTGTTCGATTGTGTGTATGTTTAATGGTAGTTTGCTTGTAGGGTGCTTGTTTGTTTGTTTGCTTGTTCGATTGTGTGTATGTTTAATGGTAGTTTGCTTGTAGGGTGCTTGTTTGTTTGTTTGCTTGTTCGATTGTGTGTATGTTTAATGGTAGTTTGCTTGTAGGGTGCTTGTTTGTATGTTTGCTTGTTCGATTGTGTTGTTTAATGGTAGTTTGCTTGTAGGGTGCTTTGTTGTATGTTGTTTGCTTGTTCGATTGTGTGTATGTTTAATGGTAGTTTGCTGTAGAGTGTTTGTTTGCTTGTTTGTTTGCTTGCTTTTCGATGTGTGTTGTTTATGTGTTTAATGTTGTTGCGTGTGTGTGTGTGTTGTGTGTGTTGTGGTGTGTGTGGTGTGTGTGTGTGTGTGTGTTTAATTGATAACCACCACCACTTCCACCTCCACCAACGATGATAATAAAATAAACCACAACAACAATGATAATAATAATGACGTTAACACAACAAACACCGATAATATAAACTACTACTACTACTACTAACTCTCATGCTGCTCTGCTGCTGCATGTTATTGCTGCTGCTCATACTACTAACTACTACTACATCTAATGACGATGATAATTTATTTATGTATTATAAATTATTTTATTTTTTATTCCATTTTTATCGAGGATAAATGGAATAAGCACCATGGGCGTTTTTTACACCATCCCCGTGTGTAAGCGGTTTTGTAAATTTTGTCATCTGATAAAACAATCCCTAGTAATTGTTTTTTTGTTTCCCACCTACACCTTTCGCAAGGCATAGTAAAGTTGGCAAGGTGTTCCCATAACCTACGCAATCGTTTGGAAGGGAGGGAAGAAGATGTCAGAGACCTCATCTTCTCTAGAGGCCAGCATTTTTAGGACGCGCGGCGCCCCGTCTCCTGGCTCTCCCTCCGTCTCCTGGCTCTCCCTCCGTCTCCTGGCTCTCCCTCCGTCTCCTGGCTCTCCCTCCGTCTCCTCGCTCTCCCTCCGTCTCCTGGCTCTCCCTCCGTCTCCTCGCTCTCTCTCCCTTGCTGCTTTACCTTCCCTGTCTCTAAAGAGGGCAGATACCCATTTGCAGCCACGACAAGCTCTTAGCAAAGCAACTTGTTTTGTTCTTCAAAGGAGTAAAAAAAAATCCTCTGAAGGTGGAAATATGGCTGCCTATGTGGCGAGGTGCTTGAAAACAGTCATACACGCAAACTTCTCAAGCAGTGTGTGCTGACATCTCACAATAACTCCCAGGCAGGATGAGTGAGGTGACCCTCACCCACCTCCACAGGGTGTTAAACTGGGGGACGCGCAACAACAACAAACAACAACAGCAGCAACAGCAGCAACAACAACAATCTTACAAAACGTAAGAGACAAAACGAGAATAAGAAATTCTGAAAAATGAAAATCTGATTCATTGAACACAAAAAACCCTCTTTTTGCCATTGTTGGTTTTCTTCGGCATAAACTCTCCTTCCACCCTTCAAAATTTGAACAGATATTACTCCCCACACTCCTTTCTGCAGGTGTGATCAATCGTCAAAACCAAAGTGAAAACAGACTTCGAATTCACATGGGGGACGGGACAGCCTGGTGGTTAGAACGTTGCGCTCGCGATCTGAAAGCCCAGGATCGATCCCAGGTTTGAGCTGCCACCGAGACAAGGGGATTTTTTTCCCTGGAGTTAACACCAGTGCCGAATCCACTCCCCCAAAAGTTCTTTCGATGAGACTATAATTATACCGAGGTCACGTGTGCAAAAAGCACACAGAACATCTTCCGCGCACGTTAATAAAACCCGTTCCGCTTTTGGAAAGAGTAAGTCATTGCGTGCCGGTGGAAACGGATGACAACATTTCTGAAAATGTATGTACACTGGTGTTGTGTTTACACATCATCCCTGAAGTCGGAATGCGGCAACCTTAATGGTGGGCAAAAGGTGGGCATACGCAAAATCTCACCAATCTGGGAACTCTAGCCAAGGAACGGAAACATGAAGTCACCCGATACTATGCAGCTGTCTTAAGAAACGAGGGAAAGTCTGTTCGTGTGTGCGTGTGTGTTTGTTTTTCCCCCTGAAAATGGGTTTCTATAGGCACATAAAAGTCGCTTTGTCACTGTATGCATACGTGTAGAGTGCACGTTCGTGCACTAACGTTATACGAGGGAGAATGGAGAACAGTCCAACATACACCTGCAGGAAAAAGTGCACGTCCCTTTCTTCTACACAAAGAGGGCAGTGCAGATCTAGGTTCTCTCTCTCACTCTCCCCCCCCCCCCTCTCTCTTTCTCTCACTCCCCCCCCCCCCCCCCCCCCATCCTCCCCGTTCCTCGGCTAGAGCTCCCAGGTCACTAATGGTGAAATTTTCGCATATACTACCCCCCCCCTCCCACCTCCCCCCATTTAGGTTTCCGCATTCCGACTTCGGGGATGGTGTCTAATAATAATAATAATAATAATAATGTATGGAATTTATATAGCGCTGAATCTTGTAAAGCAACAAATCAAAGCGCTCAGATTTTATTTCATACCACTTTAAGTCACGGCAGATTTCTCTCCGTGAAATTCGGGCTGCTCTCCCCGGGGAGAGCGGGAGAACGCGTCGCCACTTAGCGCTGCGCCACCCTTTCACCCTTTTTTTTTTTTTTTTCTGCAGCTGTATTTGTTTCCCTATCAGAGTGGCTTTTTTCTAAGAATTTTGCCAGGGACAACTCTCTTGTTGCCGTGGGTTTTTTTACGTGCGCTAAATAATTACGTGTAACACACGGGACCTCGGTTTATCGTCTCATCCGAAAGACTAGCGCCCAGACCACGACACGACACCTGTGTGCATGCGTTTTTTTGTCATCCGTTCTTACAGGCACGACATGGCCTGTTCTTCCGAAAGGTGAAACGGGGTTTTAACGTGTGTGGGTGTATTTGCACACATGGCCTCGGTTTATAGTCTCATCCGAAGGACTTTGACATTTCAGTTCAGTTCGATTTTCCCGCCAAACTGGGAAGAAAGGGCAAGGCTGGAATCGAACTCACGGAACAAAGAACTTAACGCCCTCGCCTCCACTCTTGTTGCCTTGCAAGAGTCCATTGAGCATACAGCCATCCAGCAGGTTTGTGCACACTGCAGCGTCCATGGCAATGAGGAAGCTGACTTATTGGCGAAGGTAGGAGGTCAGATGACTCAAGAGCAAAAAATGACGTATGAGGAAGCAAAGACAGTAGTGAAGGAAAAGGAAGAGAAGATGGCTTCAGCAGCACCCTAATTTCAACAGTAAGGATGACAACTAACTCCCCCCCTCCTCCCCCCCTACCCCCGCCCAGCCCGAGATCAAGTAACAATTGTTTGTGAGGCTGAGGACAGGACACTGCAGACTCAGACATCACATGTTTACCAAGCTCTACATTGGTGATTCTGAGGCGTGCCCCTGTGTGTGCACTTCTCCCATGACAGTGGAAGAACACTTCATCCAGACCTGTCCAACACACCAAAACCTGAGTGAAAGCCAATATCTGGCCTACTGACCTGCCGAGGAGGGACAAACTCTTTGGACCCCTGGAGGGCCTTCAGCGCACTACGGCAGCATTTGTCAGGGTCTCTGGAGTTGCTGTCTGAGCGTTCGACGACGAAGAAGAATAATCGAACCCAGAACCTCACGGTTTACCTGTTAGGCAGACGAAAGTTTTAACCATCCTGCCACCTTCACTTCTTAGATCTAGGTATGACTCATGTGACCCTTGGCTGTGGTTAGAATGGTGCACATGAACGTTTGAGGGGAATGCTGAAAGTGTTCAGCTAAAAACCTTTATTTGTCCTGCTTGGTTGCTATAATTATGATCAATGGTCTTCTTCTTGGAAGACCAACTGCACTGCTCCGTTGCAAGGTCCTCCTTAGGATTTCCATTCATACAAGCCACACAGCAAAACACATGTAGTCATGCTGTCTGTACAAACACAGGTGGTCCATAGAGAAGTCTTGCCGAATTCGCACAGGTAGAAAAACTCTACGTTATAGGCCTACCAGTTCATATAGTTAGCATATAGTACTGGTTTTATTTCAGTTTCTTTGTCATGCTAACATCAGAAAAAGAAAACCCACAATTTTTTTGAAGAGCGTGAATATTATGTATGTCTTTTTTTTTAATTTTTTTTTATTGAAGTATTTAGCGCACAAACACGATAGATGTTTAGTTCTGGATAGAACTGTCTTCTTTCTATCATCATCATCATCATCATCATCATCATCATCATCATCACCATCATTAACAAACAGTTTTCGAAAGAGACCTGTTGCATTGATGTACATGTAGTCTCTGCTCACATCTTCAGAAAAAAACAGAAGCAAACATCAACTGGTTATTTGACCCAGTCAGTCCTGGACAATGGAAACACAGACATTGTGAAGTTTCCACCACCCATTAAACTCTTAACTGACGTGTATTGTATGATCTGGGATATATGCGTATCTTTAATCTGGAGACACAAGAAAAAACAACAACACCCTCCCCCAAAAGAACAAAACAAAAACCCAACGCCAAACCAAAACCAACCAACCAAACAAACAAACCCACATTCTTGACATGAAAAATGCTGCCCAGAATCAAACCCCAGAAAGGCCCTTTTTTGATAAAAGCACTCAGGTATTGTGGTAACTTCACTGACACAGTGACAAGATAAGTTTGAACGGAATCGAATTGAATGGAATTGAGTTGAATTTCTCTGGTAAACTTTTTTTTTTTTTTTTTTCTGTTCTCCCAGGGGAGAGTGCGTCTCCACAAGAGCAGCGCTATCTATGTTTTTTTTTTCTGTCTGCAAGTATATTTGCTTCTCTGTGATAGTCGCTTTTTTTTTTAACAGAATTTTTGCCAGGGACAACTCTCTTGTTGCCGTGAGTTCTTTCACGTGGACTGAATATGTATACCATAATTATATAGGCATCCATATCCAACTTCAGACAATGGGCCCTAAAACCTAACCTTTTTTTTCAACTGGCAATAAAGACATTATTCAGTAAAGTTACAACTGCACTAAATTTCACTATTCAAGTAAAAGGAACCCCAAAACTTACACTGAGCTCAACAATCACAAACTTAGCACTGAACATTTTCACTATATGAGCCTATGGTTATGGAAAGTTCATTCATTTTGTCAAGGTCTGGCTGGGATTCTGTTTGCAATCCATTAAAGAAAGCCAAGCCCATTTTCACGCCAAGGGGCGAGTACACGCCCCATCACAAAGTGTGAAGTGTGGTAAGGGTAGTGTAGTTAACTTGGGTGGCTCAGTGGAGAGGGCGAGAGAGAGGGAGAGAGGGAGAGAGAGAGAGAGAGGGGGGGGGAGAGAGAGAGCACCAGAAGGAGGGCTGTTAAAAAACGTTTTCACTGGTCATAGCGTTGAGCCTGGTTTGAAACACTTTGAGGTTATCTGGGTACAAAGTGCTCACAACCACCCTCCCTAACCTTTTGTATGGTAAGTTTTGAATGTGCTACACACCTGGGTCTTCTGTTTCCAAAAAGAAAAGCTAAAGTAGGTCTGTAGCTTCTGCTCCTGAACCCACTCACTACTGATTGGGATGGGATTTGATTGCTAGAATATGATGTGTGTGTGTGAGCATTAAAGTGATGTGTGTTAAAGTGATGTGTGTGTGTGTGTGTGTGTGTGTGTGTGTGTGTAAGCATTAAAGTAATAAACATGTGTTTAGTTATGCTGGTGCGCATGCATAAATGCCTTTGCATTTATGTGTGTATGCGTGTGTGTATGCGTGTGTGTATAATTGATGACCATGTATTTATTTATGCTTGTGTGCATGCATAAATGCCTGTACACACACTATATATATATATATATATATATAAATATAATTAAATATAAATGCCTGTGCACACAAGATATATATATATATATATATATATATATATATATATATATATATATATATATATATATGTGTGTGTGTGTGTGTGTGGTGTGGTGTGTGTGTATGAGAGAGAGGAGAAACACTGAATGCTGATGGACAGTTCACTAGTTGTCTATTTCATGGTCAGTGGACAGGAACTCCCTATGGAAATGTAGTTAGTAGTCACTAGGCAGTGCACATGATCAAAAGTATTGCAAAGGTAAAGGCTGCAAGAAAAAAATTTCTATAATCCATTACAGTTACACATATTTCAAATAGGTAGTTTTGTTGGATGCTGCTGCTGTGTTTATCTAGCTGAAAAATCACAGATTTCATTTTTGTTTGGTGTTGGAGAGCACTGTTAGCTATTACCTTGTTTGTTGTTGCTCCTATAGACTTGTGTGCAATGCGTTTCTTTTCTGAATAAACATGCTTTATTTTTGTTGCTTTTGTTTTTACGTTCCTTGGCTAGAGCTTTGAGTGTGCATGTATTTTAAAAAAATTCTATTATTGGTTCCTTTTGGCATGCATTGGCCCACTCTTCTGAAAGATGAATTATAAAATAAATGGGTTTTAACATGTGGGCAAGATGTTCTGTGTGGGTTAACATACCTGCTGAGGAGTTAACCTCAGTGTTGACTCCACTCCCCCAAAAGTCCCTTGGATGAAACTATAAACCAAGGTCTTGGATATGAACACAAGCAGAACATCTTGCGCATATGTTAAAACCTACTCCACCTTTTATTTTATTTATTTATTTATTTTATTCTTTTATATCGAGGAGAGCGGAATAAGCGCTTATGTGCTTTTTTACATCTAGTCCCCGTGTGTATGCGGATTTGTGAATTCTGTCATCTGTTCAGAAGAGAAGGCCATTAATGCTTGTTGGAATGGATCACAATTTTTTTTAAACAAAAAACCACATGCACCCTAGTGCCATGTTTAGACACCATCCCCAAAGTGGGAAGGCCACTACCTTAATGGTAAAGGGTTGCAAAACAAAATCTCACCATCAGTCAACCTTAAAGCTGTAGCTGAGGAACTAAAGAAAACACAGAAATAAAGAACACACAACCCCCCCCCCAAAAAAAAAAAAAAAAAAAATCCACCCCTAGACTGGAAGACTGGTGTTTCTAAGTGGTACATTTGAATTAAATAGTTAAATGGACTTGAATTAATAATAATAATGATAATAATAATATATAATAATAATAATAATATGATAATGCATGGAATTTATATAGCGCTGAATCTTGTTAAGCAACAAATCAAAGGGCAACCTCTTGAGAGTGCGTTTTGGCCTCTACGCTAAATACTTAAACGTTTTCTTCTTCCTTGAATGCTGAACAGCCCCTCCTGAGGCCCTGACACATGCTGCTGTGTGGGCTGAAGGGCTGAAACGTGTAGTCAGCACAGCCCCCAAACAGATCTTCAGGCCTGTACAGCTGCCATCTTTATTGTGCAGTTTGCATATGGAATGGAGCGACATACTGGCTGATTGCTCATCCACGTCTTCAAACCTAAAGCATCCCCAAAGTTGGAATGTGGCTACCTTAATGGTGGGGTAATAATGGTCACACAGGCAAAATCTCTGAACCTCAGAGCTCTATCCCAAGAATGAAGCCCCCCCCCCCCCCCCCAACACACACACACACTCCCCCCAACCTGAAGTAGTGTCTTGACAATTTGGATCTGAAATTCAATCACTGTACAAGGAAAAGCAGCGAGGGAGAGGAGATGGGCGCCGCCCTCAATATGCTGGCCCTAGAGAAGTGAGGTCTCTGACGCCTCGCTCCCCTACGACCTTATAGGTTATGGGACTCCTTTACCTTACCTTTACCTACAAGGAAAACTTCTATGGCTGCAATAACCATTGACTAACATTCTCTCTTGTCAGACATGTGTCAAGACATACATCCTGATCTGCGACACTATTGACACTCCATTAAAGACATCCCCCCACACATACACACTTTTATACCCCACAAGCCGGAAGGGTTTCCAAAGGAAAAGTGTAAAGTGTGACCCAGATAGGTCACTTGGGTGGCACAATAGAGAGAGAGGGGGGAGGGGAGAGAGACAGAGCAGGGGAGAAAGAGAGAGCAGGAGAGAGAGAGAGAGAGAGAGAGAGATAGAGAGAGAGAGAGAGAGAGAGAGAGAGCATGAAAAGGACGGCTGTTGAGAAACGTTTTCACAGGGCATGACAGTGGAGTGTGTTTTGAACACTTCCAGGTCGTCTGGTACAAAGTGCTCTCAACCATTCTGGGGATAACCTTTTAGACACCTCAGAACCGGCACACCTGGGCTTGCCCCCAGACAGAAAAGAATGATAGAAAAAGGATGATTTTAGCTTACTTGACAATATATCCCCAAAATGAAGAAAGTATAAGTAAATAGAGACACCTTACTGATTGTATAAATAAGTGAGTGTGTGAATGAGTGTGTCCAACTGTGTGTGCTTGCATGCGTGCGTGCGTGCGTGCGTGCGTGCGTGTGTGTGTGTGTACAGGTCACTAAAATGTTTGTTTTATGTGTATGGAGATGTATACGCAGGTATGTTTATCTCCTGCGTATGTGTTATCCATTGAGTCTTGCTGAAGGGTTCCATGGTAGATTTGATGGCAATCGAAGCTCAGCTTCTCCATAGAAATGAATTCACTGTTAGGGGACAGAGTGCATGACCAATAATACCAGTCCTCTTTTGGCATAGTACGTGGATATGGTATGCCCTGTCAACATGCTGAACTAATAATTCATATTGTGAATATGTAAAAATACGTGTTATTCCTCCTTCATACTGACAGTCTTTCCTCATAATTCATATGCATGAGTTCCCTCATGGGGATGGTGGGGGTCTGTCAGTATAAATAGGATCACCACCTTTTGGAAATTCCGTGCTAGGAATTCCTACTTTTCTATCCCTCTCTTTATTTCTGCCTTATACTTTTTCTTCCAGTCACCTTCTTGTCTATTTTCTGTCTTCTTGATCCATTATCCTGCCTCCCCTCCCTCCCCCCCCAGAAAGACTTAAAAGATAACAATTTTCTCCCACGCCCAAGTCAGATGTGCTAGGCCTGACTTGTAGGGTGCTTAATGGCAGTGAAACGCACTTTTCACTCACATGACAAACAACAATAGTTGCTGTATAAGCGTTCAACCAAGAAGAATAAGATATGTATGAGTAAGGACAGCCCTGGCAACATTTGCTTAAAAGTGTTGTCCATGTTCCTCAATATGATCTGAGAAAAATTTGATGGAAGTAAAAATCAGCTTCTGTCATTTTTCATCGTGAAATGTTGCGCCACCACATCAACATTGTTTTTTTTTCAGCACTAATCACACATCAGACAGCTTTCACACTGTTTCTGAATCCACAAACTGTCAGTAATTCATCTAAGTTGGGCTGTTTCTACCATTTGATGCTTGCCTGCTTTAAGTTTCATTCAACAAAACTTGCCACAGTGATATATATCCTGTAAATGAGTCCTTCAGTGCAAATGAGTCTCGTCCTTCGGATGAGACTATAAACCGAGGCCCCGTGTTCGAACACATGCAGAACATCTTGCGCACACGTCAAATCCTGTTCAGCTTTCCGGAAGAGTAGGCCATTTTTGTGCCGGTGGAAACAGATGACAAAATTTACAAAACCGCATACACACGGGGACTGGATGTAAAAAAGCACATGAGTGCTTATTCTATTATCCTCGATATAAAAGAATAAAAAAAAACAACAACTCTAAGCTTGCTGTTGCTCAAAATGATGTACTGTATGATTTGCTTATGATGCTTACAGAACTGAGCATGTTTAAAACACATCCTGTAAGTAAATCCAAACATAGTGTCCACAATTTCCATCAATGGGTATTGAGTACTTCATTGGTTTTATGAGGGAAGCTATAGCCCAGTGGTTAATATTGTTTGACTTCAATTCCAGGGTCCATGACGTCGTGGGTTTGAATAATGATGTCAGCATCTGGTAAATCAAGGGTGGGGGGGGGGGGGGGGGGGGGGGGGGGGGGGGGGGGGGTTACCACCTCCCAGGTAAACTTCAAGTGCAGACCTGCCAGTGCCTGAATTCCCTCCGTATAGCCTATATACACATGCAGAAGACCAAATACGCACATTAAAGATACCGTAATTCATATCATTAGGGGACGGGATAGCTCAGTGGTCGGAGAACTCGCTTTCCCCCAGCCAAGTTAAGCAGCGTCGAGCGTGGTTACCAGTTGGATGGGTGACCGTTTGCGCGCCTTGGCTTCAGTATAATTCCCCCAGTTCACCCAGCTGTAAATGGGTACCTGCCCTCTTTAGGGTCAGGGAAGGTAAAGCAGCGAGGGAGAGGAGATGGGCGCCGCCCTCAATATGCTGGCCCTAGAGAAGTGAGGTCTCTGACGCCTCGCTCCCCTACGACCTTGTAGGTTATGGGACTCCTTTACCTTTCCTTTTAATTCATATCAGAGTTGGGTGGGTTAGGGGAAACACTAATATACCCAGCATATATCCCCAAGAAGCAAGTTTATTTACCTGGGCAGTGTCGTCAGTAAAGATGGGGGAACAGATGAAGACATCAAGTGCCGAATCAACAAAGCCCGTCACGCCTTCAACACCCTTTGGCCAATTTGGAGGTCAACAGCCCTCTCGTTTCAAAACAAGATTGGGATCTACAACACCAATGTCAAATCGGTCCTACTTTATGGCTTAGAAACCTGGCGGGTAACAAAAACCAACACCCACAAACTCCAGTCTTTTACCAACAAATGCCTCAGGAACATCCTCAACATCAGGTGGCCGGAAGTCATATCCATCAAACAACTGTGGGACAGGACCAGACAAACCCCAATCAAGTCCATTATTAAACAAAGGAAGTGGGGATGGATCGGCCATACACTCCGCAAGCCTGCGTCAAGTGTCACCAGGCAGGCCCTTGACTGGAATCCACAAGGGAAGCGGAAAGTTGGTCGACCAAAACAGACCTGGCGCAGAAGTGTTGACGAAGAAACGAAGGCAGCCAGAATGACATGGGCCGAGCTAAAGAGGATCTCCCCAAACCGAGTTCGTTGGAGGGGTGTTGTTGCAGCCCTATGTTCCCCAAGGAACCAAGAGGCATAAGTCAAGTAAGTAAAAATATCCCCAAGGTCGGAATGCAGCTTCCCTCCAGATCGACAACAACGCCTGCATACGCAAAAAATTCATCATTGGTGAACCTCGAAGTTCTAGCCAAGGCTACAGAGAGAAAAGTGTTTATAACCCACTAAACTAATCACTAGGGTGCAAACTTCGTTCTTTTGATGCCTACACAGGTAAATGAAACTCAGGCATAGCTTGCGACATGATGATGCACACCCACTGACCAACTGAGATGTAAAGTCTTGACTGACAGACTAGTATTCTTATTCCTTACATAAAAAATATATAATTTATGCTACCATATCTTACACAGCTCCAAAAGAAAGTCTACTGTTTGATTTATAAGGCTGTCACATTGTTGATACAATATGTATGTATGCTAAAAGAACTAGTTTATTGGTCTGGTTTATCTTCCACATCTCAAAAACTGTGACAAGTCGATTGGTAATTTTGAAATGATGATGTGAAGTTCAATCACTACACATGGAAAACTTTTGTGGCTTCAATAATCATTGGTTTAAAACAAGTTTATTCATTAATAAGCATGGAATAAGCACAACATGATAAACGTAATCAACATAGCAACAACAAGCAAGTAGCTTATGTTGTGTTCAAGTACAAAATCAACATTCTTGTGGCGGCAATCAATAATCATTGATTCTTGCCACACATTTGTCAAGACATGGGTCCTGACCTGTAACACCATGTACACTCCATTAAAGACATCTCTAACACACTCTACGCCACAGAACGGTAAACTTCTCACATAAAAAGTCTGAAGTGTGGCCCACATAGGTAACTTGGGTGGCTCAGAAGAGAGAGAAGAAAGCATAAAAAGGAGGGCTGTTGAGAAACGTTTTCACAGTTGAGTGTGTTTTGAATACTGGTAGGTTGTTTGGGTGCAAAGTGCTCACAACGTCCCTCCCTAACCTTTGTATACAGGATGAATGTGCACACCTGGGCTTGCTCTTGGAAAAGAAAGGATGTTCTTGATATTATCAGACACTGATTAAAAAAAAGAAGAGATGAGAGCACAAGTGAATACAAGCCCTTTACCTATCAAAAAGTGTGTGCGTGTGTATTGAGTACAGAACATTCATAAGATGCAACACTGTAACACTGAAAGCAAATCATCCAAACGGCAAACAAATAAACAAACCATTACCAAATCATACAACATCAACAGCAATAAACAAACAAAGCCAAACATCTACCCCCCCCCCCAAAAAAAAAAAGTAGGAGAACCCCCCCCAAAAAAACAACAACAACAAAACAAACAACAAAAACAGCAAACAAAACCAAACAACAGACACCCAAAACAAAGAAACTAAAAGAAAAGAAACCCCTAAACCAGCAAAAACCTATAATACAAAAAAAAAGGAACTTATATAGCGCTATATCTTGTAAACAACAACAACACCAAACAAATCAAAGCCCTTGCATGGATAAAACGAAGGAGTAGGGCCAGGGAAGAGCGAAACCAACGCACATAAAAAGTACACAATCAGGCTCTACACAGAACCTATAAAGCACTTGATTCCAGGCGCCAACAGTAAAGTCCAGTGACTGACCCAGTCTTTTGTTCACCATTTGCACCAAGCAAGAAAATGTTGGTTTTTCTCCTAAGTACCTACCTGCCTACCTTACTTACCTACTATAGGCAGTTAGGACTACGCTCTCAATCTCTCCAAACCTGGGGCTCATAATTATTTGAGCAGAGATGTTTTACATAAAGACTGTTCTCTTGACTAACTCAGGGATTTTTGTTCTGTTGACTCTGTGTGTGTGTGTGTGTGTGTGTGTATAGTGGGTTGGTTGGTTAAGGTTTGCATTACCTTGTGAGTGTGTGGGACTTGGTGTCATCGACCTTTTCTGAAGTTGATTAACCTTACTTAAGATAGAATGACACGCTTGCTCATGCACCGTGTAATATTTTTGGGTTAATCAGAGTTTAGAACTCTCTGTCTCTGTCTTTGTCTCTGTCTGTCTGTCTGTCTGTCTCACTCACTCTCTCCGTCTACCTCTCACCCCTTCTCCCTCTCTCCCTTCTCTCAGATTGTTACCAGTTGTTTTTTTTCATTTTCTCAGTCTTTCAAAACATGCTTCCTTCAATTTTCTAAGTCTTCAAAGATACATTCATTAGTCCAACAGTATTTTAAACAAACACACAAACAAAATGCCCTAAAACAAGAAGAAAAACAAAACAAAACCACCAAAAACAAACACATACCCTCTACCACCGTCCCTCCCCCCCCCCTTAAATCAATGATAACCCCCCAAAAGCCTCAAAATAAATAACCCCAAACCACTGAACCAAACCAAACCAAATCACCAAACAATTCAGAAACAACCCAAAACAAAAACAGACCACCCCCCTCCAAAAAAACAACAAAACCCCAACAATCCCAACCAAACAAAAAAACCTTTGCAAACAAAATGCCAAAAACGAAAAGAAAAGAAAATAGCAAAGAACAAATTTAAACAAAAACAAAATAAAACCCAAAGAAACCAACCAAACAACCCCCCCAAAAAACAACAACAACAACACACACACACAAAACAACAACAAACAAAACCTGCACAGTCTAGCACCAAACAGAACTGGTTCTAAAGACGCTGAGATTCCAGACGCCAACAGTTAAGTCAGACCCAGTGACTGACTCCAGTCTGTTGTTGTCCTGTACACACACACAGAGGAGTCAGGAAAATGCCTGTCAAGTTTTCTGCCCAGCAAGCACCCCCACCCAACCTTCTACTCCTTCCAAGCCACAGCTGCTGTTCTGTCTGATCCTGGGCTAATATTATATAATAGTGGACAAACATGTTTTACATCAGCGCTGCTCTCTTCACTCACCCAAGGCTTTCGTTCTGTTGGCTGTGTGTGTGTTTGTGTGTGTGTGTGTGTGTGTGTGTGTGTGTGTGTGTGTGTGTGTGTGTGTGTGTTGTGTGTATTATCATTATGTAGTTGGTTGGTTAAGATTTGCATTACTTGCCTTGTGAGTGTGTGGGACTTCATGTCATTGACCCTTTTCTATGTTGATTTAAGGTTACTGAAGACTGAAAGACATGCTTGATCGTTATTGTACTATGTATGTTGTGGTTAATTGGAGTTTAGAAGTGAGAGTGAGAGAGAGAGAGAGAGAGAGAGAGAGAGAGAGCAGTGCGTGTGTGTGTGTGTGTGTGTGTGTGTGTGTGTGTGTGTGTGTATGTGTGTGTATGTGTGTGTGTGATGTATTGATTGTAAGATTCTTTCAATGTTTACAATAAATTAATGTGATATATATATATATATATATATATATATATATATATATATATATATAATATATATATATATATATATATATATATATATATATAGAGAGAGAGAGAGAGAGAGAGAGAGAACAACTTTACCACTTTTAAGGTAGCCACATTTCCACTTGGCGAATGCCCGATTCCAGCATGCATGCATATATTCATTTTTTGTGTCAGCCGTTCTTATCAGCACCAATGGGTTACTCTTCCAAAAGGCAGAATGAGTTCAATCGCGTGTGCAAGATGTTTTGATTGAGATCAAACACAAGACCTCGGTTTACAATCCCATCGAAGGACTTTCAGAGGAGTGGAGTCAGCACTGAAATTAACTCCAGGGGGGAAAAAATCCCCTTGAATGGGTGTCTCAGCGGTGGCTCGAACCCAAGCTCGCGAGATCCGGAGCCGTCAAATCGTGAGTGCAATGCTCTGACCACTAGGCTACAAGCCATTCTTCCCGCACTTGCTTCTTTGATGGAGTTGTCAGGAAGATCACGGGATGCAAAATGTTAAACGAAGAGCCCCTCTTTCCTTTCATGTTGTGTATAACCCCACCCACTACGAAGGCCATATCAGGGATGTCATTGACTCGATTATCCTCTGAAGTCGGAGTATGGATGCCTATATGGCGAGGTACTTGAAAAGGGTCATACACGCAAACTTCTCATCTCACAGTGATTCCCAGGTGGGATGAGTGAGTCAAGAGTGCATTTTTTTTAGGGGGGGGGGGGGGGGGGGGGGGGGTGATCCCCAGGGTGTAAAGCTGGGAAACGCACAACAACAGAAACAACATTTACTGGATTTCAGCACGTCCATTAACATAACATTTATCTCAATTCAAATTCAACACCATCTAATCCCTTCAATGGTCTAACATAGTCAATCTGAAAAAAACCAACACCAACACCCAACAACAACAACAATACCCTCTTTCTAACATGAGAAAGTACATTAATCATTTTATTCCTTAAGGTGAATAAAACCAAGCCCTGCTGAGGACGCCAGCCATTCCGCTTAATCTATCATCCTCAGGTTAAAAAAATGTGTAGAAAATAGAGGATAACACTATAATGTACACCCCCACAAAAATAACCACCACAACAACAAACAACAACAACAACAAACCCAACAACAAACCCCCCCCCCAAAAAAAAAAAGAAAGAAAAAGAAAAATGCCATATGGGTAAATAACACTTCAGAATGAACGTCCTGCTCCCATCCTAGTGTTTACAATACTACCTGGTCTCCAGAAGAAGAAAAAATACCACCAATACAAACAAAATGTCATAATAAAACTTATGAAAAGACAACATTTGCAAGACTTGCTCAATAAGAAAAAAGGTAGGGGAATGGACAAGGAAAGCAGAAAATAAGCAAGAGATATCTAGATGAGAGACAGGTAAGGTAAAAAAAAAAGAAGAAGAAAAAAGGATAGAAACAAAGACCGTGATAGAAAAGAGGAAATTTCTAGCACAGAATTTTTGGAAGGTGGGGATGCTGTTTATACTGAAAAGAGTCCCCCCTCCCTCCCTGCATGTCCAGGGGGGGGGGGGGGGGGGTGGAGGGGGGTAGAGCCCCTCTGTGGGTGGTGAGTATCAGAAGTGCCACCAAGTGACCACGGTCAGTCCCAACTTTCTTCAAAGACTGGGCTAGTAGCATGAGAACTTGTGGCTATTCCACTGACACGGAAACAGCAAACCGTCAGAACAGGAAATGAACAAAAGAGCAGTTTCCATTGGTCGCTTGATCCCACAGCGCCCCCTCTCACCGGATGTAGCAAGTGTGGTACAAAGTGGGATACTGTTGAGGGCAGTTGAAATGAATGAAAGGTGGTGGACTTTTTGTGGCTTTCATGTCTAGGATTCCATTTCTGGTGCCGGATCAGGTGGGCTAGGAATCGGGGAGGGGGGGGGGCTGGGAGGGCTGGGCTTAGGGTTCTGGTGGTATGTGTCTTTTTTGGGGACCAGTGACCAGAAAGAAAAAAAAAGGAGGAGGGGGGGGGGGGGGGGGGGGGGGGGGGGGGGGGGGGGGGGGGGGGGGGGCAGGTCTTACTCAGACTGGTCAAGCCATAGACTGCAAAACAAATAAGCTTTTATTTTTTATCATAATAGTCTTACTTTTCTCAAATCACAGTACAAGCTCTGTCTCTGTCAGTCTCTGTCTGCCCCTCTCTCTCTATTCATTCATTGATTGGTTCATTAAATAATTTCCCTATTCCTCGGGCTAGAGCTCTGAGGTTCACCAATGGTGAGATTTTAATTGCACCGTTTTTTCCCACCATTAATGGAGCCCCATTTAGACTTTGGGGATTATGTCAAAATATGACACCAGTGTGCATGTGTTTTTAAAAAAAAAAGGTCATCTGTTCCCTTTGGCATGCAATGACCTACTCTTCCAAAAGGCAGAAAGGGTTTTAACGGTGTGTATAAGATGTTCTGTTGTGTTCGCACTCGAGATATCCGTTAATAGTCTCATGTGAAGGACTTTTGGGGGAGTGGAGTCGGCACTGATGTTAATAACTCTAGGGGAAAATTCCCCTAGACCATGAGTCTCGTTGGAAGGTCAAACCTGGGATGAAGCTCGAGGCAGTCAGGTCACAAGAACAATGCTCTAACTACCAGGCTATCCCGTCCCTTATTAGCTAGCTGGTTAGCTTATTGATTGGTTCATTAACTAGCTCACTTATGGATTAGTCCACTTGCTAAAAAGATTAGGTGATTTATTTATTGGGGCCTTTTATTAGCGTATCACTGTTTATTTTTCCTATTTTCATGAGGGTCATTAACTAAAAATATAAAGCTTTTGTCGTGTAGCAACAATAAGATTATAGCTTATAATGTGTCTAGGAAACAAAAACCAAACACAAAACAACTTCTCCCCCAAAAAACCCCCCCCCCAAACAAAACCCAACAACAAAACAAAAAACAAAACCCTTGGATATTGGTGTGACAACTGCTGAAGATTAAATTTATATATATGTCAGTTGTCTGCATAAGCATCACACGTTAACTGCTCATGGGATGGGGGCTTAAACTAAGCTGTAGCTTGATGCCTTTCCCCTGCTGCTGTATTGATGTTCGCTTATGTTGTATGAATATGGAATAAACCACGTTTAAACCAATCCGCCACTAAGCTCGCCAGTATGAGAGGATTTCCCCCCCTACTGTAGTTAACATCAGTACCGACTCCACTCCGCTGACAGTCCTTCCCATGAGACTGTAAACTGAGGTCACGTGTGTGAACGGGTGCAGAACATCTTGCGCATACGTTCAAAACCCGTTTCGCTTTTTGGAAGAGTAGGCGATTTTGTGCCGGTAGGAATAGATGCCAAATTAAAAAAGAAAACCGCATGCACGCAAGTGTCGTGTTTAGAC
This sequence comes from Rapana venosa, assembly GCA_028751875.1. NCBI lineage: Eukaryota > Metazoa > Mollusca > Gastropoda > Neogastropoda > Muricidae > Rapana > Rapana venosa. The sequence continues at coordinate 48,474,019 of CM054138.1, forward strand.
AACATCCCTGAAGTCGGAATGCCGCTGCCGTAATTGTGGGCAAAAAACGGTGGCATACTCATAATCTGACAATTGGCGAATTTAACGGGAGTTCTAGCCGAGAAACGAAAGAAGAAGGAGAAGAAGAAGAAGAAGAAGGAGGAGGAGGAGGAGGAGGAGAGGAGGAGAAGAAGAAGAAGGAGGAGGAGGAGGAGGAGGAGGAGGAGGAGAAGAAGAAGAAGAAGAAGGAGGAGGAGGAGGAGGAGGAGGAGGAGAGGAGGAGAAGAAGAAGAAGAGAGGAGGAGGAGGAGGAGGAGGAGGAGGAGGAGGGAGGAGAAGAAGAAGAAGAAGGAGGAGGAGGAGGAGGAGGAGGAGGAGGAGGAGGAGGAGGAGGAGGAAGAGAAGAAGAAGAAGAAGAAGAAAGGGGAGGAGGAGGAGGAGGAGGAGAGAGAGGAGGAGGAGGAGGAGAGAAGAAGAAGAAGAGGAGGAGGAGGAGGAGGAGGAGGAGAAGAAGAAGAAGAAGGAGAAGAAGAAGAAGAAGAAGAAGCAGCAGCAGGAGATATATAAAAACCACAGAAGAAAAGATACAAAAAGTGCTGGTATTGAATGAAAGAAGACAGATATAAAACCTGAAAGAGGACAGATAAAAAAAATCCCCTGAAACAAAAATCCCTTTTCTCTCCGTCTCTCTGTGTCTGTCTCTCTGTGTCTGTCTGTCTCTCTCCTCCCAGCATTCTCCCTCCCTCCCCCCCCCCCCCCCCCCCCCCACCCCTTCCTTCCTTGTCAAACTACTGACGCATCTTTCAAGAATGCGTGCATGAAGACCTCTAAAACACTGTACATGAAACACCTGTTCTTTCAGTTAATTCAACCCTACCCTCCCCCCACCCCCCTCATTCCCCCCCCCCCTCCCCCACCACCACCACCCTGTACGTACATCACACAAAGCGGGGGAAAAAAACCTTGCTGTACTCAATGCCCTCCTATGCCCTCCATCAGCTTTTCCAAGTTAGTCACTCAGACAAGCACAAAAGAAGGCTTGGCTTGAAGGTTAAACCCACTCCCCTCCCTGCCTCCCTAGGATAGAGAGAGAGAGAGAGAGAGAGGAGAGAGAGAGAGAGAGAGAGAGAGAGAGAGAGAGAGAGAGAGAGAGAGAAAGAGACAGTAGTAGCAAAGACGGGGTGGGTAGCCAGCCAGCCAGCCAGTCTTAAACGGGTAGGTCCGGTAGTAGGGAGGTCAGGTGCAGCAGGATAGAGCGCTAGGCTAAGTTGTTGCTCACGATCTGAAGGAAGGAGCCCAGTTCCTCACGTCCTTCTCAAAAGCTGGGTTGGGATTGTAGCGCGCACGTGCAAAATGGAGTTGCCCGCCACGTGACAGAACAAGTGATCCTTGCCGCTGTTTGAAATTCTACCCCGCCACCCACCCTACCCCACCCCTCCTTTGGCCGAAGAGACAAGATACCTTCGCACCCCCACCACCCTCAGTTGCTGCTAGGGCCTACTCCTCCCCCCACCCTTCCCCCCAAGTTCGGTCTTGAAACCCTCAAGCCCCCAAAGAATTAACACCTTTTGAACTTCACCTTGTACATGATTAATTTTCAACTTCTCTTTTTTTAACTTGAAAAAAAAAAGAAAAAGATGTTAACAAGCAAAAAGTGACAGCGTTTGAGCAAATAACATGATTCTTTGATTTAATGGATGAAGATAGTAAAGGAGAAAAAGATATAAAAAGCAGATTTGCAGGGATTTTTTTTTTTTTTATATATATAAAATGACTGCACCTCTTTTGCTCATGGTTTCTTCTTGTGGGACGCTCAGACAACAACCATTGTATGATATATGAGCGAAAATGGTCACACTGCCGTTAAGCGCCTGACAAGTCAGAGCCAGTGCATGGACTTTGACATACGAGAATTGTCTTTTAAGTCTTTAAAGAAAAAAAGGCAGGAGAATGGACCAAGAAGGCAGAAAGTAGGCAAGAAGGAGGTGGTGACAGGAAGAAAAAGAACAAGGCAGAAACAAAGAGAGTGATAGCAAAGAGGAAATTTCTAGCGCATAATTTCCAGAACGTGACGATGCCATTCATACCGACAGTCCCCCCTCCCCCCCCCCCCCCCACCCCCCATCCCCACGGGGTAGCTCATGGTATAATTATGCATAAGTTAAGTTAGACCGGAGTTACGGGCCTTTATTAAGGTTACTTGTCCTATCAAAATCACAAAATGTAGTTGATTTTGTTGTTGTTGTTGATGTTGTCGTTGTTGTTGTTGTTCTTCTTCTTCGTCGTGGTCGTCCAACACTCAGACAGCAACTAGATCTATTGTTGTCTGTCATATGAGCCAAAATGCGTTGCGCTGCCGTTAAGCACCTGACAAGTCAGGCCCCGCTCGTCTTACCTTGACGTGGGAGAGAATTGTTGTATTTTAAATCTTTCTGGAAAAAAAGGCAGGAGAATGGACCAAGAGGGCAGAAAATAGACGAGAAGGAGGTGACAGGAGGAAAAGGAAGAAGGCAGAAACAAATAGAGGGTTTGAAAAGAGGGAATTCCTGGCACAGAATTTCCAAAAGTTGGGAAGGGGGAATAGTTAGTGATTAGGGCCTTGCAGGATCTGACAGCTCCAGTTCGATCACAGGTTTCAGCCACCACGAGTACGCCCGCTCAAGGGGATTTTCCCCCCTGGAGGTGTGTGTGTGTGTGTGTGTGTGGTGTGTGTGTGTGTGTGCGTGTGTGAGTGTGTGTGACTGTGTGTGTGTGTGTGCGTGTGTGAGCGTGTGTTTGTGTGTGTGTGTGTGTGTGTGTGTGTGACTGTGTGTGTGTTTATTTATTCATTTATCTATTTTATTCTTTGATATCGAGGATAATGGAATAAGCACGTATGTGCTTTTTTTTTTAAACACCCAGTCCCCGTGTGTATGTGGTTTTGTAAATTTTGTCATCCGTTCCCCTCGGCACACAATGGCCTACTCTTAGGAAAAGCGGAACAGGATTTAACGTGTGCGCAAGATGTTCTGCGTGCGTTCGCACACGGGGCCTCGGTTTATAGTCTCATTCGAAGGACTTTTGGGGAGAGTGGAGTCTGCACTGATGTTAACTCCAGGGGAAAAATATCCCATTGAACGGGAATCGAACCCGGGTCGTCAGATTGTGTGCCTGTGTGACTTTGTGTGTGTGTGTGTGTGTGTGTGTGTGTGTGTGTGTGTGTGTATGTGTATGTGTGTGTTTGCTGCTTGCTGTCAACGCTGTCGCTGTTTTTTGTACAGGACCATCCTGAAAAAACAATATTTTGTTAACATGATTTAACACACGCTAAAACCGAAGAATTTCACTGACACAAATGACAAAACAACAACAACAACAACAAACAAACTGCCCCCCACCCAAAAGAACACAACAACCAACCACACGTCGTTGCCTTGTATTGCCAGGATACATTACCCTTTCTTCTTCTTAGTCCTTATAGCTCCTAGCGGAGCATAGGGCCTCAACAGCGTCCCTCCACCTTCTCCTGTCTCTGGCAAGGGTCTTGGCCTCTTCCCATGTCAGGCTGGAGTCTCTCAGCTCACTATGCAGGCTTCTCCTCCAGGTCTGTTTGTGGCGCCCTCACTTCCTTTTCCCCTGCGGGTTTGTTTATCGTTATTTGCTGTTTCTTTTTCTGATATTTTCACAATCTTGGAATAGGCTTCTTTACTATTATCTTATTTTTTTCATCTATTTGACGCAGTTTTGTCCAGCTGCAGCCCATTCTTGCATGTATATGGATGTCATAAGCATTGCTCTACTCATTTCATGTATTGGTGCTACGTTGGTCTGAGCCCGTTCAAGGGGATATTTTCCCCTGGAGTTAACATCAGTGAAGACTCCACTCTCCCCAAAAGTCCTTCGGATGAGACTATAAACCGAAGCCCCGTGTGCGAACGCACGCAGAACATCTTGCGCACACGTTAAATCCTGTTCCGCTTTTCGTAAGAGTAGGCCATTGTGTGCCGGGTGGAGAACAGATGACAGAATTTACGAAACCGCATACACACGGGGACTGGATGTAAAAAACCCACATAAGTGCTTATTCCATTATCCTCGATATAAAAGAATAAAATAAATTTATAAATAAAATGAGCAAATAAAGTTTTGTTTAAACCAAGAACACGACGTGAAGACGGGACTGAACTAAATCCGAGAAACGGGGTAATAGATGGGATGGCCTAGTGGTTTGAGCGTTACGTTCGTGATCTGACGGCCCAGGATTGAGCCACCACCTAGGCACCCGTTTGAAGGGATTTCTCCCTGGAGTTAACATCAGTACCGACTGTACTCCCTGGATCGTCCTTCGCATGAGTGTGTAAATAGAGGTCCCGTGTGGGAACGCACGCAAAGTGACGCATTTTTCTACTGTGAACGCACGCAGAACATCTTTGTGCACTCGTGAAAAACCCGTTCTGCCTTTCAGGAGAGTAAGTCATTTTATGTAAGTGGGAACGGATGACAAAATTAAAAACAAACAAACGAACAAAACCCCGTATGCAGCACAGGTGTCGTGCTAAGAAGCCATCTCTGAAGTCTGAAAGTGGCGACCTGTATGGTGGGGACACGGTTGCATTCGCAAAATGTCAACATTGGTAAACCTGGGAACACTCAGTAAGGAATGTAAAAAAAAAAAATCCCACAAAAAACCCAACTCAACCCCCCCCCCCCCAAAAAAAAAAAAAAAAATCTGAAGAAAGAGTTAACAACAACAACAAACATAAAGCGTCTTAATGCTGCGAACAACCACTCTTTTTGGATACCCTGCCTGACACTGAAGACCTAACCTTTTCTTTTTTCAATCAGACCTCTTGTGTTAGAGTCAAGCCAATCCTGATGATCCTCCCCCCCCTCCACCCTTCCCATCCACCCCACCCACCCAAACTGGAGTTACAGCCCTTGAAACGCTCTGACTTCGCTCCCCCTCCCCAGAATATAGAGTTGTGAGTGACGACACAATGACGTCGTCCACTATAGTCCGGCTTTTGTCACACGGATGTGAAAAACAATAAAACGATACTCGACCACGGGGCAGGGACCACGCTCACACACTTAGGACGTGCCAGCCAAGACATGCACTTGACGGAGAAGTGGGAAGGAAACCTCCCTCCCACCCCCCACCCCCCCTAAATAAAAAAAATAAAAATAAAAAGGTCTCTTTTCACACCTTACTTCACCCTTTTATTTCTCAAGGCGGGACAAGTTCCCCCGTGTAAGTAGTAGTAGTAATAGTAGTAGTAGTAGTAGTAGTGGTAGTAGTAGAAGTAAAAGTAGTAGTATTAGAAGTAGTCTAGTAGTAGTAGTAGTAGAAGTAGTAGTAGTAGTAATAGTAGTAGTAGTAGAAGTAGTAGTAGTAGTAGTAGAAGTAGTAGAAGTAGTAGTAGCAGCAGCAGCAGCAGCAGCAGCAGCAGCAGTAGTAGTAGTAGTAGTAGTAGAAGAAGTAGTAGAAGTAGTAGTAGTAGTAGTAGTAGAGGCAGTAGTAGTAGTAGAAGAAGAAGTAGTAGTACTAGTAGTAGTAGAAGTAGTAGGTAGTAGTAGTAGCAGCCTAGTAGAAAGAAGTAGTAGTAGTAGCAGCAGCAGCAGCAGTAGTAGTAGTAGTAGTAGTAGTAGCAGCAGCAGCAGCAGCAGCAGCAGCAGCAGCAGCAGTAATAATAAAAATAATAATAGTACCAGCCGCCATGGCGCAGTGTTTAGCGCCTTGGGTTACGGACTGGAAGGTCGCGGGTTCGATTCCCATAAGAGTCATAGGGATTTTTCGGACTCAGGCCGGCTCCTACCCAGAGTGAGTGTGCTGTGGGCTCAGTGGGAAGACTGGGACCACACAGTCGAGCTTCATCCACTTAACGGATGCGAGTTTGAGAGTGTTGCTCAAATTACCTGACCAACACTGCAGGTGTTTGTATCTCTCGGGCCCGGTTGACGCCGGGATATATTATGATAGTAAGCGTAGAGTACAACCCTGTCAAGTAGTCTCAAAGCATATGCACTTCCACAGCAGCAGCATTACGTCATCCTCATTGTCATTGATCATCATGTAATTAAAAAAAAATTGCCTCTGATTCGGTGGTCCCGGTTTCTCTGGTCTCATGGTGACCTCAGATTGGTTTCCCCAAACACTTCTGTGCCTGTGGTGAGTTTGTGTCAAAGTCTTTGGGGTTGGAGGTTTGCGGGGGACGGTCGTTGGAGGGACGTTGTGGTGGTTGCCACCTCGGGTGGGCAACTCACTCAGTCTGGCTCCGCGACTGAGCTAATACTGTCGTTAGTAGGGGTCTTAGTAGGTGGTGTCCTGCGTATGTTAGCTCAGAACAGGCACCACTGAACACCACCAAAGTGACCCAGCAGCAGTGCAGGGCCCCTCTGGCTGGTGGCCCCACGGCGGCCTGATAGTGATGGGCTCCCTGTGGACTTCCGACCCTGAGGATGAGACATAACAAATCTGGGTATGGCTGTGGCGGGGAGATTGGAATGAGCGTCGTGGGAACAGTAGGACGGGGGACGTCACAGAAGATGAGGCAGCCAAAAAAAAAAAAAATAGTAGTAGTAGTAGTAATAGTAGTAGTAGTAGTAGTAGTAGTAGTAGAAGGTAGTAGTAGTAGCAGCCTAGTAGAAAGAAGAAGTAGTAGTAGTAGCAGTAGTAGTAGAAGTAGTAATAGTAGTAGTGGTAGTAGTAGTGGTAGTAGTAGTAGTAGTAGTAGTAGTAGTGCCGCTACTCTTACCAATGCAACTTCTTTTCTGTCCGTGGGTGGGGTGATAGGGGAAGAGGGGGAGGGGAGGGGAGGGGGATGAGGGAGCCTAGTGGTTAGAATGTCTGATTTGTGATTTCTTTCGAAGGGTGTAAGGGTTACACCTGAATTCTGGCTTATTGGGGAGCTTTAATTTAGTGAATCAGTGGTCTGGAGGTAACGCACCTGCTTAGAAAGCGAAAAGTCCGGGTTTCAAATGTGTGGTGGTTCGATTCTCGTTTGGGCCCGAAACTTTTTCCTCATCCACTAGACCGTGAGTGGTGGTCTTGGTGCTAGTCTTTCGGATGAGACGAAAAAACCCCCGTGTAAAATACTCATTTAGTGCACACAAAAGAACCCACCGCATCAAGAGGTTTGTCCCTAGCAAAATTCTGTAGAAAAAAGCCACTCTGAGAGGAAACCAAATATATATACAGACAGGAAAAAAAATGATAAAAAGGTGGCGCTGCTCTTGTGGCGATGCGCTCTCCCCGAGGAGATCATCAATGCCTTTGTGCCTTATTGGCACGTAGGACAGCAACAAATGTTCTCCACTCCTGTCTGTCCTGGGCCAGCTTCTGAATGGTTCCCCAGGTATGTTGGAAGGTCTTCAGCTCTGCTTCGACAGTCCGACGCCAAGTGTTCTTGGGTCGTCCTCGTTTGCGTTTTCTCTCTGGTGTCCAGTGGAGGGCTGTTCGGGCGATGTTTCCCTGTTCCCGATCCCCGAGGAGAGCAGCCAGAATTTCACGCAGATAACTGTCGTAACTTAAAGTGCTATATAATACTATATAATCTATGTATGCTTCTTCTTCTTCTTCTTCTTCTTCTTCTCCTCCTCCTCTCCTCCTCCTTTCCTCCTCCTCTTCCTCCTCCTCGTCTTCTTCTTCTTCTTATCCTCTTCTTCTTCTTCCTCCTCCTCCTCCTCCTCGCTTGCTTCGTCTCTTCTTCTTCTTCCTCCTCCTCTTTTCTTCTGCCTCTCTTGTTCTTGTTCTTACTTCTTGTTCTTGTTCTTGTCTTCTTCTCTTCTTCTATTGTAAATAGCAAAGGTTTGGACTCTACTCCTATGCAAGTACAGTCTGTCCTCTGGGATGAGACTATCATCCAGAACACCCGCCCCCCACCCCCCCCCCCCCCCCCCCTTGGGTAGGAATGTATGCACAATCTTCTATCCACACATTAATTAAACAAAAATATCATTTATATTATTCGCGGATGAATAAGCCTTTCATTACCAGCGGCATGGATGACACGAAAGTACCCACCAAGCGCTCGAGACTCAGTTTTATTGTTTTATTTTTATTTTGAGGATAATGAAATAGTTTTATTCTTTTTTGTTTTTGTTCGAGGATAATGGAATAAGCACTCATGTGGGTTTTTTTCTTTTTACATCCAGTCCCCTCGTGTATGCGTTTTTGTCAATTTTGTCATCCGTTCCCACCGATACACAATGGCCTACTCTTCCGAAAAGCAGAACAGGCTTAGTAGGAACAGAAACAGGCTCTTTTACTCTGAAACAGGCCAGAACAGGCTCTGGGTAGTCGTGCCTGGGGTAGGTAATGCAGGTGGTGGGTGAAGCATCTGACCCCAAAATGGCCGCCGGGGTGAGATAGTTTGGATTGGTGGTGTGGTTTAGAGGTATCGCCGCCAGCTTAGAAAGCGAAAAGTGAGGGATTCGATCCCTTTTTCTTCGTTGAACGCCCTGGCAGCAACTCTTACTGTCTGTCATATGAGCGAAAAGTGCGTTGCGCTGCCGTTAAGCGCCTGACAAGCCAGGCCTAGCGCATCCGACTTCAACGTGGTAGAGAAATAATTATTGTTCTTTTGTCTTTATGGGGAAAAAGGCAGGAGACTGGACCATGAAGGCAGAAAACAGACAAGAAGGAGGATACAGGAAGAAGAAAAAGAAGAAGGTAGAACCAAAGAGGTGGATAAAAAAGAGGGAATTCCTAGCACAGATTTTCCAACCCCAACCTCAACTGGAGTGGTGGTCTTGGGGCTTGTCTTTCGGATGGTACTATAATATTCAACCGAGGTCCGTGTGCAACATGCATTCAGCACACGTAAACAAAACCCAAGCAAAAGAGAGCTGTCCCTGGCACATTTCTTTAAAAAATGTTATCCAAATAACATAGGGAAACAAATACACACACAGACAGCAAAAGAAAAAAATAAGTGGCGCTGCTCCTGTGGCGACGTGCTCTTCCCAGGGAAGAGCAGCCCGAATTTGACACGCAGAGAAATCTGCCATGATTTAAAAGTGATATTCATGTCAATTGAAATTTGAATTCAATTGAATAGCCATGAAGGAATATCCAGCTCGCTGTGATACCCCTTTGGAAAAAATCTGAAAATCAAAAACTTGTTCAGCCTTAAAAATCTCCTTAATCTCCGAAGTCCTGGGTTCTTGTTTGTTTTTTGTTTGTTTAAAGTGCCCCTTTCCTCCTTGAAAAAAAACTAATAACAACAACAAAACTAAACAAAGCCAACCTAAAGCAACAACAACAAGAACACTGATCGTAAGACCCTATTTGACAAGGAAAATGTTCCTCTTCTGTTGTGTTTTGATGTTTTTGTTTTGCTTTGTTTGGGTTCCTGTTTGTTCGTGCGTGCGTGCGTACGTGCGTTTGTGTGTGTGTGTGTGTACGTTTTTTTGTTTTTATTGTTATTTCGTTTTGTTTTGTTTTGTTTTGATTGTTGGGGGTGGGTAGGTGGTGAGTAGATTAAATTATCCTCGCTCCCCCCCTCCCCCCGAAAAAACCACAACGAGAACAACAACAAAACACCCCAATTTGCGTCTTTACTTATTGTTTAGTGTGGGTGATTGATTATCTGGAAAGGAAGAAAGGAGGAATCAAAAGATGATAACAATCAAAACAAACACAACAACAACAACAAAGAAAGAAACAAGTGAGCATGGAATAATGGCCTATATTCGTATATGTGGACAGCCTTTCTTATTATATAGTCATACTTGCATCATAATAATTATCGAATAAGATTGTATTGTATTTTGTTCTACTGTACTGTGTTGTGCTGCTTTGCGTTGAGTTGCATCGCATTCTATTGCATCGCATTAATTTTGTATGGCATTACATTGTCACCTAAAACAGAATAGAAAACAAATGCCTTGTGGGTAGGGGGTGGGGTGGGGGTGGGGGTGGGGTGGGGGGGGGGGGGGGTGTTGAAGTGTTACAAGTAAAACTAAGCCAAGTAGCTGTCTGAAATGTGCTTGAACTGGAAAAAAGAAAATAATTTTTTTAAAGTGAACATTAGTATATACCAAGAACAAAACAAAAAAAAACAACACAAAAAACCCAACAAAAAACAAAAAAACAACAACAAAAACAACCAAAAACCCCAACCAAACAAAAAATACTAACAAACGGCAAAATTCAAACAACAACAAAAACAAAAAACAAAACACACTACACAAAAAACAAACAGCAACAGGAGAACAGAGAAACATCGTAACTGAACGTGCTTTAAAAATGAATATGTTTAACATGTTGTCTGTTGTTTCAGTCATTTCTTTTTTAATTACTTTTATTTATAATGATTTATCTATTTATTATCATCATTATTATTCATTTATTTGATCGCTCCCTAGAAAGTTTGTGGGCCTACTAGTTTAGTGTCTAATCAATATCAAGTATTGTTTCAAAGTATGATTCACCCCCTTTGTGCGCAAACGAAAAAGTGTGTGTGTATGTGTGTGTGTGTGTGTGTGTTTGCGTGCGCGCGCGTGCATGCGTGGTGTGCGTGTGCATGCGTGGTGTGCGTGTGCGTGTGTGTGTTACGTATCTGGCAAAACAGAATTGTTAATTTTACACGCGGATTGTGATGTCCTTAAATTGTTTTCTTGTCACTAACTGGATTAAAGCCATCAACTGTGCGAACCTCGTCCAAACGTAACTGGGATATATGACTTTTAAACTGCTTTGCACATCGTTTTCCATCGATCAACACACATGAAAACACGACCCAAAAAGAATGGCAACAAAAAGATATGATATAAAGAAATGCTCAGTCGAGAATATGCGAATGTAAAACGGGTACTCTCTAACTTTCCTGGGAAAATCTGTTGTGTTCCCGATTCGCACGCTCATAAAGACAATAGGGATTGTCAGATTTGGAATCGTTTGTCTTGCGATTTGCAGTCTGTGCATTGGAAGGCAGCCCACCTGGTGAAGGAAAGGAGAAGGTCAGTTTTGAACAACAGGACACTTTCAGACCCTGGGCACAGGCCACAACCCATACAAATTTAGATTCACGAACAGGAGTCTCTCTCTCTCTCTTTCACACACACACACACACACACACGAAGAAAGGAATAAACGGGAGATGCAAAATTAAGCTCGACAGGAAAATGTATCTCATTTACGTAGCAGTCATAAGACGTCCTTCTTCCCCTTTAGATGATGATGATAATGATGATGATGATGATGGTGGTGGTAATAATAATAAAAAAAATAAAATAAAATAATGATGATGATGATGTTGCTGCCGTTGCTGCTGCCTGCTGATATCACTTTTGTATCTGGCAATACCTTTGTAATAAATAATAAATAATGTCCATATATGAATTCAATTCAATCAGCGTTAAGGAATATCCCGCTGGCTGTGACTTCGATAAATAAATTCCATATATTATTATTATTATTATTATTTCTATCAGCGGAAACTTCCCCAAACGTTCACACAAACATCAAGCAACTTTATACAGCTCGACAACCTCTAAAAGTTTTACTCTCTTAAAGAGTTCAAGCGTGTTACCACTGTTCGAAGCATTGGTCCCCGGTTTCCAGATCAAACAGTGACTGAAAACTGTTAATGAACCAAACACTGAGCTTCTGAAGAGTGCAGCTACTCCTTAAGTAGGCCTTTTTGGTTATACTACATAACACTGTCAACTTCAAAAACCAAGAAACCTCTTGGCTTCTAGTGCGCCTCTTCCTCTGTGTTCCTGACTTCAACCAAGTCGAGGACACCTTAGAACTATTGCGCCACAGCTTTCCACAGAAATCACCGACATGGACTGTAGTCCAGGGATACGGAATCTGGTGTAGTTTAAGCCAATAACGATCAAAGTGTTTTCATCAAACACGCCTTGTTGACTTAGAACGACTGCAGCCATATTGTGGATTACGTTTTTGAACAGTTCGCCCCAAAAGGAAGCCGAAAGACCGTAGCCCTTAGCAACGTCGTGATTGGCTCAGGCTTGACAAGGAACAGCCAATGGTGTTTCACCTTCTTCGACTTCTTTTGTTTCCTGCAGGTCAACACTTTAGGTTGATTTGGTCAATACGCTCTTGAATGGATCAAAGATCGCTTTGACCAGTCAGGCGAAACCACCTAAGGATGAGGGGGGGGGGGGGGGGGGGGGGGGAATTCTTTGTAACAAACAGGCTTGTGAATTTTACTAACGGGACTTTTGCAGTCCCTACAGTAAATTGAAGAAATAGTTGTTTTTTGTTTTCTCACCATATCCCTAAATTGGAAATCTCCGCTGGGACATTAATATAATCACCATCATAAATTTTTCTCACCAATTTTCTCTTCTTGTGTGTGGTCTTTTTGAGATCATTGAAGAAAAAGTTTCCTTTGACTACAAGATGAAGAGATAAATCGGAAATCTCCGCTGGGACATTAATATAATCACCATCATAAATTTTTCTCACCAATTTTCTCTTCTTGTGTGTGGTCTTTTTGAGATCATTGAAGAAAAAGTTTCCTTTGACTACAAGATGAAGAGAGAAAAGGTTTTGTTTTTGTTTTCTGTTCCTCCTCCGAAAGTGAGATTTTGCATATGCGACCGCAATTTACCTTTTAGTTTTGTTTATTTTATAAAGAAATATAGAAAGGAAATAGATAATTTTAAAAATCGCTAAGCGGGAGACGACAGACTTGGGTTTTAATCATGATTACTTTATCATTTTGTTTTGCTTTGCAGAGTTTTTTTGGTGCGAAATCATAGACATCCTATGAATATTGATTGCTCAGTGTGTTGTTGTTGTTGTTGTTGTTGTTGTTGTGTGTGCAGTGGTGGTGATGGTAGTGGGGATGGTGTGTGTGCATGCACGCGTGTGTGTACTGGGGGTTGTTCAGTTTGTTGTTGATGATGTTATTGTTGGTTGGGGAAGAGTGTTGTGTTAAGTTTTGTGATTGATTTCTTTTTTTTTTTAAAGGGGGGAGGGGGGGGGGGGTAGAGAGGCACTTTATTTTGGGGTGTTTGTTTATTTGTATTTTTTGTTTGCTTGTTTATTTTATAAAGAATGAGACACTCCGTGTAAGACATTCATTCTAAGCACTAGGTTTACATCTTCCTCAAATATTTTGCTAAGCAATAGAAAGGAGGGAGAAGCAAGCACACACACACACACACACACACACACACACACACACACACACACACACACACACAACTACACACACATAACTACACACACACACAACTACACACACAACTACACACACACACACACAAAACCACACACACACACAACTACATACACACAAAACTACACACACACACAACTACACACACACACACAACTACACACACAACTACACACACACACACAACTACACACACACACAACTACACACACAACTACACACACACACACACAACACAAACATACACACACACACACACACACACACGCACGCACACACACACAGAGCTCGTAGATAATGACAATGTTCTCAAAACTAACAAAGTGACTTGTAACTTTGAAAACGAAACCAAACCCAGACAGTCACAGTGTTCACTGTTTTACCAGATTTGACAGGCGCTTAAACGGCAGTGCAACGCATTTTCGCTCATATGACAGACAGACAACAATAGATGCCGTCTGAGCGTTCCACTACAATAATTATAATACCCGAAGGGAATTAAGGCACTGGCGCGTCTGCACTTGAAGTTGACCTGGGAAATCGAATAAAAATCCCCCACTTTTATTATCACCAGACGCCGTTGCCGAGATTTGAACCCACGATTTCATGGGGGGGCCCCCAGGGATTGAAGTTGAACGGTCTTAACCACTCGGCTATAGTGTCCGTCTGCAGGATGTAACAATCTCTCTCTCTCTCTCTCTCTCTCTCTCTCTCTCTCTCACACACACACACACACACACACACACACACAAAAGATAACATATTGATGTCAGAACATCAATTTTTGCGGTTTTAATAATATAATTTTTTACATTTATATTTTTGTTTGTTTGTTCCTTTCTTTCCTTTCTTAATTTCTTTCTCTTTTTTGTGTGGTCTGTCTGTCATTTATTTCTTCTTTCTTTCACTTTTCTTTTGTGACCCTCGTTTTTTCTGTTTATTTTTTTTCTTTTCTTTTTTTCTTTCTTTCATTTCGTTTCTTTTCTTTTTCCCTTTCTTTGTTTCTCTCATTCTTACTGGCTGTCTTTCTGTAAAAAAAAATTGTTTTGTCTTTTCCTTCTTTTTCTCTTCCCTTTCTTTCATTCTGATTGAATTTCTTACTTTTTTCTTCTTCCTCCCCTCCCCCCCCCCCCCCCACCCAGTCTTCCAATCATTTGCAGACCCAGAAGGCAGAGAGGGAATAAGAGAATTAGGCCTAAAATGGGAGACAAAAAAATGACTACTGTCCCTAAGGCTTGTGTGTTTACACTGAACAACTAAACGGGAAACATCTGTGCACGTTAAAGGCATTGCGACATCTGTAGGAGGAAGACAGATTGTTGATGATTTAATACTTCTGCGTCTGATCAGGCTTTTAAAATTAAAAGGATTTCCCATTAAAAGAGAGAGAGAGAGAGAGAGAGAGAGAGAGAGAGAGAGAGAGAGAGAGAGAGAGATGTTTCTGATTTTATTCCTTTAAGTACGTCTTGCATCTTTTTTTTTTTTTTTTACAGCTCAAGGTAAACCCCTCCCCCCTCCTCAGCCTCCACCCCAACTCCCATAACCCCCTCTCCCACAAACAAATACAAAACAACAACAACAACAAAACCCAAACAAAACAAAACAAAACAAAACCAAACCAAACTTCCGAAGATTTGTCCTAAATTAATTCAATTTAATTCAATCAAAATACTTCATCCTCTCAAATCAAAGGAAATTCAAATAACAATTAAAGTAAAACAGATAAGAATTGTGCGTCTTTTTATTCGTCCATTTATTTATTGATCTATATATATATTTTTTTTTTCTTCTTCTTCTTCTTCTTCTTCTTACCAACGAGAGTTTGAGAGTGTTGCTCAAATTACCTGACTTATCTTCTTCTTCTTTAAAAACAGTGGTTTTTGTTTTGTTTTTTGTTGTTTTTTTTTTATTTTTATAGAATTGTGCCTCTTCACACCTCACTCAACCTCTAGATTAATTTAGAGTGAGCAAGAGACCAACCCCGCCTTGGCGCAGTGGTTAGCGCCTTGAGTTACGGACTGGGAGGTCGCAGGTTCGAATCCCCGCAAAAGTCATACTTATGGAACTTTTCGGACGCCGGCAGGCTCCTACCCAGAGTGAATTTGCTCTGGGGTCATTGGGAAGAAGACTGGGACCACACAGTCGAGCTTCATCTATACTTTAGTGACGAGAGTTTGAGAGTGTTGCTGACATTACCTGACCAACACTGCAGGTGACTAGATCTGTATCTCTCGGTTCCTGGTTGACGCTACCAGGGTTATAATGGGAAACACAGACGCTGAGGATGTCACAAAACAATCTGGGTATGGCTGGGGTGGAGAGGTTCAAATGAGCGGCGACAGCAGGACAGGAGTGACACCAAAAATACGGCCCCCCCCCCTCCCCCCCCAAAAAAAAAACCAAACAAAACAAAAAAAACCAACACCCCAAAAAGTAAAAAACAAAACCAACAAAAAACCCACATCCCAACCAAAAAACAAACAAACCAACAACAAAAAACACAACAAAACCCCCGAAAACAAAAACAAAACAAAAACCTCCAGGAAACCCCCTAAAGGGAAAAAGAGAAAGACTGAGAAACAAATTGAGAGACAGATTGATGCTGTTCATATCCTTAACATTATCGTTTTTATTTTTTTTTTGCGTTCCTCAGCTAGAGCTCCGAGGTTCATCACCACACACAGTCGTGTGCCAGTCTTCTCTCTTCCCCCACTCCCCCCAAAAAAAACCATTTATTTAGGTAACAGCATTCCTACTTAGAGGATGGTGTCTAAACATGGTGTTTCTGGGTGGGTTTAAATTTTTTTATTTATTGTTGTCATCCGTTCCTACCGGCACACAATAGCCTACTCTTATGGAAGGCTGAGCGGGTTATTAACGTATGTGCAAGATGTTCTGTGTGCGTTCTCACACAGGGCCTGGGTTTAAAGTCTCATCCTCCGACAGTCTTGGACACTCAGTTCATTTTTTTGACAAACTGGGTGGAAAAATGGTGAGGCTGGGAATCTTTTTATAATATCAATCTATTTTGTCAACATCGTTCTCAGGGCAATATTGAAAACTTTAAATTTAATTATAATTATACAACTTGGTCAGAGTGAAGAGAACCCCTCAACCTTGTTAATTGGCTGTTTCCTAGGGGTTTTATGTCAATATGAAATTTTCCCTAATTAAAGTGGGTGCACGGGATAATCATTATAGGAGATTTTTTTTTAGGGGTGGTGGTGGTGTGAAGACTACAGAGGCATAGAAGGGGTATCTGGCACTCTACTCCCCTTCAGCCTGCCACCCCAAAGTCTCTACTATCAGAATGACAATGGCAGTAAAAAGCGGGAATTGATTTTCAGTGTGGGGCAACCGGTTATCGAACCTGCAACTTCTAAACTCCTCGTCGGGCTAACAGCCTAATGGAGTATTATATATCATCCGAGAGCTATCCTATGACCCCTCCATCATCATGTGTTTGCTTGCCTGTCACTCCTGATTTGGGCCTCGGAAGTTGCGCCATACTCGCCTCCCATTGGCTGCAGGTGCTCCGACCTCATTTTTTTTATGATGTCGTAGGCTTTAGCCCCGCCTACTAACCCTACAACTCAATCGTTACCCGCCAAGAAGCAAGGTGTGAAAAAGTAGGCGGGGCTTAAAGTGACGACCCAATCGATTTTTTCCTTATTTTGCATACAAACTCCGCCCTTAACCTGTACGGCTTGGGCGGGGCTTAACCTGCCCCAAGTTTGGCTTACGATTCTTTCTTGACAGCAGCACAAATACTGCTCTTCTGTTAGCGCTGGACAACGGTTCCGAGGGACAGACAGGCGGCTGTGGGTGTTGATGTGTGTGTGTGTGTCTTCTTCAATCCAATCATGCTAACCAAACTGACCCAGTCCACTGTTTGTGTGGAGACATACCAGGATTAATATTTGCCTGTCATCGAACATATTTGACCAACTTGCACCCTTGTGTTTGGAAAGGGAGAATATCTACAACCCCCGCTTCCTTTTTCTCTCTGATTTTTAAAAAAAAATATAAAACTTGACTGAATGTAGGCTATTTAAAAAACTAAACAGAAAAAAACCCCTTAGATTTCTGAAATAGAAAAAAAATGTTATATACGCGTGAGTGACATATTCTGGCGTACTTATGTTGTGTAGAAGTGTGCGCGCGTGCGTGTGTATGTGTAAACCGTTTTCATGCAAGATGTATACTACTACTACTACTACGACAAATAATCCAATTCACCGCAAGCTTTAAACCAACCTTTCTCTACGTACACGTTTGAAAAACTGAAACATCAGAGGAGCTGTGCACTATTTTCAGAACATACATCTGTGTCGTTGTTGTTGTCGTCGTTGTTGTAGTGAGAGTGTGAGATGACAAACGGGGAAGAACGTCTGGGGAGGAAACTAGTTCCAAGTGTGGTGTGTGCAGAAATTTCCACAGGTGTGATGAACAGGTGTGTTTGTGAGAGAAAGTGACAGGTGTGAATTTTTTTTTTCTTTCTTTCTTTACTTTTTTGAAAACGTGTTGGGAGATTCTACCATGACTCAAGTGGCTTCATATCCCTCGCACAAGTCCGATGTGCCTTCGCTTATCTATAAAGGTGAGTGAAGGTGTGGATTTAGTCCTTATAGTTGTTTGTGTTTGATTAGATTTCAGGAGAAGGAGAAGAAGAAAGAAGACGACGAAGAGAAGAAGAAGAAGAAGAAAAACAACCAATGTTGTAAAACCGAACGGAGTGATTCAAGAGTTTTGTTCCCCACAGTGGCGTCTCAGTATAGGATTTGTTAATTTTTAACTTATCTCGGTTTAATGGGCAGCGCGCAATGTCATTGATACACCACAGTATGAAAGAAAAGAGTTATTGGGAAGGGGGGGGGGGGGGGGGGGGGGGGGGGGGGGGGGGGGACTACAGTTGCGTGATTTGAGTGTTGTATTATTATTATCATTATTATTGTCGGAGTATGGCTGCCTGTATGGCGAGGTACTTGAAAAGAAGTCATACACGCAAACTTCTCATCCAGTGTACTTCCTATCTCACAGTAATTCCCCAGGTGAAGATGAGTTGACCCCCCCCCCCCCCCCCCCAGGTGTAAACCTGGGGAACGCACAGCATCAACATTTCTTCTTCTTCTTCTTCTTCTCAACCCCTTTCGCTGCTATCAGATTTTGTCAAGTCCCGTGCTAGGAATTATGTATATATTATATATTTATTTTTATTTTTTTTATTTTATTATTATTATTTTTTAAACCCCACACAAATCACGCCTATGACTTTCATTTGCTTGTAATTCAGAAGATATTGACGATAGCTACATTTTATAATAAGCACACACACTTATTAATGAAGGTAATTTTCTTCTTTTTTGTTGTTGTTGGTGTGTATATAAAAAATAAGATCCAGTATTTCCCATCTGCGGAACGTATTGTGCTTGCTGGCTAACAAAACACACTCGGGCGTCCCATCTGGAGGTGCATAAAAGGCACACCTTTTTCAAAAATCATCTTGCTGTGTCACACGCTTATCAAAATCATAGATAGAGGAATTTTCAGCTATGCTGGACGAAACGGAAAGAGTGTTGAATCATGACGAACGTCGTTCGTTAATGTGAAGAGCGCACGCACGCACACACACGCACGCACACACAAACACGCGCACGCATGTACGCACACACACACACACGCGCACGCACA
>CM054138.1:48510324-48527824 GCA_028751875.1 Rapana venosa
ATTTCTTTTTCTTTTTCTGTTTTTTTTTGGATTTGTTTCTTCTCTTTTGTTTATTGAAGAAGGAGCGCTGCTGTGATATTTGAGGGATTAGAAAGTGAATGTTTTTTTTCCGGTTTTCTTTTCGATCATTTTCGTTGGATTTTGCAAACGGAGCGAGAACCATCACTACATCATGTGTTGAGGCATTAGCAGAGGATGATGATGATGATGATAATGATGATGATGATTAAGATAATGGTGGTGGTGATGATGAAGATGAAGATGATGATGATGATGAGGCGGCGACGACGTCGACAAAGATTATTATGATGAAAGCGCGAAACATAAGTAAAGCACGTTTTTACACATCGGTTCATCATAATGATAATGATGATGATAATGATAATGAAGATGGTGGTGGTGGCGGTGGCGGTTGAGGTGATGGTGATGATGATGATGATGGTGATGGTGGCGAGTTAAGGTGATGGGATGGATGATGATGGAGTGGTGGTGGTGGGGGGTAGCGGTGGTGTGGGGCGGCAGCGGCGGTGGTGGTGGTGTGATGATGATTGATGACGATGGATGGTGGTAGTGGTGTTGATGACGAGGAGGAGGAGGAGGAGGAGGATGATGACGACGACGACGACGACGAAAACGATGGTAATGGGTGTTCCAAACATTATGTAAAGCATGCGTTTATATGTCAGTACATGACAATAATTATTAGTAGTGGTGGTGGGGCAGTGGCGATGATAATGATGATGATGATGATGATAATGATGACGATGTTTTGTTTGATCTCTTGTTAATGCGTAGTGTGTATGGTTTTTTAGAAGACTATGGTGCCCTGGTATCACCCTGTGTTTGCTTGGGTCTTGGTACGAGGAATTAGATAGCCTAGTGGTTAGAGGTCGCGCTCGCAATAATTTGACAGTCAGGGATTGAGCCCGGGTTTGATCCAAGACTAAGACACCCCGTTTAAAGGGCCCCCCAAGCCCATCCCTGGAGTTAACATCACTGACTCCACTCCCCCAAAAGTCCTTTGAATAGGACTATAAACAGAGGCCCCGTCCCGTGTGAAAACGCGCGCAAAACATCTTGAGCATAGGTTAAAACCAGTTCTGCCTTTCGAAAGAGTAGGCCATGCGCGCTAGTAAGAACGGTTGATAGACAAAAATATGTTTGGCTTTTTTTTGAAAACCCTTATGCGCATCGGTGTTGTGTTGAGACACCATCCCCGAAGTCGGAATGCGGCTACCTTAACGGTGGACAGAAACGGGTTGCATTCGCAAAAAAATCATTATCCCGTCAGACCTCGAGCTCATAACTCTAACTACAAGGCTATCCACCACGCCACACCATACCACACCACACCACACAACAACACCACACACAACCACACCACTACACACTACCAAACATACTATGTACATGTCTACTGTGTATTTTATCTAATATATGTAGTATGTGTGTATGTGTGTATGTGTGTATGTATGTATGTATGTGTCTGTCTGTCTGTCTGTCTGTCTGTCTGTCTGTCTATCTGTCTGTCTGTCTGTCTGTCTGTCTATCTATCTATCTGTACACACATACACACACATACCCCTCTTGTGTGCAGACGCGCTACAGTCGCTGGACGAGGAAGGCAGACCAGCGGCATGGACACTTCCTTACCCCAGCGCGAGCCCTCCTCCGCGGGCCACGGCCACAACAACCTGTACCTCACCACCCCGCCCCCAGCCTCCGACGCCGCCATGCTGGCGGCCCCCAAGCCCCCCTACGACCCCCAGAGCATGACCTCCTACCCCATGTCCTCCATGGGGACCATGCCCTCGCTGGGCTCCATGACCTCCATGGGCTCCATGAGTCCCATGGGTTCCATGGGGCACGGGTCGATAGGCTCCATGCCCACCATGAGCTACGGCACCCAGGGCATGTCGGCCATGACGGGGATGCCCATGCACGGCTCCATGACGCCTCCGGGGCTGGGCATGGGCGGGATGGGGGGCATGGGGCTGACCGGCGCCATGGGCGGCATGGGCTCCGCCTCCATGACCTCGATGGGCACCATGAACGGCATGGCGGGCGCCATGGGCGGGATGGGGGGCATGGCGGCGGCGGCGGCGGCGGCCGGGATGAACGGCATGAGCCGGACCCAGATGGACGTGATGTCCATGAACCGGGCGCGCCACGACAAGACGTACCGGCGCTCGTACACCCACGCCAAGCCGCCCTACTCCTACATCTCGCTCATCACCATGGCCATCCAGCAGTCGCACTCCAAGATGTGCACGCTGAGCGAGATCTACCAGTTCATCATGGACCTCTTCCCCTTCTACCGCCAGAACCAGCAGCGCTGGCAGAACTCCATCCGGCACTCGCTCTCCTTCAACGATTGCTTCGTCAAGGTGGCCCGCACCCCGGACCGGCCCGGCAAAGGCAGCTACTGGGCGCTGCACCCGGACTCCGGCAACATGTTCGAGAACGGCTGCTACCTGCGGCGCCAGAAGCGCTTCAAGTGCCCCAAGAAGGAGATCCTGCGACAGGAAGCGCGGACAGGGGGCATAGGCGGCGAAGACCCCGACAGCGGGCACGGTGGGGTGAACGGGCAGGGGGAGGACATGGGCGCGGCGCGAGACATGGAGGAGGTGCCCAGGTCCATGTCGGTGCCCGACACCCCGCCCCTCAGCGGGGAAGGGGGCAACCCGGCCTCCATGGCCCCGGGCCACGGCGTCCAGCCCAAGCCGGAGCTGGAGAACGCGGCAGCGGAGATGCACCACAGCGGGATGCCGCTGTCCTCATGCGGCCCGGACCTCGGCAACGTGCACGCCTTACCTCACGACGTGACCGCCAAGGCCATGGGCTCCTACCCCTACCACCTCTCCCACCATCACCATTCAGCCCAGCTTCATCAGCAGCTAGCGCAACACCAACAGGAGCAGCAGCAGCATCAGCATCAGCATCAGCAGCAACAGGAACAGCAGCATCAGCATCAGCAGCAACATCATCAGCATCAGGGGCCACCTCCACAGCAGCAGCAGCAGCAGCCACAGGATCAGCAGCAGCAGCAGCAGCAGCTGATGTCGGGTCAGCACCCCTCCATGCTGACGGGTCAGCTGAACCCCTCCTTCAACCACCCCTTCTCCATCACCAGCCTCATGTCGGAGAGCGGCAAGCTGGACATGAAGATGTACGAGTCCCTAGGCTACGGCTACCCCCCTGTCTCCCCCCTCACCATGGCCAAGGACTCTTCCTCCTCCTCCGCCATGCTGCCCTCCGAAGGCTACTACAAGACCTACCAGGCCTCCTCAGGGTTGTGACTGTCGGCTTCAGCAGGTCGTCATTGCAGAACGTCGGCATTCCCGGGTGAGAGAACCAACAGCGCGGGGTAGCCGTTGACAAACAAAGAAGATGTGGATGCCTTCTCCATTGGGTAAGAGCTGCAGATTGGCTGATCGACATCCAGGAGCGGGCTGGCCGAGTAGCCTAGAGAGAGAAAGAGAGAGAGAGAGAGAGAGAGAGAGAGAGAGAGAAGAGAGAGAGAGAGAGAGAGAGAGGGGTGGCGTCACATTCTTCATCCAGTGTGGAGGCTAGTGATGGTGGAGAGTGTGGGTTTCTTGGTCACTGGTCATTAATTTCGGCCTCTGACCAAGCAGCAGGAGGTAGTGCACATTATGTGTGATCAAAATTCAAGGAGCACACTCACTCGCTGCAATGCTTGCTTGCTTGACTACTACAGCCAGTGTTGTTGGACAGCTGCTGTAAGGTTCCGTCACTTTGGAGAGATTTCCTTAAAAACCATTTCCAGATGCATCGTGTTTTTAACAACAGCAACCAAAAAAAAAAAAAAATCTTCCCTCGCATTTTCTTGACCCTCAAAAGCTCCTATACGACACTTTGGAGCACAAAACGATTTCGAAGAAAGCTAATGTTTGAAGGCTGAAAAAAAAGATTGAAAAAAAATCATTGGCTGCCTGATTTAAGACACGATGTTTCGGAGAAGTTGAAGGGGAAAAGACTAGAAAAAAAAGTGACCCAACTTTTTTGTGGATAGTCATGACCAAAGTGAAACTGAGCCTGGTGATAAATCTGAAGGTCCCTGTAATGAAAGGAAATCATTCCACTGGAAGCTTAGGGAAGGAAAAAAAGGCCTGTTTAAAGGTTGTGATGATCTGAACTGACTCGAGGCCTGTGTGAATGGCAAAGCTGCTTTCTGGTGATCTCTGTGTGTGTGTGTAAGTGAGGCGGTATCATGATGTTCAGATGTACGGAAATTCTTTTAAGATCACTGACAATTTTTTCACGTTTGCTGTGTTGTCCCAGAAGGTTGGTTTGTAGGCGGCATACCGAAAAACAACCCAACCAACAAACAAGCCATCAAATTGTGAAGAAAACCTTTTTAAATTCATAAAAAAACCTATTTGAAATGTCAAGATGATGGCAAATCATCAAGAGAAATTTTCATCATTTTATTTGTGTCTATGTGTTCGTTCCGCTGGAGGCCTCTCAATTGACCCAAAAGCCTTAATTGATTGTAAGCTTCGTGTTTTTTGGTTTGTCAACTCATAAATTGTACAAACTCACAGGAAAAGGACCCAACAAACTGGACGTTATCAGTCCAGCAAACTTGACAGCCTGAATTAATTTCACATGACAAAACAGTTTTACTCTAAAAATATATCATTCTGTTGTGAAATCATGCACTTGCTACCGTTTTTTTTCTCTCTGGTGTTTGACTTTAGCAATGGTCAAACCACGCTTCATTAAAAAAAAGTTTCAGTGATGAGCGATATGCAATAATAACATGTTGGAAAGAGGTAAGCGATTCCCGATATTAATTAATTAATTAATTAATAAGAATGTTGTGCTGGTTTTGGAGAGAAAACAAAATTGTACAGACTCCGTGCACATTGATGGCGAGAGAAATAGTGAGAAGAGAGAGAGAGAGAGAGAGAGAGAGAGAGGAGACCTATGACAAGACATGGAGGGGGGGGGAGGGGGGGGGGGAGAGAGAGAGAGAGAGAGAGAGAGAGAGAGAGAGAGAGGTACCTATGACAACATGTTCTACTCAAACGGAATGAAATTCACTTTTATACAGAAGTGATTTAACAAAAGAAATGTTGTTAGTGCTGCACTGTTTGTTTAGTTTGCTGCAACTACCTGGAGGCACTTTTTAAATCATAATTTTAAAAAACTTTTTTTTTGTTATTATGATTGTAAAAAAATGTTTGTCATGTATTGCTGAGCCTTGCAGTTTAAAAAAAATTGAACTCCTGCCTTTGCAAAACCGTTGTTGTTGTGTGTTTTGGTTTTTTTTCGGGGGGGGGGGGTGGGGGGGGTGGGGAGGGAGTCTGCAGAGGTGATGGGTTTAATTGGGGAGGGAGATGATGATGTGATATGATAATTATAGGATATGATGAAAATGACAGCGAACAACATGATAGACAATGAAATGACAGACAGTGGTAGTGAAAGTGATGTCAAGCAGGAGAAAAGATTTGTCACATGTAGTACTTATGTTACTTTATCATATATTTTATAGTATGTGTTAGTGTTAGTGTGTGTAGTGTGTGTGTGTGTGTGTGTGTAGTGTTGTGTGTGTGTGAGTGAATTATCATTCTGTCAGTAAGATTTTTTTCCTTGTCTTTTTAAAGAAATTTTTTTTTTAAAGAAACAGAATGATGACGTGTTTTCTTTTGTTGTCATGCATCAAGTCCAGTCCTTCGAAAAATATTCTTCTTCTTCTAACAGCTGGTTTGATAGTAGGTTTAGTATTTTTTGAGGGAAAGGAGTTGATTGAATAACAAAAATACGAACTCCTCCGTTGGTGCAGTTTACATTGTTGCAGTGAAATTGATTAACAAGTAAAGCCATGAATAATACTAATAATACTAATAATACTAATAATACTACTACTAATAATAATACGGAATTTCTACAGCAGTGAATCTTGTAGAGCAAAACAAACAAACGCGCTTGCATTCGAAACGTTCACACACATGCAACCGTTCACAAAAACTAACATATTTTAAATTTAGACACTCAAAAGTGCGTCTCTCTCTCTCTCTCTCTCTCTCTCTCTCTCTCTCTCTCTCTCTCTCTCTCTCTCTCTCTCTCTCTCTCTCTCTCTCTCAAGCATGCAAAGTTAAGAATACGTTGTACGTAAAATTACTGAAAGTCTATAGTTTTTTTCAGAACCAGCTTCAAACCTTATTGAGAGAATATGGCATTTTATCAAAACCAAAACAACAACAACAACAACAAAGACTCCAATAATTGTTAATTCTATCCTCTTGAAGAAACACGGGTTTTTTACACAAAAATTGTTAAAACTAGCTTTAGAAAGAAAAGTCTGTGTTTAGTCATTTACTTTGTTAAAATAGCAACAACAACAAAAAGAAAAGAAAAAACCCACTCTACAACAATGACAGCTTATAGTTAGTTGTCAGCAATTATAGATTTTTGTAATCGCAGTTGTTTATTTTTATTTATTTACTTTTTATTTTATTTAGCTACTACCGTTTAGGACAAATGGCAATGGTGAAATTGTATAGTCTTGCGGAGCCTCATCCAGTCTTCTTCTACCCAGAAGTTGATCTTTTTAACAAAATAACATCACTTTGAAATGCTTAGAAGAAGGTGAGCAAGTGAAAGAAAACACAGAAGGATGGATGTGTTTGTAAGATTGTGTTTTAAAAAAAACCCCAACCCAACTCTTCAACTTTAACCAAAGAAAAAAGTTTTAATATGTGTCCAGAAAAAAAAGGTTTGATAAGATATATTAATTTGGTCTTAAGCTTCTCTAGGTGTTTTTTTTTCGATCGTCCTATTTTAAAGAATTGTGAGTCCTGTTTTATTCCAACACCAGAACAACTTTTGGGTTTTAATTGGTTATTTTGGCGGTTAAATTTTAAGCAAAAAAAAAAACCACACACACACACCCCAAAAAAAAAGCCAAACTATCTAGACATAAAAAACCAGGGACAACTTTTTTTCTATAACAAAAAAAAAGCGATTAAAACATGAAAAAAAGTACAAATTGGACAAATTCATTCAAAATTTTAAACAGGTATCGATTTTTGTATCATTTTATTTCTGTAACAACATACGTAAGTACAGAAAAAGAAATTAACACAAGCTGGCACACACAATAATAGCAGCGAAGACATGAAGACAAAAGTTGATGATTTATTCCAAAATAGAATGAAGGTGGTTGTTGTTAAGGAACTCTAAATATAGTAACATTTGTGACAGGGGACCATGACTGAAAGTCTACCTGACGTTACACCCTACCCATGCCCCAAGAAAACCCTCCACCACGCCCCCTCCAATAACAGTACGTTTATCCTCACAACAAGTTAAGTTTGAGAAGTGTCTCCTAAAACATACCGGAAGGAAAAAAGCGCCATACTGCCCATCCCTGAAGATTTATCAACAGGGGCAACTCAGCCAGAAGCCAAAACAATGGCAATGCTACCCGCACCGCACCGCCACCCCCACGCACCCCCACCCCCCCCCCCCAAAACCCCCCACACCAAACAAAAAGACGCAGAACCGAACAACCAACAAAATAATCAACAGAAAAAAAAAATACCCCCCTCCAAAACAACAAAAAGAAAAACAAAAAACCAAAAAACCAAACAAAACCCCCCCCAAAAAAACCACCAACACAACAACACAACCCACCCAACCAAACCCATGCTGTTATTGACCCCCAAAAAAAAAACCAACAAAAGATCTCTCCATAAAACAATTCAATCAACAAATATTTGATTCAAGTTTGCTTATTAGTCGATTTGTGGTATTTTCGTTAGTTTTCTTGAATCTTTGACAACATTTTTCATAATGTAGAACAGTACGTTAATGTGTAGCCAGTTACCTCATATTGATTATCTCCGAACATATTGTCGTTCGGGTAAAAATAGGGTTTATTTAGCAGTAACAAATGAAAACAAATAAATAAAACACTTGTAGACATTATTACCAAAAAAGCTGTTTCGTTTAATTATAAACAAACAAACGAAGAATAACAAAACCCTTCTTGTGAGACATTACTTTCACCACAAAACGTACCTTAACCAAAAAGTCGTTTTACAACCCCCCCCCACCCCCAAAAAAAAAAAAAAAAAAGAAAAGAAAAACCCCCCCCCAAAAAAACAACCAAACCTGGAAAAACCATGGTATCAATAAATAATCTAGTATAATAGACAAAAAACAAAAACAAAACCCCCAAAACCCCCACTAAAACCCCCAAAATATCACCATGAAAGCTGGCCTTCCTGTTAGAAAAGCAGTTATTTTTGGCAAATTTCTGTAAATCTGACTTAAAAAAAAATATTATTATTTTATTTTTATTTATTCTTTTATATCAAGAATAATGGAATAAGCACTTGTGTGCTTTTTTACATCCTCTGTGTGTGTGTGTGTGTGTGTGTTAAGCCAAAAAAATGAATTTTTAAAAATGAAAGCAGTCATTTTTCGGCAATTCACTACAAAACTGGAGATACGATTTTCAGTCAGAAAATAGCAATTGTTTTTTCACACTGAGAAAGCAGTTTTCACTACAACCAAGTACAATATTCTTCTGTGAAAACTTTTTTGAAAACTTTGAATACAGTACATTGAGTACAAAACCCACTGTTTTCCTGGGTTGCACTTTTTCTTTTCTTTTTTGGTTCTTAGGGGTTTAATCTATTTTTTTAAAACACTCTTTATTCACGAGACGTTTGCATAAAGGAATAGTGTAATAATTTTTTTTTTTTGCATGAAAAAAGTGTCAAACTTATATTTTCTCACTGAAATAGTATGGTTCATGCTATATGAAAGAAAGAGTCATATTGACCTTTTTTCGTTGAAATAGTATAGTCTAGTGGTTTTCAGCATGAAAAAAAAATCAAATTTGACTTTTTTCGCCTTTTGAAATGGGGTATTAATTGTTGGCATGAAAAAGTGTAAAAATCACATTTTTGTTGAAATAGTATAGTGATTTTCACAATGGAAAAGTGTCAAATATACTTATTCTGAAAGAAAAAGTACAGCAATTTTCAGCATGAAAAAAGGGTAAAATTTACCCTTTTCTTTTTGAAATAGTATAGTAACTTTCAGCGTGAGCAAAATGTCAAATTTACCCTTTTCCCTCTTTGAAAATAGTATGGCAATTCTTGGCATGAAAAACAGAGTCAAACTTACCTTTTTCATCTTTAAAATGGTATAGTTTAATAACAATACAGGTTTTATTGCATAGAAAAGTGTTAAATTTACCTCCTTTTCTTTGAAATAGTATCGTATTTGTTGCAAGAAAAAATGTCAAATTTATATTTTCTCTTTGAAATGTTTTTCTGGCCTGAAAAAAGGGGGAAGTTCACCTCCCTCTCCCTTTGAAATAGTTATAGTTTTCGGCATGTAAGGTGTCAAACTTATCTTTTTTCCCTTTGAAATAGTACAGTAATTTTTGGCATGAAAAAAGACTCAAACTTACCCTTTTTTCTTGGAAATGGTATAGTTTAACAATTTTTTTTTTTTTTTGGGGGGGGGGGGGGGGGGGGGGGCATGGGTAAGTGTAAAAGTTAACTTTTTTTCTTTAAAATAGTATAGTAATTTTTGGCATGAAAAAAGTGCCAAACTTACCTTTCTGCCTTCGAAATAGTATAATAATTTTTGGCAATAAAACAAAAGTGTCAGACTTACTGAAATGGTATGATAATTTTCGCATGAAAAAAGTGTCAAACTTAAATGTTCTCTTTGAAAATAGTGTACTAACTATTGACATACAAAGTGTCACATTTACCTCTTTTTTGTGTGAAATAATATAGTTATTCTCAGCATCAAATTGGTGTAAAAATTACCTTTTCTTTTTCAAATTATGTACAGTAAATGTCATCACTAAAAAGTGTCAGTTACTTTCTTTCCCCTTTGAAATCGCACACTTATTTTCGGCACCGAAAAGTGTCAAATTTACTTCTACACTTTGAAATAGTGTAGTAATTTTTGGACTGAAAAAAGTGTCAAGTTATCTGTTCTCTTCGACATTGTGAACTAGCTGTTGGCATAACAGTAATTTTTGACACGAAAACAGTGTCTACAATTTACTTTTTTTCTTTGGAAAAGTGTAGTAATTTTTGGCATGAAGAAAAAGTAACATTTACTGGTTTTCCCCCCGCTTAAAATAGTGTAGTAATTTTGGGCATGACAAAAAAGTGTCAAATTTACTTGATCTCTTTGGAAATGGAATTTTTTGGCATGAAAAAAGTGTAAAATCTTCCTCTTTTTTTTCTTCTTCTTTCAAACAGTATAGTAGTTTTTGGCAAGAAAAAAAGTGTCAAACTTACCTCATCTCTTTGAAATAGTATAGATCTATGTGTTTTCGGAATGTAAAAAAAGTTAAAATTAGCCTTTTTGTTTCAAATAGTATAGATCTAGTCTTTTTTTTTGTGCATGAAAAAGTGTCAAATCTGTACTTCTTTTCGTGAAAACAGTAGGCCTGTAGGTCTTAGTTATTTTTGGCAAGAAAAAAGTTTTAGATTGACTTTTCTACTTACAAATTATATATAGTGTTTGTTTGGCATGAAAAAAGTCATATTATTCCTTTTTCTGTTTCAAAATTAATCTTATCAGTGAGTATATATATATATATATATATATATATATATATATATATATATATATTGTATATATATATATATATATATATAATTTTGACAGCTTATGACACTTTCAGCCCATGAAAAAAAATATCAAAGCAAGTCTGAAACAACAACAACACAAACAACAGACTCCAAACTCCCCGAGGGATTTTTTTCTTCTAAAAATGACTCCCCCCTCCCCTCCCCAGCTTAAGATTTAAAAAAAAACAACCAAGGGGGGAGTGGGGGTAGGGGAGGATACTTGCTCACAAACCGTCAACAGTGCCTGCCTACTGAAATGCCTTGTGTAAATTTACTCCCCATCATCCTTCCCCCCTCCCCCCTACCTCCCCCCCCAACACCCACACAATCCCTCCCCCCCCCCCCTCGCCCTCCCAAAATAAAAAAGCCAAACCAAAACACCCCGCCCCCCAAAAAAAAAAATCAAACAAAAAAAGAAGGCATTTTGACATAATATATATATTTTTTACCTTTAAGTCTTGGTGAAAACGATTTTTCATGAAAGGAAAAAGGAGGAAAAGAAACGCACATAAACTTTGATTAAAACCCGACTTTTTTTTTCTTCTTTTTAGTCTTAAGATAGACTTTATCGTCTAAAAAAAAAACAACCAAAAAAAAACCCCCAAACCAAAACAACCCCCCCAAAAAAAAAACACCCCCACACACACAAAAAAAACCCCACACCAAAAACACACACCGCCAACCTCAAAGCAAAACAAACATTTGGCCAAAGACATTTTTCATTTTTGGACACAATATAGATTTATATTTGATCGGATAAAGTGACCTTTTCTTTTTTTTCAAGGGAATGTCTGTCTGGTTATTTGGTTATTTGTGTGTGTGCGTTAAAAATACTATGAAAACCTTCAGAGACAATAAATAAGTCTACCAATAGTCATATCAACTTAGTTTAGACATGATTTTATCTAATACACATACAATATCATATCATACCATGTTGATGTTTCTATGGTGATAAACCATATAGTTTTTCTCATGTGACGTCAACATCAAACTTTAAAAAAAGAAAAAAAAAGAAAAAACCATTAGGGTGAAGTATTGGTGTTTTTTGTGTTTTGTTTTGGGTTTTTTTTGGGGGGGAAGGGGTGTTTTAGTTTTCGTGTGTGTGTGAGTGTATGCGTGTGTGTGTGTGTGTGTGTGTGTGTGTGTGTGTGTGTGTGTGTGTGTGTGTGATAGTAGTGGTAGTGATGGTGCAGTCCCTAAATTGGACAACTCCACTGGGACTCCAACCAAACCAAAACAAGAGTAGGAACCTGGAATTTATGCTGCTGAATGTTTTGTTGTTGGTTTCTTCTTCTTCTTCTTCTTCTTTTTTAAAGAAAAAAGTGTGTGATACTTTATTATTATTTTTAAACTCTATTTTGCTTTTTTATGGTTTGTTTATTTTATGAACTTTATTTGTCGTTGTTGTGCTCGTTTAATTCTTCTTCATAAAGTAATAGTAATGTCTGTCGTTGTGGAAGTGGAATTTTCTTAGTCAGTGTGTGTGTGTGTGTGTGTGTGTGTGTGTGTGTGTGTGTGTGTGTGGTGGACACAGCGAGACACAGAAAAAGAAAGCAAATTTCTTTTCGTTGGTTTTGTTTGTTTTGTTTTTACAGTGACCAAACACACATACACACCTACTTTCACTTAAAGTGGAAAAAAAACTTTAAATCAAAGAACACACACACACATACACACACACACAACACACACACACAACACACACACTCACACTCTAAAACTGGTAAAAACTTTAAATCAAAGAACACACAACACACACACACACACACACACACACACACACATCACACACACAACACACACAACCACAACTCCTAGTATCTCTTACAAATGGAAAAAACTTAAATCACAAAACACACCACACTACCTCTTATCTCTTAAAATGGAAAAACTTTAAATCAAAGAACAGATACCACTACTTACACTTTTGTACCCTTTTTGGACAAACACCAAGATCTTTTCACCAAAGTGAAGGGGGTGATTGTTGATGACTAGTCCCACACTTTAGTAGCCCTTTTGGACAAACTTATTTGTTGATTGTTTGGCTTCTTTTGGAGGTTGGGTGGTGGGGGGGTGGGGGTGGGGGGGGGGGGTTAGCTTTGCAAACTCTCCAAAACAATTCTCTTCTGCATTGTCTCTCTCTCCTCTATGTCTCTGTCTCTGCTTGTGTTTGTGACAAGTTTAAAAAAAAATTCGGCTCTGTAAGCAAGTGGTGTGTGTGGGTGTGTTGTGATGTTGTTTAGAGAGTCAGAGATGAGAAGAGAAAGGTTTATGAGAGAGAGAGGAGAGAGTAGAGAGAGAGATTTGTTTATTTTATTTATTTATTTTATTCTTTTATTTCGAGGATAATGGAATAAGCGCTCATATGCTTTTTAAAAAAAAATCAGTCCCCGTATGTGTGCAGTTTTGTAAATTATGTCATCCGTTCCCACCGGCACACAATGGCCTACTCTTCCGAAAAGAGGAACGGGGTTTTTTAACGTGTGCGCAAGATGTTCTGCGTGCATTCGCACACGGGACCTCGGTTTATTTATAGTCTCATCCGAAAGACTTTTGGGGAGAGTGGAGTGGGCACTGATGTTAACTCCAGAGAGAGAGAGAGAGAGAGAGAGAGAGAGAGAGAGAGAGAGAGAGAGAGAGAGAGAGAGAGAGAGAGAGAGAGAGACAGACAGACAGATAGACAGACAGAGAGACAGAGAGAGAACATGTATCGATGTCCACACACAATCCCTCTTTCCCTTTCTTCCCCTCCACCTCCCCACCCCTATCTCCCGATTCACCCCACCCCTCCTCCCCACCCCACCTTCAACCCCCTTCTGACTTACGTCCCTTTCCCCCCTTTTTTTCAATGTTGTTTTGCCTCTCTCTCCCTCTCTCTCTCTGTCTGTCTGTCTGTCTCTCCGTCTCTCTCTCTGTCTCTCTTTTTCTTTGTCTCTCTTTTTCTCTGTCTCTCTCTGTCTCTCACGCTCTCTGTCTCTCTCTCTCTCTCTCTCTCTCCCTCTCTGTCTCTCTCTCTCTTGTTCTTTTTGTTTGTTTGTCCTCTGTCTCTGCCGCTTTTCACCCGCTGTTGCCTTTGAAGTGAAAAGACCGGAGAGGTCAGTGGAAAAGGTCCTAATTACAACGTGATCATGTTTTCTTGCTTTGCACGTACGTGGTGCTTATATAACGGTGTGTGCGTGGGTGCGTGTGTGTGTGTGTGTGAGCGTGCACGCTCAGGCTTGCCACCAGTGTGTGTATGTGTGTGTAGGTGTGGGCTTGCTTGCTTGCTTGCCTGAGAGAGAGAGAGAGAGAGAGAGAGAGAGAGAGAGAGAGAGGTGTGTGTGTGTACCAAAACTACCCTGTTGGCCTTCTTATATTAGTTTTCCCGTGCACCTGTTCCACTAAATGAAACTTACAGCAGTGTGTGTGTGCGTGCGTGCGTGAGTGTGTGTGTGTGTGTGTGTGTGTGTGTGTGTGTGTGTGTGTGTGTACATGTGTGTGTGTACGTGTGAATGTGTGTGTGTGTGTGTGAAACTATCAACATTGACATGGCAAGTAACTATGACTGAGGTATGTAGTGTAGACGATAATTGATTTGGCTGATTGACGGGTGATCCAAGTATATTGCAGTTGCTCTTACTTTTTCTAAAATCCTTCTTTGAAGTGACTTGGGTGATTTAAGTATATGCCGTTTGCTTTATTTTTTTAATACTTGTAATGATGTTATTGGTTGATTTTGTGTTCCCTGTACTTATGTCTGTCTTTAGTTTATTGTTGTAATTAGTTCACTGTAATATTGCAAGTGCCTTATAGTTCATTTGTATGTACTGTGTTTTTGAATATTTTCTTTTTTTCAAAGATGTCATTTTTGGGTCAATTTTTGTTCATTCTTTACTCAAAATTATGAAAATTTATATTTACATTCTATGCATTTTTGTTTTGTTTTGTACGGTGTGTGTGTGTGTGTGTGTGTGTGCGTGCGCGCGCGCGCGTGTGTGTATGTGTGTTACACGTTTGTGTGTGTGTGTGTGTGTGTGTGCACGCGCTCGCCTACACACGCACGTGCATGCCTTAATATATTTTTGAAAGGATGTATTTGAAATATTATTCACGCCTTTTTGAAACTGTGTTCTTGAATGTT
This sequence comes from Rapana venosa, assembly GCA_028751875.1. Taxonomy (NCBI): domain Eukaryota; kingdom Metazoa; phylum Mollusca; class Gastropoda; order Neogastropoda; family Muricidae; genus Rapana; species Rapana venosa. The sequence goes on from CM054138.1 coordinate 48,525,091, forward strand.
TGTTGTTTTATATTATTATCATCATCAACATATCGCGCGGAGAGAATAACAACAAAGTAGCCTTTGTTTGTAGTTGGATTTTCATGATGTCAAAGGGAGATCGATAGATTGGCTGCAGACACGGGAATGCTCACCTTGGCTATCTGAAAGTGCTGCAAGAGTGTATGTAACTTTGCTGTGACATAATTCGTACTTTTCTTTTTGTTGTTGTTTTTGTTCCCTTGGGTATAGAGCTTTCCGAGATTCACCAAAGATGAGATTTTGCGTATCATGCGACCGGTTTTGTTTTTTTTGCGCAACATTAAAGGTAGCCACATTCCGACTTCGGGGCTGTCCTTACTCATTGTCAGGATAACCGGGCATGAGGACATGAGCCTACGCGCGTACACACACACACACACACACACACACACACACACACACACACACACACACACACACACACACACACACACACACACACACACACAACACACACACACACTACTGTCAGGCAGTCAAACGTGTGTGCCCCATTCGCACAGAAAACACTGTACATGCACGTTGGGGAGAGGTGGGGGAAGGGTTATATTTATTTCTTTCTTTATTCTTTTATATCGAGGATAATGGTATAAGCACTCATGTAGAGGAAGGAGTAGGGGTAGAGGAAGGGAGACGGGTAGAAAGAATGGGCCGGGGTGATGGGAAGGAAGAGGAGGTAGACGGTTTTGTATGATATTTTGTGTGTCTTAAAAGATATGGGTGTTTAGAATTTTTAATCATTATTTTTTTTATATAGTTTGAATCATCTTAAATGCACAAAGAGAAATAAAAAAAAGAAGAGGGGGCCCTTCAGAATAGCTTATGATATAATTATTGTATCGTCAGTATCACTACGTAATTATAATTATTGGCGATGAGGTACTTACAGTGATGTTTCTGTGCGCAAAGTTAAAAAGATCTGACAGTCTATCTATCTATCTATCTATCTATCTATCTATCTATCTATCTATCTATCTATCTATCTATCTATCTATCTATCTATCTATCTATCTATCTATCTAAACTCCTTTTGTGTGTATTAGGAAGAGAAAGTAGAAATCGCAAAATTACAATATGTCCCGTATCGGGACCACGCTTCCCCTTCTCTTTCCAAAAAAAAAACAACCCAACAAAACAAACCCATTAAAAAAAAAAGCTGTCACAATAAAATCTCGATCAATAAAGGTTAGCTCTTTTTAGGTGGAAAATCCAGATTCCAACAGGCATGAAGATTTCCTAAAAAATCAAAATGAAAGTACTTTCCCCGAAGTCCGAATGCGGCTGCCTTAATGGTAGGTAAAAACGATCGCATTCCCAAAAAAATCTCACTATTAGTGACCCCCGGGGCTCTAGCCCAGGAACAAAGAAAAAAAGAAACAAACAATAAATCAGTTTATGCTGCCAGGATTATTAGATTTTTTCGTTAGATGCAAGAAGAACAAGTTTTTATTTCATACAATAATTTTATAATGTTAGTACAGCAGTAATTTCGAAACAGGAGAAACTGTTGAGTACGTGCGACACAGAAATTCCAAATCGTTTCTTTGACTATGCGTCAGTCTTTTTGTCGATATTTTGTTGGACTGATTATGGATTGACAGATTCTTCTTCTTCTTGTTCTTCTTGTTCTTCTTCTTGTTCTTCTTGTTCTTTTGTTCTTCTTCTTCTTGTTCTTCTTGTTCTTCTTGTTCTTCTTGTCTTCTTGTTCTTCTTCTTCTTCTTCTTCTTCTTCTTCTTCTTCTTCTTCTTCTTCTTCTTCTTCTTCTTCTAATAGTTTATCATATATATCGAAAGTACACCGAAGCAGTCGACTGATTATTGCTTCAAATTCCTTGGCTTACAAACAATCCTTATTCTCCGAAGTCGGAATGCGGCTGCGGTCGCATTCCCCAAAAATCTTACCATTGGTGAACCTCGGAGCTCTGTTCAAGGGGGGAAAAAAAGACAACCCTGAACTTAAGACGTAGTATCCGTTTTTCATTGCTAACATTGATAACTAAGGAAATAATTATTACTGATTCTGATGTGAAAGCAACTGGGTTTTTTAGTTTTGATTTCTGATTTGAATTGACATTGTTTTAGTATAATATCGTTATTAGTATTATCATAGATAGTCAAACTTCAGTGATAGATAGAGTCCTTTCTCTGAGCATGTGAATCTTCAGCTTCAGGTTTTTAAAAAAATATCATCATTATTTTGGTTTTTTAAATATTTTTGTTAGTTTATCTCTTTTTGTAGAATGGTTGTATCGACGATTGGCAGTTTACTCAAAATCAGTGTGTGTGTTTTGTTTCTTGAAAACGAACTATCAGTACTTATGTCATTAAGGTCGAAGACTAATAGAACTGAATAATACACAATGATCATAGATTTTGATATGGACGGCAAACAAATCACTTTGGTTTTAGAATAGTATCATATTGATTTTATGGATTTTTTTTAAATGTTGAAAATGTGTTCACACCAGTGACAATGGTGATGACTATGATTATGATAATGATGATGATGACAATGATGATGATAATGGCGGTGATGATGATGATGATGATGAGAGTGATGATGATGTTGCTCATGTTTTAAGGTCAAAGTTGCGACTCGACAATCATGTTTTATCAAATTACTATTTTTTTTTATAGTTCGATGCTGTCAGCATGGTTTCAAATGTGATTCTAATCCGAACAAAGGTAGATATTGATGATGATGATGATGTAA
>CM054138.1:48532824-48535324 GCA_028751875.1 Rapana venosa
AGTGTTAGAGAGAGAGAGAGAGACAGAGACAGACAGACGGACAGACAGAGAGACAGAACTCGAACTCGAACTCGAACTCGAAAGATTTATACACAAAAAGGCCATTGGCCCATACATGAAGGGGGGTTGCCGAGCTGCTTAGTACTTTGGTGAGAAAAATCAGGAAGCCCCCCCCAAAAAAAAAAAAAAAAATGTTATTGTATAACTACAAACACCACATTAAAAATCAGTTACAAAAAATATGACTTAAGAAACCAAGATATCTCTTATTCTAAAGGCTTTACACAAATATAAAGCAAGGCTGCGCACAATCTCAGGGTGACTAAATGCCAGGAGTAGACAGAATCTAAATAAATAATAGGCTGTCTACTATACTTTACCGGAATGTAATTCTGTCTTACATCTTCTAATGCTGGACAGCACAGCACAAAATGCACTTCATCTTCCACTGTTTGCTTACATAATGGGCATAGCAACCTGAGGTCATCATCATCATGTTCTATATATCTAAATTTATGAACATTTATGTCTGATACACCAAGTCTAAACTTAGACATAATTCTTTTCAAATGTATGACAGAGAGACAGAGAGAGAGAGAGAGAGAGAGAGAGGGGAGAGAGGAGAGAGAGAGAGAGACAAAGACAGAGAGACAGAGACAGACAGGGAGAGAGAAAGAAAGAGAGAGACAAAGACAGTGACAGACAGAGAGAGAGACAGAGACAGACAGACAAAGACAGAGAGACAGAGACAGACAGACAGACAGACAGACAGAGACTGACAGAGAACTGGCAATGCAATATTATGATTCCTAAGTTGCATTAAGCTGCCTTCAAAGACGAGAGAGGTGGCCTAGGGGGGCAAAGAGAGTACCTACCCCATCAACACAGCTATGTGGCTAAAATGGGTCACTGTACATAGATAGACCTAGTACATGTACACATTCTTGGTGCGCCAAGAGAGAGAGAGAGAGAGAGAGAGAGAGAACTCGAATGATTTATTCACAATAAAGCCATTGGACCGTACATGAAGGTGATAGCCGACTATTCAGCGATATTGTGATTTAAACCAAAGAAAACGACCCCCCAAAAAAACACACACACACAAAACCCAACAAACAACCCCCCCAAAAAAACAACAACAATAACAACACCCCAACAAAACAAACAACAAACAAAACAAAAACAACGACAACAACAAACAAAACAATAACAACCAACCAAACAAAAGCAGAAAACAGAAGTAAGCACAAAAACTAACAGCAGTACAGCCAAAGCATAGTTGATTTGTAAAAAGAATGGTCAATTACCAGTACTGTGAATTAAGATAACACGATTATAAACGAGGGAGAGAGAGAGAGAGGAGAGAGAGAGAGAGAGAGGAGAGAGAGAGGAGAGAAGAGAGGAGAGAGAGAGAAGATGAGGAATGGTGTCTCTACAGATAGGCTGAGCATGAGAGACAGAGACAAAGACAGATTGGGAAGCATAGAAACAGAAACAGAGACAAGATACGGACAGACAGACAGACAGACAGACAGACAGACATATAGATAGATAGATGGATGGATAGATAGATAGATAGATAGACAGACAAATAGATAGATAGATAGATAGGCAGAAAGATAGATAGACAGATAGAGAGATATAGAGGCAGATGGATGGATGGATTGATGAATGGATGGATAGATACATAGATAGATGGATGGATAGACAAACAAACAGACAGACCGTCAGACAGATAGATAGATAGATAGACAGATAGATAGATAGATAGATAGATAGATAGATAGATAGATAGATAGACAGACAGATGAATAAATAGGTGGATGGATGGATGGATGGATGGAGAGATAGATAGATAGCTATAGAGACAGACAGACAGGTAGGTAGGCACACAGACAAGACAGGTAAGTAGGTAAACAGACAGACAGGTAGATAAGTAGGTAGCTAGGGAGCTAGGTAGGTAGACAGACAGACAGACAGACATACAGACAGACAGACAGTCAGGCAGGCAGACAGACAGGCAGACAAAGGAAGAAACAAAGAAAAGGGTAACAGAAGGAGAGTGACAAAGAGATAAAAGGACAAGGGAAACAAAGATCAGTGAGAGGAAGGGAAGCAGAGAACTGACGACCAACACACACACACACACACACACACACACACACACACACACACACACACACACACACACACACACACACACCACACACACACACACACACACACACACACACACACAAAACACACACACACACACACACAACACACACACATACATCTTGTTCCGCTTTTCGTAAGAGTAGGCCATTGTGTGCCGGTGGGAACAGATGGCAATTTACAAAACCGCATACACACGGGCACTGGGTGTAAAAAAAAAAGCACATAAGTGCTTATTCCATTATCCTCGATATAAAAGAATAAAAAAAATTAAAAATTAATTAAAAAACCCCAAACACACACATACACACACATACACACACAACGACTCACACATACACCC
>CM054138.1:48540324-48587824 GCA_028751875.1 Rapana venosa
GCGTTTAAGGGGGGATGGGGGTGTATGTGTGTGTGTGTGTGGTGTGGGGGGGGGGGGGGGGTTGTATGCCGTGTGTGTTTGTGTTGTGTGAGGGGCGTGCGTGCGTGCGCGCGCTGTGTGTGTGTGATATTTACTAGGATGAAATGCCACTAAGTATTATAAATAAATTATATATAAAATCCATACCTTATTATTATTATTAATACATAGGTACAGTGTTTGAATTTGACACAAGTTGAGCGGAATTGTGTGTGTGTGCCTGTTTGTGTGTGTGTGTGTGTGTGTGTGTGTGTGTGTTTTTGTGCGTGCGTGCGCGTGTATGTGTGTGTGCTCGTTTGTGTGTGTGTGTATGTGAGTGTGCGCGCGCAAGCGCACGCGTGCGTGCGTGCGTTTATTGCGAGCGTGCTTGCGGGTGTGTGTTGTATGTGTGTGTGCCTTCTGGGGTGTGTGTGTGTGTGTGTGTGTGTTGTGTTTTGTGTGCGCGCGCGCGCGCGCGCGGTGTGTGTGTATGTATGTGTATGTGGGAGTGCGCGCGTGTGTGTATATGCGTAGGGGTGTGGGGGTTGTACAATGTGGAGGGGGGTGGAGGGCGGGTTGAACATTCTTTGATGGAAAGGAAAGCTACCGTTTTATTTATGCAGGTGTGGGTTTGGTATGTATGTGTGTTGTTTGTTGTGTGTGTGTGTGTTGTTAAAAAAAAAAAACCCACAGTTAAGTTTGATCTAAGCTGGTGGTCGTTGAATTTTTCCCCATGCGCTTGTTTCCCCGTCTTTTGGGTGGTTTTATTTGTTGTTCGTTGTTGTTTCTTTCTTTTTTTTCCTTTTTTTATTTTTGGTTTTGGGGGTTCGGGTTGTTATTTTTTTTTGTATTCTAGAATTTTGTCTGCTGGCTGTCTTTCTCTAACTATCTGTCTCGTCACTCTGTCTCTTTTTTTCTGTCTCTGTTTGTCTGTTTGTTGTTGTCTCTTTCCCCACCACTCTTTCTCTCTCTTCTCTCTCTCCTCTTCTCCTCTTCTCTTCTCTCTCTGTGTTTGTTTCTTCGCGCTCTGTGTGTCAGTTGGGTTTTCGTCGCCTGTCTGTCTATCTTTTTTTCTCCTCCCCCATCCCCCCCCCCCTTCCCTCTCACGATCTTTCTCATGAGTATTTATACACATAAAAACCAACACAGCCCCAATACAAAATACGCACATACAAAAGAAATTTACACAAACACACGTATTTTCAATAAAATAATACATTTAACGACTCTCCGACAATTCAACCTTACCCAACCCACCTCCCATTCCCCCCCAAACCCCACCCCCCAAAAACCCACCCCAAATTTTTCCCCCTTTTCCCTACGTACACTCCTCTTCCCCCCCCCCCCCCCCCCCCTCTCTTCTCTCTCTACCCGTTCCACCCATCCACCCATATCCACAGACACAGAAAACCACACACGACAAGCCCAAAATGAACACACAGGCACACATTGACACACAACACACAAAAACACCCGGGTTTTACAAAACCCGCATCCCCACGGGGATAATATAAAACAGCCCAAGTGTTTATTCCTTATCCTCGATCTGAAAGAAAAAAAAAAGAAAATTTAAAATACTGAACACCCACACCCACCCCCCAAAAAAACATACATACTGACACACATAAAACACAAACCCCCCCACCCCCCAACCCCTCCCCCTCCACAGACCCCCCCCCCCCCAACAACACACCACACCTCACCACACATTTACACCCCACCACATCAACACATGACACAAACCCACACCCCCACCCCATGAACCACACACCCCCCAACACACAAACACACCAACACCCACAACCCCCCCATGAACACACACCATACACACACACCACAAACACACACCACAAAACCCACCACAGACACACAAAAACTGACACACACACACACACACACACACACCCCACACACACACACACACACACACACACCACACTGACACACACACACACACACACATACACAACACACACACACACACACACACACACACACACACACCACACTGACACACACACACTGACACACACACACACACACACACACACACACACACACACACACACACACACACACCACACACACACACACAACACACACCACACACACACACACACACACACACACACTTTCTCCCTGAAGTCGTGTCGCCCCCTCGCTTATCACTCCACTCCATGTCACGTACAGAGTTTATGGTTTGGACCTTGACAACCAAGCCAGTTTCGAGCAGTACTTTTTCTTCCTCTAGTATTAGATCTATGTGGAGGTAGGTGTGTGTGTGTATGTGTGCGTGTGTGTGTGTATGTGCGTGTGCGTGTGTGTGTGTGCGTGCGTGTGCGTGCTTGTGTGTGTGTGCGTGTGTGTGTGCGTGTGTGTGTGTGCGTGTGCGCGTGTGTGTGTGTGTGTCTGTGTTGTTGTTGTTGTCTTCAATTTAACGTCTGTTCACTCTTAGTGATATTAGACAAGGGATGTGGAAAATGTAGTGGAAGTTAAAACAGAGAGGGGAATGTACAGAGAAAAGACTGAGTAGGTAAAGAGTGCAAGTAAACAAATAATACAAGGTAAACTATTTCAATTAAATCACAACACAAAGAGGAGAACAGATAAATAAAAATAAATAAATAACTAAAACAGAGCAACGAAAACAGTTCCAAATCGGTTGAAACAGCTTCTGTGAGCGGAGATTACAGTGTCTATTATCTGTACTGCAGCTGGTGCAAAGCATTGACATACAAAATGTCACCATTCCGAGTGATTGTTCAACATACGGACATTATTATTCTGCCGGATACGTTGCCTCCACCTGCGGTTGTCCTGCTGGTAGAGGTACTGTCCCTGGCTGTAGGCTGGCTGTTGCTGGCGGTCTTCAAAGGCGTAGGGTGGTGGCTGGTACTGGTTCATGCGATGAAACCTAGTTCTGGGTTTCCTCTTCGGTGTTTCCCAAAACAAGGCATGAACGTGCCTGCCAATGTTTCTTGCCAGAATACTTGAACCATGAACGTTAGGATGAAATGAATCTTTATAATGATGATGAGTGTACATATTTTCATGTGAGACAAATGACACATTGCTTTGGTTATATAATTGTGAACATGTCATTGCATTGAAAAGTTCTCTTTTCATCTGAAGGCTGGGATTTTTCACAGGGGCAACTTTGCTTATCACAACTTTCGTATCCGGAAAAGTAGCCAAAACTTGTTTTACATTTTTAACGAGGTGTTTGCTAGCTTCTTGGGGATCTGACTTTTTCAGATCATTTACCCCACAATGAACAACTACAGCGTGCAGTTTTTTAATAGTAGTAGCACTACTCATAATCAGAGGAATGTCACTGATTTGATATGATTTTCTTTTCTCCACTCTGAACCCATAAGACTGTCCTAGACGTTTGCCATTAACACCGTTTAGAACGGAGTCTTGCAGAAGGAGTACAGAGGGAAGATCAGAATGTTCTTCTGCACTACATGGTTTGACGTCAGATGTTTTTCGCGTCAGAGTCTGGCGCTCTTCTTTTTTAGGCCTAGTGTTATTTGTTGTACACACTGACCTCTTTGGGGATACAGGCAGCTGAGGTTGTTTTTGTCTAGGTGGAGTAGGAGCCCGCTGCTGTTGAAGGGCTTCTGCATAGGTGGCAGGCCGTGATGGGGAGGCAGGTAGAACTGGTTCTGTCTGCGTTCCTGTCGTGGCCTTGCCAGAGTCTTCCCTTGTGGAGCCCAGTCTCTCTGTGATGCCGTTTGCAGCTAGTAGTTGCGTCTGGGTGGCAACGGTCTTTTCCAGACTGGTTATTTTTTCAACCAGCTGCAGAATGGTAGTTTGTAATTCTGCAATTGCAGAGGTGTTCTTTTTACAACCAGGATGACTGTTGTCGTTGCCACTGGTAATAGTTTGAGACGTAGATCCAGATCTATTCTCGACAGACTCTGAATTTTTGTCGAAAATTGCCCTTGAGGATGCTTTATCGCTGCCGTCTTCACTTCTTTTGCTTGTCGATACATTTGCAGGATAGCATGATGTCGATCTGGTCCGTCTTGTTTTTGTCATTTTGTAAGAATTTGCATTTGCACTCAGCGCTGGTTTTAGGCGCTGCTCGTTTTCGCCATTGTGTGTCTGTGTCTGTGTGTGTGTGTGTGGGTGTGTGTATGTGTGTGTGTGGGTGTGGGTGGGTAGGGGGCAAAGTTTCCGAGTAAAAATCTCTGATTAAATTTTCAGTATAATTGGACAATCGTGTATTGTTGTTGTTTTGTTTTTGGTGTTGTTTTGTTATTGGTGTTGTTGTTGTTGTTGTGCGTTCCCCAGCTTAACTACCCCCCTCTTCTATGTGGGGGTGTGGGGGGGGGGGGGGGGGGGGGGGGGCAAAATTTCGAGTAAAATTCTCTGGTTTCAGTAGCTTTGGACAATAGTGTATTGTTGTTGCTGTTGTTGTTGCTGTTGTTGTTGTCGTCGTCGTTGTTGTTGGCGGTGGTGGTCGTGTTTTGCGTTCCCCAGCTTAATACCTTTTGCGGTGATCCAGAATAATAATTATGCGTTCTGTCTTTCTCATTTCACCTGGGAATCACTGTGAGATTGATAATCGTAGGCCTGTTCACTGGATCAAAAATGTTGTGTATGAATTATATTTTATCCAAATACCTCGCCACATGGGCAGTCATACGCAGAGAGAGAGAGAGAGATGAGAGAGAGAGAGAGAGAGAGGAGAGAGAGGAGAGAGAGAGAGAGAGAGAGAGGAGAGAGAGAGAGAGAGAGAGAGAGATGAAATGAAATGAAATGAAATGAAATGACATGTTTATTTATAAAGAAAATGATCCCTTAGAAAGGGGATGGAAAATAACACAAGCCAAAATATATGATGCACAGTCATGTGATAAATATTATGTTACATAGATACCTCTCCTTTTAAATGCTTTATACATATACATTATGGGGACGGGATAGCTCAGTGGTCAGAGCACTTGTTTTCCTTAAGCTAAGGTTAAGCAGCATTGAGCGTGGTTACCACTTGGATGGGTGACCATTTCCGCGCCTTGGCTTCAGTACAGTTCCCTCAGTTTACCCAGCTGTAAATGGGTACCTGCCCTCTTTAGGGTCAGGGAAGGTAAAGCAGCGAGGGAGAGGAGATTGGCGCGGCCTTCAATATGCTGGCCCCTAGAGAAGTTGAGGTCTCTGATGCCTTACTCCCCTACGATCTCAAAGGTTACGGGACACCTTTACCTTTACCTAAGTTACATAAAGGTTTGAGAAATGTTTCTCGACTGTCTTCGGCTCTCTTGTCTTTTTCATTCTTTACTGAATGTAAATGTCACGCTGTGTGTGTGTGTGTGTGTGTGTGTGTGTGTGTGTGTGTGTGTGTGTGTGTGTGTGTATGTGTGTGTGTGTGTGTGTGTGTGTGTGTGTGTGTTTGTGTGTCTTCAATTTTACGTCTGTTCACTTAAAGTGATATTAGACGATGGAGGCAGGGGGGGGGGGGGGGGGGGGCAGCATAATGGGATAAGGGCTTTAAGTAGAAAGATTTCTGTTGGTAAAAACACATTAAAAGGGCTATTCCAAAATATATAAACAGGCCAAAAAAAAGGCAAAGAAATAAAAAAAAATTAACAAAAACCCCCAAAAAATTGAAAAATAAAACCCAAAATTGGGAAACAAACAATTGTGGAAACTCACCCCCGGGGAACGGCAAACGTAAAAAAAAAGCAAAATTTTAATTCCGACTATCCCAAAATTTAAACCAAAAAAAAGAATAACTTGGGGATTGCAACAGAGACAAGGGGTAACTCACATACTAACTCGGATTGGTTTTAAAAATTCCCGCAGAAAACCCCTTAAACTTGAAATTTATGGTAAAAAAAGTTTTTAAAAAACCCAGACATTTATACAGAACAAAGAACATTGAAAATTTTTTTTCCCCCAAAATAAAATTTGGGATAAATTTTGGGAAAATTTTTCTCCCAAAGGCTTTAATTTCAATCCGTAGAATTTGGAAAAAACAATTTTCTATTTCAAGGGATTTTCAAAAAAACCCCAAAGGGGTACAAAGAATGTTTTTCCCCAAATCCAGAACTGAACAAGGGATGCGGGGAAAAACCCCCCCTCTTTTTTTTTTTCTTTTTCACATGTTTTCCTAGCAAACATTTTTAAGCAAAAACCTAACCCCTTTAAAAAAAAAGAAAGAGGGTAATCTAAAAAATTTGAATAGCTATCATGTTTTTTTGCTGCCTTTTTGGCCCCCCCCCCCGCTTTGTCGGGCTTTTTCATTTTAAAAAAAAATACCCCCCAAAGAGATGGGAAACCCTCAAAGAAAGTAACCCTTCGAAAAAACCCAGAAATTTTAAAAAAGGGACCAACAAAAAATTTTTTTCATATAAAAATTCTTTCCAAAAGTCGGGGGACGGGTTACCTTTGAGGGCAGTAATGCAGATTTAAATCAACACAAACAAAATCTGCAAAACAGTATTGGGGAAAACAAGCAAAAGGAAAAAGCCATCAAAAAAAGCATAAATTTAGCAGTAAAAATGGAAAGAATTTTTTTTCCCAAAGGATTTGGACTTTTCAACCCTTAAAAACTGGAATGCTGAATGGCCCGGGCCCCTGCTTCCTTTTTTTAAGAAGGGATCCGTCATGTAAAATCTTAAGATGAGAAGGTTTTGTAACTTTTAGGTGCAATTTCTTTTTTAAAAGGGCCAGAATAACCTTTTTTCCCTTTTTTTTTAAAAAAAAGAAGGTTTATATCAAAAACTGCCCTTTTTTTAAATTTTTCCCCTGTTTTTTCAGGGGGGGTTAAAAAAGGTGGGGGATTTTTGCCATTCCTTTTGGGTTTTACTTGACTCTTTTAAAAATAATTTGGGAAATGTAAGGGACTAATAAATGACAAGAAAAAATAAATTTTTAGTCTATTGGGAAAATCAAGTCCGATCCTAATTGAAAATTTTTCCCATGCAATTTGTTTTCCCAAAAGTTGGGAAATTCTTAAAAACTTTGAAACGGCAAGTTACGGGTAATCCTCTAGAGGAAATACTCCTATTTTTCTATAAAGTTCCCCAAAGAAAAAACATGAAAAAGGAAAACCCCAAAAACAATCCGGGAAACTTTACAATCTAAAAACTTTGAATTTTTTTTCAAAAAAAAAAATTTGGGGGGCCCCTAAAGAAATAAATTTTTGGGCCATATTGTATTAAAAGGGGCCCCGCGATATTGAAAAAATGCTTTAGGGACCCAATGAATTTTTGTCCCAAATTTTGCCTACAAATTGCCCTTTAATACATCAGAAATTCTTCTTGCCTTGTTCAAAGCCCCTATTCGATGGACAATGCCATGTTTTAAATTTTTTTAAATAAGTAAGATACCAAAAAAATTTTAAACCCTAAAAGGGTTTAATCCAAACTTTTTCCCCCAATTTTAAAAACAGGGAAATTTTTGGGGGATCACCCCCAAATTTTTAAAAAGCACAACCTGTGGGCTTTTTTGTAGAAAGGGCCATCCCAAATTTTTCCAAACCAAAATTTCTTATAAAATTTTATCCAACTCAAGCTATATAACTTTTTAACATAATTTAAATGTCCTTTTAGGTGTTAAACCTTTTTTATTGTTTTCCCTTTCCACAAACAAAGGTCATCAGCATATTGGGCAAAACAACATTACCAAGGGCCATATTTAAGGGTATCATGAAGTAAAAATTAAAAAAATAGGGGCCAATCCCAGAGGGCCCCCAGGGATGCCCATTTGTGGAAATCTAAAATGTGGGTAAGTATTTCCAAAACCTTTTGCCTGAATTCCTCTTCCTGTGAGAAAATTTCTAAAAAAAAATAATGAAACCTGACAGTCCAATCAATTTTTTTTTTTTATATAACAAACCCAGCATGAAACTTTGGGCCAAAAAGCTTAGTTTATGTCAAAGAAAATTGGGCCAAAGAATAAATTTTTTTTGTGCAAACTGATGTTTTTATTTGGGGTTTGTCGGGTTAAAATAAATGGTCCAAAGGTTGATCTTCCTTTTTTGAAATCCTGCTTGAAATTTAAATGGGAAAATTTTTTTTTTTCCACAATATACACTAGTCTATTTAAAAAAAACTTTTTCCATAAGTTTTTTCCCGGGGTGTGAAGTAAGTGCCAAAAGGTCTAAGCTTTTTTTCATCACTTTTTTAATTTTCCTTGTTTTAGGGAGGGAAAATAATAGACCCGCTTCCAAATCAAAAAGGGATTTTACATTCTAAACCCCACTGGGTTGGAAAAAAAATTTGGTGTAGTAAAAGAAACCCCGTTTTCCCGGGTTTAAAAGGGGGTGTTGTGTGTGGGTTAAATGTGGGGCGTGGGTTTTTTGGGGTGCTGCGGCGTGCGTTCCCTGCGTGGGGGTGTGTGTGTGTTGGGGGTTTCTCTCTTTTTATTTTCCCGGGGCCCTTTCTGTATGTCTCTTTATTCCTCCCCCCTTTCTTTTTCTAAACCTGCCACCTGCCCGTCTTCTGTCCCCTCTGTCTGAAATGGTTTTGTCTGACTGTCTTCCCCTCTGTATTGTAATTGGGACTGTAGTGTGTTGTATTGTATTGTATACCACTATAAGTCACTGCAGATTTCTCTGCGTGAAATTTGGGCTGCTCTCTCTGGGAAGAACGTGTCGCCACAAGGGCAGTGCCACCCATTATTGTTCTTTTCTTTTACTGTCTGCTTATGGACTTGGTTTCCTATCAAAGCGAATTTTTTCCCTACAGAATTTCGCCAGACAACTCTTTTGTTACCATGAGTTATTTTACGTGCGCTGGGAGCATTTTACACACTGGACCTCGGTTTGTTGTCTTACCCGAAAGACTAGTTCTCAGACCACCACAGTTTAGTGGATAGGCAATAAGCTCGAACTCGAATGGGGAACTTGTTGTTGTTGTTATTGTTGTTGTTGTTCTTCTCTTTACAGTCTTCTTCTTGTTGTTCTTCTTGTTCTTGTTCTTCTTGTTCTTGTTCTTCTTGTTCTTCTTCTTGTTCTTCTTGTTCTTCTTGTTCTTGTTCTTCTTGTTCTTGTTGTTGTTGTTGTTGTTGTTGTTCTTGTTGTTCTTGTTGTTGTTGTTGTTTGTTCTTCTTCTTCTTCTTCTTCTTCTTCTTCTTCTCTCTTCTTCTTTCTTCTCTTCTTCTTCTTCTTCTTCTTCTTCTTCTTCTTCTTCTTCTTCTTCTTCTTCTTTCTTCTTCTTCTTCGCAATTCTTCGCAATTCTTCTATTTCCATGTTTCCTGGCTATGCTTTAATTTCTAATTCGGTCTGGATGGCAAAGTCGGCAGTCTGTAGTAGTGACTCTGCCAGTCCCCACAGTTTTTCCTGTCAGAGCTCTACTGGGTTGGGCCACTACGTCTGGTGTGGTACAGAGGAACGGGAATCAAACCCATACTTCTGCATTTCTAGGCAACTGCTTTACCTCTAGGCCACCGATGCACCTTTGCTCTCCCTCTTTGTCACTATATGTCTGTCTGTCTGTCTGTCTATTCTCTCCTCTCTCTCTCTCTCTCTCTCTCTCTCTCTCCTCTCTCTCTCTCTCTCTCTCCTCCTCTCTCCTCTCTCTCTCTCTGTGATTCTTTATTTGTCTCCGTCTCTCTGTGTCTCTGTCCCTCTGTCTCTCTCTGTGTGAGTCTTGCTTTGTTTCTCTGTCTCTCCGTCTCTCTCTGTCTCTGTCTCTCCGTCTCTCTCTGTCTCTCTCAGTCTCTCTCAGTCTGAGTCTTTCTTTGCCTGTGTCTCTGTGTTTCTGTTTCTGTCTGTGTGTCTGTCTCTCTGTATCTGTGTCTTTGTCTCTGTCAGTCTTTCCCTCTGTCCGTCTCTCTCTCTCTCTCTCTCTCACCAACCCCCCCCCCCCCCCTCTCTCTCTCTGAGTCCTTTTTGTCTGTCTTTCTCTCTGTTGTCACTCTCTGTCTCGCTCCCCCTCTCTCTCCCTCTCTCCCCCATCTCTATCACCTCTCTCTCCCCCATCCCCCCTCTCTCCCCCTTCCCCATCTCCCTCTCTCTCCCCCTCTCTCCACCCCTCTCCTTCTCTCTCTCAGTGCTGCATGCATGCATGCAGTACTACAACATGACAACTGTTGTTGACACAGACGCGAACGAGCGCGGACAACAGAGAGACGGGGAGGGAGGTCGCGTAGGTGCAGACCTTGTGTTTAAACATCGAACACAGCGGGTCATTAGGTGCAGTTCTCATACCTGAATCTGCCTCCCCCCACCCCTTCCCCCAAACTCCCTCCATCCCCCCTCCTCATCCCGCCCCCTCGACCCCCCCGGGGGACACACACACGCACGTACACGCGTTCGCGCACGCACACGCGTTCGCGCACGCACGCACGCACACACACACACACACACGTACGCGCACGTAAGCATGCACATACGCACGCACTCACACATACAACACTATTATAAGCACGTATTCACGCACGCACGCGCGCATACTTACACACATACACACACGGGCACGCTCGCACGCACGCACGCGCACACACAAACACGCACGTCCACACACAAACACACACACACACACACACACACACACACGTGCAAACACTTCTACTCTGTTACTAGTTATGGTCAATCAGGTGTGTCTTAAGTCTTTGTTTTTAGTCAGAGAATCTTAACTCTTTTTTTGTGTCTTCTCATCCAACCATGTGTGTAAGATGTTAAGTCGAACAGGGCGAGATGAGCAGCAGCAGTGTTAGCAGGCAGCTCCTTTGTCCGTCTTGTCTGTCTGTCTGTCAGTCTGTATGTCTGAGCATCTGTCTGTCTGTCTGTCTGTCTGAGTATCTGTCTGTTTTGTGTCTAATTTGAAAAGGTCTAGCAATATGATTGAGTAAGGAAATAAGTATAGCAGTATCCAACAAATTAACTCTTGCCAGTGAAAAAAAATCAATGAAGTAGCAATATTCATCATTTTCAAAAACAGAATCTTTAATACGGTTTTTGTTTTTACTTGAGGTCTGAACTCTTGATTGATGAAGCCTTGCGAGCTAGGCATCAACGTCAACACTACCACCACCACCACCACCTACCACCACACACCACCACCACCACCACCACCACCACCACCACCACCACCACCACCCACCACCACCAACACCAACACCACCACCACCAACAACAATTACACCACACACCACCACCACCACCACCACCACCACCACCACCACCACCACACCACACACCACCAACAACAACAACAACAACAACAGAAACAAGACGAACAAACAGAAACATAGAATAAAAAAGAAAAGAAAAGAAAAGAAGACAGCAAAAGGCTTTGAAGCTTGGGAGTGAAGTTTTGTTGGTTTGACTTTTCTGTTATAAAAACTACACAATTTATTGTGTACATCTCGAGGCACTCATCTATCCTTTAGTATAATCATTAAGAAATTTGTTCTTAGATAGATGGCTTGATGAAAAAAAAAAGCAAATGCATTGCTTATTCAATATACCATCTGGAAATAAAAATTTGACTTGACTTGACTTTATGTTTTCTTTAGGTTCGTGCGTACTCATTTTCCCTTCTCTTAAGGGAGTAGGTGCATGCATACACTTCTTCTATTTATGCCATCTATGGATTAGTGAGTTTACACGTACTCATTTTCGTAATATGTTTGTCTATGGAGAAGTAAATCTGACATAATCATCGTATGTTCATGTTCTTCGTGAGTGACTCTTCTTTTCTCATTTACTTTTTTTTTTTTTACACCGTCAGATGTATTTGGGAAAAATAATGGCAAATCCTTTCCAGTTCCTCTCGTGGAGCCGCACAGCTTGGTTTGTGCCAAAGCAGTCTCACCTTGCACACGAAAAGAAGACAATCATCAAACCAATGGCTCGACTCATAGTAGCGAAGGACGACTTACCACCATCTCAAAAAAGAGATGAACGAGTCATAATTCGTGAGGGAGTGATGTACATGTGTGTAGTTCAATTTCGTCTAGGCGTTCTCACCCTCCTCTGGAATGCTGGGGACCTGTCAGTATGATTAGTTAACATCCCCACCTTCTGGAAATTCTGTGCTAGGAACCCCCTCTTTCTATCCCTCTCTTTGTTTCTGCCTTGTTCCTTTTCTTCTTTCTTCCTTCCTGTCTATTTTTTGTGCCTTCTTGGGTCATTCCTTTACCACCCCCCCCCCCCCACTTCCCAGAAAGACGTAGGTAAAGGTAAAGGTAAAGGAGTCCCATAACCTATAAGGTCGTAGGGGAGCGAGGCGTCAGAGACCTCACTTCTCTAGGGCCAGCATATTGAGGGCGGCGCCCATCTCCTCTCCCTCGCTGCTTTACCTTCCCTGACCCTAAAGAGGGCAGGTACCCATTTACAGCTGGGTGAACTGGGGGAACTGTACTGAAGCCAAGGCGCGCAAACGGTCACCCATCCAACTGGTAACCACGTTCGACGCTGCTTAACTTGGCTGGGGGAAAGCGAGTGCTCCGACCACTGAGCTATCCCGTCCGTAAAAGATCATAATTCTCTCCTACGCCGAAGTCGGATGTGGTGAACCTGACTTGTCAGGCTCTTCATTAAGGACATCGACAGCACACGGCGTTTCGCTCATCTGACACTGACAACGATAATTGCTGTCTGAACTTTTAGCGAAGAATTTATGTTTTCAATGGAGGACCAAATCTATAAGTTCTGTTTCCTTATCTTCTACAACCGCCCCCCCCCCCCCTCAACACCCCCCCTCCCCCAACAACCACCCCCCCAAAAAAAAGAGCCAACAAAAAAACAAACAAACAAACCACCCCCAAAACAAACACACACCATTTTCTGTTATTAAAAATAAAATCACCATTCAGATCTTTCGACACTGTCGTTTTCCCATACTCTTCACATTCTCTCTCTCGCACACAGAGAGACCACCCTGCTATGTGGTTCAGGGCGGCATGGCATGACTGGTGTGTACATGTATACATGCAGGTATGTATGTGACCTACGAGAGAGTCTTGGAGTGAGAGAAGGATAGCATTCATTGATGGAGGCTTCTTTTTTTTTTTTGCCAAAGCTGAGCTGATGGACTAGAGACAAGAGTGTTATCGGAATCAGAACGCACCTGTGGCAACATCGATCATCAATAGACGTAGACGAGAGAGAGAGAGAGAGAGAGAGAGAGAGAGAGAGAGAGAGAGAGAGAGAGGAGAGAGGAGAGGAGAGAGAGGAGAGAGTGAGAGAGAGAGAGGGGTAGAGTGAGAGAGAGAGAGGGTGAGAGAGAAGAGGGGGTAGAGAGAGAGAAAGAGAAAGAGAGAGAGAGAAGAGAGGGTGAGGAGAGAGAGAAAGAGAGAGAGAGAGAGAGAGAGAGAAAGAGAGAGAGAGAGAGGAAAGAGAGATGAGAGAAGAGAGAGAGAGAGAGAGAGAGTACTTTACTTGGGCGGTCCCCTGGGGCAGTGGTACCTTTAGTTCATTTTGTGTGTGGTTATGGTTGAAAATTTATGATTGTTATTAGTAAGGTTGAGTGTTCATTTTTGTTTGTTTTCGTTCCTTGGCTAGAGCTCCGAGGTTCACCAATAGGTGAGATGTATGCGTATGGGACCGTTTTGGTCTCTCCCCCCCCCCCCCCCCCCCCCCCCCCCCACCAACCACACACGCTTTGATTTGTCTGTGCAAGATACATCGCTATACAAATTCCATTTTATTATTATTATTATTATTATTTTATGTAGTCGCATTCCGACTTCTGGGATGGGTGTTTCTATCTATCTATCTATCTATCTATCTATCTATCTATCTATCTATCTATCTATCTATCTGTCACGTAGTCTGACGACCGTGGGGGCACCCTCAAAGACTCAACAACCAGTTCCCTCCATTCCTCTCTCTGTTCTGCCTTTCTCAGGGTTTTGTTGAGTTCTAGGCCTGTCCATTCGCTGATGTTATCCTCCCAGCTCTTCCTTGGTCTGCCTCTTCTTCTTCCTCCTTGGACAGTGCCTTGTAAAACTGTCTTTGCAAGTCCTTTGGATCTTGTGACATGCCCATACCATTTAAGTTTACGCTTTTTCACGAGCGTTAGAAGGTTCTCATAGGGTCCAATGGTTTGCTGGGTTCTGTTATGCACGCTTTCGTTGCAGATTCTTAGTAGGGCGTTTATTCGTCTTTAAATATTAAGTTCATTACTTTGTGATGGGTAATGATTGGTGGTGTAGTACAGATTGGTGGTAGCAGTTTTGGTGGTGGTGATGGTTTTGTCTTCTTGTTTTTGTTTTGTTTTGTGGTTTTGATCGTAGGTTTTAGGTCTCATCCTAAGCAAGAGACTGTAAGCCGAAGTCCCGTGTACAGACGCGTGTAGAGTACCTTCCATACTCGTTAAAATCTATTTGCCTGTCTTAATGAAAAGAAATACTCTTTAAATGGAGTTTTAATGGAGGAGCAAAGCTTTACGTTCTGTTTTCTTATCCTCTACACCCTTCCCCCCAAAAAAACAACAACAACACCCCCCAAAAAAAACAACAACAACAAACAAACAAAAAACAACAACAGGTTTGGCATCGACATAAGTTACTGTAGTGGCTTTTAGGAGCATCTTGATCATCATCATTGTCATGTTCTGCTCCTGCCCCCCCCCCCCCCCCCCCCCCCCCCCAAACCATGAAGCTCTACAGTAGTTTTTTTTTTTTTTTTTTTTTGGGGGGGGGGTGTAGAGGATAAGGAAATAGAACGCCATCTAGCCATGGCAGGTGTTGTGGATAATATGAACATACCATACCCAGCATGCACCATGCTGCATGGAGAAGAATGGGCTCCACCAGATTTACATTGCCCGTGTCAACCAGCCACTTTGGTGCAGTGGTTTAGCGCCTAGGGTTTCGGACTGGAAGGTCGTGGGTTCGAATCTCATTAAGAGTCATAGGCAGTTTTCCCACTGTGGCCGGATCTTACCCAGAGTGAGCTTGCTATGGGGTTATTGGGAAGACGAAGAGTAAATAGTAATTGTCGATCAACGCGTCCCACATGCCCACCCCACCCCCACCCCCCACGACCATCTTGGTTAGGGGACAGCCGATGTTGATGATGAGGACCAGACCAGTCGCTCTTTCTCTATTTCTGGTCCATCGATCTGGAATGACCTCCCTCTCTCTCTCTCTCTCCCCCCCCCCCTCTCTCTCTCTCTCTCTCTCTCCGCCAAAAGCCTTCTTATGGCACTTTTAAATCCGGTCTCAAAACATATTTATTTCAAACCTAAGATCTTCCTCTCCTGCTTCATCTCAGAGTTTTTCTCTGCCTTAAACAGCCAAGATTCTATCGCCCTGCCAGGGTGTGTGACCTGTGTGTGTGTGTGTGTGTGTGTGTGTACTGCGTGCACATTTGGACTTGGTGGAACTATTAATTGTTACTGGTTGTATGACTGTGTAAGAATGAGTTGAGTGCAAGCGCTTTGATTTGTCTCTGCAAGATATAGTGCTATATAAATTCCATTTATCATCATCATCATCATTATCATTATTATTATTATTATTATTATTATTATTATTATTATTATATATTATGATTATTATTATTACTATTATTATATTATTATATAATCAGCGTTCCTCTTCTTCGCTACGTTCGTCAGATTGGACAGCTCAGTCGATACATCAATGAAGGCAGCAGTAGGTTCCAAGTCCTTATGTCACTACTGTAGAGCTTCGTGGCTGGGAGGGAGGGAGGGAGGGACAGAACATGACAATGATGATGATCAAGATGCTCCTAAAAAAGCCACTACAGTAACTCATGTCGACGCCAAACCTGACTTATAGAAGAGATAGGTCACAAAACGGCCTGGTCACTTCTCCTGACTTCACAACTGCCCCCCACCCTCCAACAATCCCAGTCACAATATACAACTGCTCAAGCGCGTTGGAGCATGTCATTAGCCACCACAAAGGGTCAGAGGTGTTCACCTCTCTTGTTGATCTTATTTACCTAGTCCTCCTGTGCGTGTTCATGCGTGTCATTAAGCAAACAGGTCCACAGAGGCGACTACCCCCACCCCCACCCTCACCCCCTAAACGGTCTTTGTTGATCTTGCTTACCTACTCCTGTCGGCGTCAAAGCATGTCATGAGCTAAAGTGCCAGTAGCAGTAGCAGATCAGCCCTTGTGTTGTTGTTTGTCATGTTTACAGGGTCCTTCTGTGCGCGTCCAACCGTGCGGGGCCAGATAAGTTGTAGTAGGGCTGTGTGGAGTCCCGTTGTGAACCTTTTTCTTTTTTTCCATAAATCGGAAATTTCCGCTGGGGCGTAACTACAATCAGTGGTCTAGAGGTAACGCACCTGATGACCAGAAAGCGAAAAGTCCAGGTTTCAAGTGTGTGGTGGTTTTGATCCCCGTTTATGCTGGAAACTTTTCCCCCATCCACTAGTGGTGGTCTGGGTGCTAGTCTTTCGGATGAGACGATAAACCGATGTCCCGTGTGCAATATTCATTTATTGCACGCAAAAGAACCCACGACAACAAGAGAGTTGTCCCTGGCGAAATTTCTGTAGAAAAAAGCCACTCTGATATGATAGAAACCAAATACATATGCAGACAGGAAAAG
This sequence comes from Rapana venosa, assembly GCA_028751875.1. Lineage (NCBI taxonomy): Eukaryota > Metazoa > Mollusca > Gastropoda > Neogastropoda > Muricidae > Rapana > Rapana venosa. The sequence goes on from CM054138.1 coordinate 48,556,833, forward strand.
AAAAGAAAACAATTAATGAGTGGCGCTGCTCTGCTCCTGTGGCGACGCACTCTCCCCAGGGACAGTAGCCCAAATTTCATGCAGATTTATTTGCTGACTTAAAATGGTAGATATACAATCCCCTCAGCCCTATTGGAATATGCCGACATTCTATAGTACTGTTGCACACTAGGTGAAGGATCCCACTTCTCATGTGTCCCATAACCTATGTGGTCGTAGGGGAGTGAGGCATCATAGACCTCAACTTCTCAAGGGGCCAGCATAATGAGGGCGGCGCCCATCTCCTCTCCCTCGCTGTTTTACCTTCCCTGACCCTAAAGAGGGCAGGTACACATTAACAGCTGGGTGAACTGGGGCCTGTACTGTACTGAAGCCAAGGCACGCAAACAGTCACCCATCCAAGTGGTAACCACGCTCTATGCAGCTTAACCTTAGCTGGGGGAAAGGAGTGCTCTGACCACTGAGCTATCCCATCTGGAGAAGGGGATGAAAACTTGGAGACCACTGACAGGGCCTGCATCAGCCAGCAGCTACAATCAAGAATACTGTTACAGCTGACAGGTGGACGAACAAGTGTTGTGTCGTGTTGCATTGCAGTTGCAGTTTGCTGGAATATGAGGTGCCCGTGCTGTTATAAAGCAAGACAAGACAAAGTGCTCAACAGGGCAGGGCAGGGGGAAGGAAGCAAGGCAAGACAGGGCGAGGCAGGTGAGGCAAGGCAAGGCAAGACAAGGCGAGGCGAGGTAAGGTAAGGTAAGGTACGGTAAGGCGAGGCAAGCCAGGTCAGTCAGGGTAGGGCAGGGCAAGCTGAGGCAAGGCAAGGTAAGGTCAGGCAAGGTAAGGTAAGGTGAGGCAAGTGACACAGGCAGGGCAGGACAGGGCAGGGCAAGGTCACAAAGCAAGACAAGGCAAGGGGATCTGCTCAAGGCAAGACAAAGTGAGGCGAGGTGAGATGAGGTAAAGTGACACAAGGCAAGTCAAGGCCAGGGGATATTTAAAGCAAGGAGAGGCAAGGCACAGCAAGGCGTTTCGATGAGTAAGCCAATTCCTTAATGAGCGGCCAACAAAAATTACTTTTAAAAACCAAACGAAACGTATGGGCACTGGTGTCGTGTTTAGACATCATGTGCCACCCCCTGTCAAGTCAGATAATAGCAACACAGTGGAACTACCACCATCAACCCATACAGCAAATACAAATTCTGTCAAGTGATCATTGTGATGAAGCTGTGTAATGGATAGATTTTTTCACACTCTACTGGGAAAAAAGTATATGTAATATCAGTATGCAAACATGAGGTTTCAAAGTTTTTGCAAGTGTAAAGGCAGCAAGTTTAGGAATGATGTCTTTAATTTATCAATTGCGCTTGTTTCAATAGGATAGATTCGTTGTGATAATGGTTTTTTCAGCTGCCATGTAACGAGTCTCGTTTTGCTTGATGGTGAAGTACACTTTGAAAGGAAGACCAAAAGCAACGTGGAGGAGGACTGTAGAAAGTGAGATGAAGGCCATGCAGCACTCTTGGGGATCAGTGACTAGGTTGGCCAAGGATAGGCAGGAGTGGAAGCGCTTTATTGCTGCCCTACACACCACTGGGTGTAATAGTTAATGATGATGATGAAGTACACTTTAAGCTATTAGCTGGTTGCTGAGTAGTTGTGGACAATGCGGTTTTTTCCCTTTCTGAATAAACCATTGCTTAAACAAACAAACAAAAAAAACAACAAGCAAGCAAACAAACAAACAAAGAACAACAACAAAAACTGGGACAGGTTAAACTCGCTTGTAGAAAACTAAAAGACAGGAGTCTTTTTGATTATTTTTTTTTTATTTCGAGGATATTGGAATAAGCACTCATGTGCTTTTTTTACACCCAGTTCCCGTGTGTATGCAGTTTTGTAAATTTTGTCATCCGTTCCCACCGGCACACAATGACCTACCCGTCCGAAAAGCGGAACGGGTTTTAACGTGTACGCAAGATGTTATGCGTGCGTTCGCACACGTGACCTCGGTTTGTAGTCTCATCCGAAGGACTTTTTGGGGGAGTGGAGACTGCACTCATGTTAACTCCAGAGGAAAATTCCTCTTGAACGAGATTCGAACCCGGGTCAGCAGATCACGAGCACATCACTCTAACCACCAGGCTATCCCATCCCCTCTAAGACAGTCTGAAAACTATGACCAACATAACCAAACAAAATGCAACAACTATCCTCCCCGACAGACTATTCTCTATTACGCTATGACTGTTTGCATTCCATTTACTCCAGCACGAGATAGTGTACAAAAGCGAGTGGGTGGTGGGGTGGACTGTATATTGAAAGAGTGAGAGGGGAGTTATTTAGCCTTGTGAAAGCCCATAACCATTGCACAGGACGTGTCAGTCCTGATGGCTGTTTGCGTTCAATCAGGGCTCCGATGATGAAGTGACCATTTAACGTTGCCTTCAGCTAACTCAACATTGTGACGATTAAGGGGAAACGTGTTGAGGGGGGTTGGGGGAGGTGGTGGGTTAGGGTGGGAGAGGAGTAGGTGGGTTGGGAATGGGGGTGGAGGGGGTCAAGAGGAGGGAGGGGGAGGGGTGAGGTGAGGGTCTAGAGGGAGAATAGAATTTCCCTGGATTTTTTTTTTTTTGGGGGGTGGGGGGGGGGGGGGGGGGGGGGGGGGGAGGGATTGCAGCTACATTACACCTTATGAGAAATAGAACGTACTGTTTTAGTGTATACATTGTGGTCATAGGTGTTTGGGTGGGTTTTGTTGTTGTTGTTTGTTGATGCTGCTGTTTCTGCTTTTGTTGTTATGCTGTTGTTTTTTGTTGTTTATTATTCTTCTTCCCTTTCTTTTTCTCGTTCTTTTCTTTTCTCTTCTCTTCCACCTTCCTGTGACACCCCTCCTCCGCCTCCTCCTCTTCCTCAGCAGTAGCAGCAGCAGCAACAGCAGCAGCAGCAACAGCAGTAATAGTAGTAGTAGCAGCAGCAGTAGCAGCAGCAGCAGAAGTAGTAGTAGTAGCAGTAGAAGTAGTAATAATAGTGGTAGTAGTAAAAGTAGTAGCAGCAGCAGTACCAACAGCAGTAGCAGTAGAATCAGCAGTAGTAGTGACAGCAGCAGTAGTAGTAGTAGTAGCAGCAGCAGTAGTAATAGTAGTAGCAGCATCAGCAGTAATAGTAGTAGTAGTAGCAGCAGTAATAGCAGCAGCAGCAGCAGTAGCAGCATCAGCAGTAGCAGCAGTAGTAGTAGCAGCAGCAGTAATAGCAGCAGCAGCAGCAGTAGCAGCAGTAGCAGCAGCAGTATCAGCAGCAGCAGTTTCTTGTCACCTCCCTCTGCCTTCTTGGTCCATTCCCCTGCCCTTTTTTTTTCTCCCCAGACAGACTTCAAAGGTAGCAATTCTCTCCCATTCGATGTCGGATGTGCTGGGCCTGACTTGTCAGGCGCTTTATGACGGCAGCGCAACGCGTTTTCGCTCGTAAGACAAGACAACAATAGTTGCTGTCTGAGCGTTCCACAAGAAAAGAAAAAGAAGAAGAAGTAGAAGAGGGAAAAAAAAAGAAGTAGAAGAGGAAGAAGAAGAAAAAGAGGAAGAAGAAGAAGAGAAGAAAAAAGAGAAAAACGCAACATCGTTACCAGCAAAACGAATGATACCCCCCCTTTTTTTTCCTTTTTATTTTCATGCCCTTTAAGTCCGACGGTTTCAGCATAAAAATTTCAGGCTGCTCTCCCCTGGGAGAGCGGGTCGCCACAAAAGCAGCGCCACTCATTATGCGAATCCTGGGCTCCAGCAACGGTTCCATGCAAACGCTGGAATGGGGTGCTACTACACAAAGTGCGTTATGATAGCGATGAATGTGTTTTTGTCGGCACCCACTTCATTTCCGGTGTGAAGCGGAAATTAGGTTCAGAGTTGAAGCGGGGAGAGAACTCTCGATCATCTCTTTAGTATTTTTGTTTAAGCAGTGCAGTGCCTCGTCAGTATCAGCGGCAGCGCTTGATGTCACCAGGGGATCTGTCTGATTAACAAAGATGTAGTGTTAAATGGTTGTTCGGAGAGGAAAGGGGTGGGTGGGTTGGAAGGGGGGGGGGGGGGGTGAGGGTCCGTAAGGGGTGTGGGTGGGGGAGGGGGAGGAGGAAGAAGTGCTGTCTTCAGTCACCAGCAGTTCAGTGTTTTAAACACTTTCTCTGAAAAAAAGAAAGAAAGAAAGAAAGAGAGAGAGAGAGAGGTGTTACCCGAACCGACTAAAAATTCAAATGACAAATTCACAAACATTTTATTATCTCACTGAGAAATTCATGCATAATTATTCCCCCTCTCTCTCTCACACACGTTATTTTTTCAACGTATACTTATGAAGCTTTATGTTACAATCTTGATCATACGGTCTACTTTTATGAAGCCCCCCCCCCCTCCCCCACCCACCCCCCCCATCCCCTGTGACTTGACTTGACTTGACTCATGAAGTACAGGTAGTTGGTACCCTGCCACGTTGTTTTCTTCGCGATTCAAAATGTATTTAGCTGCTTCTATTCAGAAGTTTGAAGATAATTCCCTTATACCAAGACTCATCTTGTACAACCTATTGATCTCACAATCACGACGCAAGAAGAAAGGTGGAAGGATGGTTAAGACGTTCGTTTGCCTGCCTAACAATAAAATAATATGAGTAAACTATGAGGTTTCGGCCTTGTCTGTCCTTCCCAGTTTGACAAGAAAATGAAAATAAATGTCAAGTCTTTAAGAGGAGACTTTAGACTTTAGAGTCTCCTCCTAAAGACTTGATATTTAGCACCAACACCACTCGAGATCCGTGTGCTTACGAACTTATGCACGTCAGAAGAACCTATGACAGTTGAAATTCGGAAAGAGCAGGAAAGTACTTCCTGACTGTCCTGGCAAAATAAAATGGTAAGTTCAATCCCCAACTGTACCTCGTTAGTCGGAATGCGGCTACCTTAGTTGTAGGGGTGGAGTGGGGTTGGGAGGGGGGGGGGGCAGTCGAGTACGCAAAAAAATCTCACCATTGGAGAACCTCGGAGCGCTAGCCGAGGAACAGTTACAAAATAATCAGTTAGGGTAACGAGTCGGCACTTTCCTTATTTAATTTTCATTTCATTTATTTCATTTACACCCTTTTTTGTTTGTTTTCAACTGTATTTGTTTCCCTATCAGAGTGGCTTTTTTCTATAGAATTTTGCCAGGGACAACTCTCTTGTTGCCGTGGGTTCTTTTACGTGCGCTGAATAATTTTGTGTAACACACGGGACCTCGGTTTATCGTCTCATCCGAAAGACTAGCGCCCAGACCACCACTCATGGTCTAATGGATGGGGGACAAGTTTCGGGCCCAAACGGGATTCGAACCACCGCACACTTAATACCCGGACTTTTCGCATTCTAGACAGGCTATTTACCTCTAGACCACCGATCCTCAGTTTTCACAGAACTTCACGGTTAGTTTAGACTAACCATCACAACAACCGATATATTATTTAGAAAGTAAACGCATTTTCAAACCACCAAGCCATGCCTACTCTTTTGTCATAATCTTCAACACTCTTCTCACAGAACGTAAAAACACAAACGAAACCTTCACCACGTTACACACAAAACACACAACAAGCACTCGACAAAGAAACAAAAGCAACAAACAACGCTTTGATGTTTTTCTTCGCATCAATCGTACGTGCAAAAGCCTTAAGCTTCAGCAAGAAACTTCAGAAGCTTTCACATTGATCAACCGCGCATCGGCAAGAACTTTCAGAAGTTTACCTCCATCATCGGGACCGATTGCTGAAAACTTTCCCCCTGGAGGTTCCTCATCATAAGTAGTCTACTTAAAGTCTCTTCACCTCATTGATCAAGACGCGTTGACGATTCTTTAGTCAAAAGAACAAAGCGGGACGGAACCGTTCACCTTCCCCTATACCTACCCCATAGTCTCCTGAAGATTTTGCAACCAGCTTCCTCCACAGACTCTTCTATCTGTAGCCAGGCGTTCCACTCAAGGAACCGTTAACCAACCTACAAACGCTGCCGCCTCTGTAGGTCGGTAGCCTTGCAACACTCACTGATCGCTGCGTTGACCTTGTAGTTAGTGGAGAGAGTTCTAGGTTGTTTTCAGAGAGGTCTAAACCATTACTACCAGTGGCTGCAACTTCAAACTCCCCCACATTCCTGCTACCCGTTTCTGTTGCCTGTCTACCCGTACATCCCTGGTCCCCTTGGCCCTAAGAAGTGTACCGCCCTTTCCCCCTTCGCTTTGCACGTGCTATCGCGTTGCTATGGTAGCCAGAGAGGGAGGGGGGAGGGAGGGAGAGAGAGAGAGAGAGAGAGAGAGAGAGGATGGTGGTGGGTAAGTAAAAATGTGTGTGTGTGTGTGTGTGTGTGTGTGTGTGAGAAGGAAGGGGGGGGGGGGGTATTTTTAAGTTTATGTCTTTGGGAAAGAGTTGTTGTGGTTGCTTTTTTTTTTTCAAACCGTGTGTTGTTTGTCGTCTTTTTCTTGTGTATACATTTTTTTCTCCATTTTATCCTTTTATATCGAGGATAATTGAATAAGCGCTTATGTGCTTTTTTTCACATCCATTCCCCTTGTGTTTGCGGTTTTGTCAATTCTGTCCTCTGTTCCCACCGGCACACAATGGCCTACTCTTACGAAAAGCGGGACAGGATTTAACGTGTGCGCAAGATGTTCTGCGTGCGTTTGCACACGGGACCTCGCTTTATAGTCTCATCCGAAGGACTTTTGGGGACAGTGGAGTCTGCGCTGATGTTAACTGCAGGGGAAAATATCCCCTTGAACGGGAATCGAACCCGGGTCGTCAGATTGCGAGCGCAATGTTCTGACCATACTTCTAAAGGAAGTGCAGAGGCAACTGACTACTTCTGCTGCTACTGCTAACTAGAAAGCGAGAAGTCCGGGGTTTCAAGTGTGTGGTGGTTCGATCCCCGTTTGGGCCCGAAACTTTTCCCCCATCCACAAGACCATGAGTGGTGGTTCTGGGTGCTAGTCTTTCGGATGAGACGATAAACCGAGGTCACATGTGGCAGTACTTGTTTAGTGCGCGTGAAAGAACCCACGGCAACAAGAGAGTTATCTGTCCCTGGCAAACTTATATTTTAAAAAAGCCACCCTGATAGGAAACCAAATACATACATGCAGACGGGAAAAGAAAAAAAATATAACGGGTGGCGCTGCTCTTGTGGCGACGCGCTTTCCCCGGGGGGAGAGCAGCCCGAATTTTACTCAGATAAATCTGCAGTGACTTAAAGTGGTATACAACTTCTACTCTCTCTCTCTCTCTCTCTCTCTCTCTCTCTCTCTTCTCTCTCTCTCTCTCTCTCTCTCTCTCTCTCTCTCTCTCTCTCTCTCTCTCTCTCTCTCTCTGTGTTTCTTTTCAGTCCTCATCCTCTTCCTACTTCTACTTCTGTCATACTCCTAATGCTACTGCTGCTCGTACTCCTCCAGCTTATCAGTGCTTTTGAGGATGATAATTTTAAAAAGAGATAGAGGAGAGACATTTATTTCGTTCCTCGGCTAGAGCTCCGAGATTCCCCAGTGGAGAGATTTTGCCTATACGACTATTTTTGTTCATAAAATTTTAGGCGGTTTTTGCCCCTTTTTTGTTCGGGGAGAGTGGCTTTTATTTATGTTGGTCACAAGTTTCAAAATCGCATGGGACATTTTTGTTTCTAAGTTGTATTCTATGGGGTGTTTGTGCCCATATAAAAAAAAACCCCATAGATTGGGTAAGTTTTGTTTCGATCGTCATACAAATAGCTGTTACTGTATTAAAGGCAGCTGTACTCTGCAGATCCTCCTTGTTTTATTTATTTATTTATTATTAAGCTACAGCTTGGTGGAACCAAGAGGTGAAGAAAGCCATCAAAGAAAAAAAGCAGCTATATAAAGCTTGGGCCAAGACCAAGACAGAAGAGGACTACGCCAAGTACAGAATCGCAAGAAGACATAGTAATCGTGTTGTGAAAGCCTCCAAAGAAAAATCTTGGGCGACTTATGGAGAGAAGTTAAGTGAAATTTGCAAGAACTCCCCCAAAAAAGAATTTTTCAAAAGTGGAAGACGATGAGAGTAAGAGATGAGCCATTCAATCCAACAACAGTAGTGAATGATGCAAATGGAGAGGCACTGCACAAAGAAGAGAAATTCTGAAACGATGGGAAGATTACTTTAAAGATCTTTTAAAACCCATCTGGAGTACAGCTTCCAGCTCTCATTCTCACACGCTATAAAGACCAGTTTAGAGCCCCAAATCCTTGAAGCTGAAACAAGAAAAAACAATTAAGACCAGCCCAAAGGGCAAAGCGGCAGGTGATGACGGCATAACAACTGAAGCCATCCTTGCATGTGGGAGAAACGGGAGTTAAGTGGCTCACCATCATCTTCCAGAAAGCATGGGAAGAGAGGAAAGTACCAATGGACTGGCAAAACGCAATAGTGGTGCCCAAATTTGGAAGAAGAAGGGCAGCAAGAGAGACTGCAGCACCTACAGAGGCATTTCACTTCTCAGCCATGTAGGGAAATGTATGCAAAGATTTGGAACAGCGCACAAGAGCCAAAGCAGAACACCTACTGAGCAATGCCCAGTTTGGCTTTCGGAAGGAAGAGGGTGCACAGATGCATTTTCGCACTCCGACAGCTGTGTGAAAGAGCCATCGAATAAAACCAAGACCTGCATCAGTATTCGTTGACCAAGAAAAAGCTTTCGACCGAGTAAACAGAGACAAAGCTCTGGAAGATCCTGGAGCAGTACGACGTGGAAGGGGCATTTGTTTGATAACATCAGAGCAATCTATGCCAACAGTATGAGCGCATTTCCAAACCAGCCAGGGGAACATCCGACTGGTTCCCGGTTACAATCAGGGGTCAGGCAAGGCTGCGTACTCTCCCCCCTTTTCTCTTCGTGATCTACATGGACCAGATCAAAAAGGAAGCCAACCCAGATCTTGAGGCCCTGAACGAACTATTTTTTTGCTGACGACCAGCCCTGATGAATCAGAACAAAGCAGCTTCTTCAAGATCACACAGACCAACTCAACACAAGCTGCGAGAGGTTATGAATGAAGATCAGTATCACCAAACAGAAGTTATGTCTTCAGCAGAAATCCAGGAAAGCTGGACATCAACATCAACGGCACCAGCTGAAACAGACCAAAGAATTAATCCCCCCCTTGGCAGGCCTCTTCATGAAGATGGAAAATTGGACTAGAATAGAAACAGATGCCAGAAAGCGAACGCAGTCAGTTACCACTCGCCCCCCTTCTAAAACATTCCAGCATCCTAATGGCACCAAGGCAAAACTCATCAACGCCATCTTCGTTCCAACACTCACATACCAGTGTCAGACTGGGGCCCCAACAAAAGCCTTAGAGAGAAAATTGGTCACATGTGAAATGCGCTGCCTGAGAAAAGCTGTCAACAAGACCAGACGCGACAAGATCAAGAAAGAGGGGATCAGAGACATGGTCGGACTAACACCAATTCCCCCACCATATCGAACAACAAAAGGATCAGGGGGTTTGGTCACCTCACTAGAATGCCGCCCCAAACCCAAAAAAGCCCCACGGGATCTATCTATCTTCTATCTGTCCCGTAGTCTGACGACCGTGGGGGCACCCCCCAAAGACTCAGCAACCAGTTCCCTCCATTCTTCTCTCTGTTCTGCCTTCTCAGGGTTTGTTGAGTTCTGGCGTCCTTCACTGATGTTATCCTTCCCAGTCTTCCTTGGTCTGCCTCTTCTTTTCTCCTTGGACATGCCTTGCAAAAACTGTCTTTGTTTTCCTTTGGGGATCTTTTTGACCTGCCCATACCACTTAAGTTTACGCTTTTTCACGATCGTTAGAAGGTTCTCATAGGTCCAATGGTTTGCTGGATTCTGTTATGCACGCTTTCGTTGCTTATGTGGCTTTGTAGGAGATGCCAAGGAGTCTCCGAAAGCATCTCATCTCCACTGCCGTACTCTCCTCTCCAAATCGGGAGTCAGGGTCCATGATTCACAGGGTACAGAAATATGATATGACAAGGGAGCGCTTAGTCTGATCTTGGAGATAAGTGAGATATTCTTACTCTCCAGATGGTGTTTATTTTTGACAAAGCTGTTATTGTCTGTGCAGGGCCTGCATACTACTTCTGGCTTGGGTCCCCGGGGGATACAATGGCTCCCAGGTACTGAGCTTTTAACTGTTTTCCGCTTCTGGTCATTAACCCTGATATCAGTGCTAATGCCGTTGGGGTTATTATCATCAGTTTGGTCTTCTCTGCACTGATTTCCATGCCGTTTTGTTTTGGGGCCTTTTCCAAATGTTCTGTTAGGCTGGCAAGCTCTTTTTCTGATCCTGCTATTCCATCAATGTCATCTGCGAAGGCGAGGTTTGTGATCGTTCTGCCACCAATGCTGACTGATCCTTCATGATGTTCCAGTGCATCAGCCTGGGTTCTCTCAAGGAAGATGTTAAAAGGGTGGTGAGAGTAGACAGCCCTGCCTTACTCCAACTGTTGTTCGAAACCATTCTCCAATGTTGTTTTTTGTAGTACACTGCACTGGTGGCTCCCTGTACAGCGTTTGATGACTCTGATCAGGTTTTTCATTGATGCTGTACAAGTTCATGGTTGCCACAAAGCTGCATGCCACACCCTGTCAAATGCCTTCTTAAAATCGATAAAAAACGTGGTATAGGTCTTGTTGATGTTGAAGGTACCGCTCACATAGTATTCTGGGTTGAATATCTGTTCTGTTGTGCTTTCGCCCTGCTCGGAAACCTGTTGTTCCTCAGCAATGATGGTCTCTGCTTGTGGCTTCGTCTATTCAATATTATCTGCAGCATGACCTTGCTTGGGTGAATATGAGGCTGATTGTGCGTAATTATGGCATTGTTGTAGATTTCCCTTTTTCTTGGGGGGGGTGATGATGAGCGACTGCGTCCATGGTGTTGGCCTTTTTCCTGTCTGCCAGATCTTGTTGCAGTTCTTAGTAGGGCGCTGATCATGGCTTCCCCTCCAGCTTGGACCAACTCAGCTGGGAAAGTTGTCAGCCCCTGCTGTTTTCCCTTTTTCAGCGATCTGACTGCTGTTTCCACTTCTTCTCGGAGATAGGGTGACTGCTGTGTCTTTGCTTTCGGGTACATTAAGGACTTCTGGATCTCCTCGGGTTTTATAGTTATACAGGTCGGAGCAGTTTTTCTGTCCATTCTGTTCAGAAATATCCCGGTCGTCAGTGAACACTTCCCATTTTTGTCTTGGATTGTTAAAACCCTTTTCTCTGTTTTTGTGCTAGTCAGGTCTTTCACCAGCTGATATGCTTTCTTGCTATTGCTTTTCTTGATGTTCTCTTCAATGTCTTGGCACTGTTCACCGATCCATTTCTCTTTGCCTCCGTCATGGACTTCCTGATTCTTTTGTTGACTGCCTATATTGTTTGCTCTTTCTTTTGTTTCATTTTTCTTTTCTTCAACTCTCTACGCTTGTCGCATAGTTGTAGGAATGTTAGGTGTGACCCATGGTTTTTTGACGGGTCGGCGTTTGCCAAGAAGCTCGTTTGCTGTTTCAGTCACTGCTGTATTGAAACTATTCGTCAGTGTATCTATGTCTGAGTCTATCACAGTGAGTGCTGCAAACTTTCCACCTATCCTTGCTTGAAAAATTTCTAATACCTCTGGGTCCTTCAGCTTCTCGAGGTCCTACGGGCATACACCACCAAATACAATGGCTGGAAAGCCAGAGGTAGACCAAGGAGACGATGGAGCGACTCCGTGGCTGACACCCTGCGAGCCCATGACCTGTCACTACATCAAGCCTCCCACCTTGCTGCAGACAGACGTCTGTGTCTCCCCGCGACGCCGAAGGGCACCAGCGGCAGATGAAAGAAAGAAAGAAGAAGATTTATTTGTTATTATTTTTCCCCTGTGGAATTTGAACTGAATCCAGCGCACAAACCATAGAGGACACGCGTATTAACAGAACGATTCAGAGAATGAATGAATGAATGAATCTTGAATGGATCTTTAATTTTCAAGGGTCGTTGATTGAGGGTGTGAGAATACGAGAGTAATAATCCCATGGGTCACCTGTGAGACAAAAAGCAAAAAAAGTAAGCATTGGCATACTTTTTTTCATCCGGGAGGGGGAGAGAGAGAAAGAGAGAAAGACAGATAGACAGACAGAGACAGACAAACAGACAGACAGAGAGAGAGAGGGGGAGGGGGGTAGGAGGGAAGAATTGAACAAGAAAATGACGTAAACGTAGCCAGATAGACACAGTCAGCAGAGCAGTAAAGCGTTGTAAAACAAGGATTTATTAGCGCCATATCTGTCCCGGGCATTGTGTGGAAGGGGTCGCCATATCATGTTACAAGTGCAAGAGAGTGTGAGGCTACGGGAGGAACTGAGGATTTGTTATAGGCCTAGCCTATATTATATTATAATATATATGGAGAGGGGTAGCTAGCCTAGCGTAGACTCGATGCGAAGCTCCGGGCTATATAATATGACACATTTACTGTGGTGGCTGTTTCAAGACTGCACCTAGTGACCTTCTAGGGGTTTTTTTCATTCAAAACACCTGAGCAAATCAATCCTCTCTCTTTTAATGAATGAAAAGTATGAAACGGAAAAAAATGAAAGGAAAAAAAAGAGAATGAATGAAGAATGTTGAGTGTATATTCAAGCGTTTATAGTCGTTGATAGTGGGTGGAAAACGCTAGGTGTGTTTTAAAAAAAACGAGTGTGTGTGTGTGTGTGTCTTGTGTGTGTGTGTGTTGGTGCTTTGTGAAATAAAATCGATATCAAATTTAATGTAGGGAGAAAACTCCGTGCTATTCTAACTGTTCGATCAATCGCAAAACGTTTTATTGTCTAACATTCTGTTAGATGTTTTGTTTGTTTAAAGAAATCTTGGATTCTGTTGTCTAAACTTATTTATTTTAGTTTTCATTACAGTTTTAGCCGTGACTTTTTGTTAAATGCTTTTTTTAAAAAAAGAAATCTCCCCGAAGCTGTAATGCTGCTACCTTAATGATGGGCAAAAATGGTCACATAGGCAAAAATCGCACCATTGGTAAATTTCAGAGCTCTAGCCGAGAAACGAAAAAAATCACAAATCTCTTTTAAAAACAACAACCAAACAAATAAAAACCAGCACCACCACCAACGAAAAAAACCTCAGAAAAGAAAATAGAAGAAGAAAACAAGTAAATTTAAACCAAACAGACAAACAAGAACGACAATTTCAGAGATGTTCTTACACTATACAGCGACCTGAGGAAGATTGTGTGGCTGATGGAGATAACCCTGCAAACCAATGCTCTACGCCCGCGAGAGGAGCTGGAAAGGATATCACATGCCATTGTTTTCCCCAGACACATCCTACGTTGTAAAAGCGAACGAGAGAAGAAGAAGAGATATTAAAGTGAAGCGTACCTACAAATTTACAGCAAAACGATTCCTATATGTTACACACGACCAGTGAAATACCACATACAAACAATAAAACTGAAAAAAAGCTAACGTTCTCGTGCAAAAAAGCACCCCTCCCCCCCCAAAAAAACCCCCCCCCCCCCCAACAACAACAACGCAAATCAAAACAAAAAACCCAAACCCAAACAAACAATAACAACAAAAACAGGAACAACAACAAAAAAAAAACAACAGCAAAAAAAACACAACAGCAAAACAAAAACCGAACCCCAAACCAAAAATAAAAAAGAAACAGAAACAAAAATGCACACACAGCACACACAGAAGATTACAACATGATTTAAACTATCTTGTTAAGTGTAAAATTAATACAGGGACATGAAGGGCTACTCTTGATACACAACACCCACACAAAAATACAACAAAACCAAACCAAAACAACAACAAAAATCCCCCCGCCTGACAAATTTTTCTGAAGTAAACACGTCGACACACATATCATACTAAAAATAAAAACTAAGCCATGAAGCAAAACCAAATTAAGAATATCATCCGAACAACAAATATCAAAAGTTTCTTAAAATAGCAACAAACACATTTCCCAACACTAACTAACAATGTCTTTTTATACTCATAGTTATCTACCCTATGCAGGTGACCAACCCCCAAAATTTGATGTAGAAAATCGACACAAGATCCAGGAAAACATTATCGAAATTCTATCTTACAAAGCCTGAATTCTCTCCCCTCTCCATGCCTACTATTTTTAGTCTTGTTAGACCAAACTTTAACCCACCGAGGAAGACAATCGATCCAGGAAAACATTATCCAAATTCTATCTTACAAAGCCTGAATTCTCTCCCCTCTTCATGCCCACTATTTTTAGCCTTGTCAGACCAAACCTAACCACAGATCGAATAAAAAACTGCAGGGAAAGAGATGGAAGGGAAGAAAAATGGCTGCCAAGTTTCGGACTGCTGAAGCAGACGTGGTGGTTGTAGAACGAGTAAACAGTCACAGGGTGCAAGCAAGCAAATGGCAAGTTTCTGAGACTGGTAACGTATCTCAACTCCCTATCAGTCACTTTCTCCATAATTCTGTTGATGTTATCATCTGTCATGGTATTCAAACAAGTCACACGGATATTAAAGGCATGTTCCACATGCACACAAACACACACACACACACACACACAAGCTGCCCGCCCACAAGGTGAACTCAGAATCTTAACTGATATAGGCCATAGCCTCAATTCAGATATAAAAAAGTAAGGATTAACAAAATTAATTGACATAGATTTGCATTACTTAATATTTAAAGTAAGGATTGAAGGGGAGGGGGGGAGGAGCGAGAGAGTGAGAGAGAGACAGATGGTGATGATGATGAAATTGGAGTTAACCAAAATGCTTTGTGAGCGGAAGCCATATGTCCACTATTTTTAAGCAGACCAAAACGTCACTGAACTACTACAATAATTATAATACAACCATATCCTTATACTTTGGATAGCATTGTTGCTAAGATTTGTACTAAATATTTTTTGGGTGGCCCTCGACGCCCAAGTGGGATGATGACTTGCAGCTACCACAGTCCCTAAATCGGATATCTCTGGTGGGACTTTAATACAACCTCAACAACAACATCACTGAACTGCCGCCCCCCCCCCCCCCTCATCCCCCCTCATCGTCTCCTTCACTTCCTCATCTCTCATTTTTTAAAAACTCACTTCACATTCTCACCCCCCAACCTCCATTCTCCAATCCATCCCACCATCGTCCTCCTTCTCCTCCTCCCTCCTTCTGGATATTTCTGCACTTCTCCCATCAAAGATGTGTCCATCCTCCTCCTCCTCCTCCTCCTCATCATCATCATCATTATTACTACGGCCATCCCAGTCAGTCAGGAGCAATTTGCCGTCTGCTTGCAGCTGACGGCAAGAGTCCTACTCTCCCCTTAGTAACCTCCCTCTTCTCTTAATCCCCTCCCTCCGTCCCCTCCTTCCTCACCTCACACACACAGACACACAGATTGACACACTCACACACACACACTCACTCACAACACACACAATACACACAACACACACAATACACACACAATACACACAACACACACCCAAACACACTATTATCTGGGGGGGAGGTTGTTGTTTTTTTAGATAGATGGCCTGAAGAAAAGCAACTGCGTTGCTTAGTCAATGTACCATCTGAAAATAAAAGTTTGACTTTGACTTTGACACACACACTTTGACTTTCACACACACACACACACACACACACACACACACACACACACACACACACACACACACACACACACACACACACACACACACACACACACACACACACACACACACACACACACAGATAGATGAGATAGATGGCTTGATGACAAAAACCCACCCAACTGCACTGCTTATTCAATGTACCATCTGAAAGTAAAAGTTTGACTTTGACTTTGACACACACACATACACACACAATACACACAACACAATACACACACACACATGCACACACACAATACACACACACATACACACACACATACACACACACACACAACACACAACACACACACACACACAAACATCGACCCGACAGAAGAACACTGACTTGGATGTCCTCGTTGACAGATTTGTTTGCTAAGCACCGGTCAAAAATTGAACAGTGGGGGGAGGGGGGGGGGAAGGAGAAAGAAAAGAGAAAACAGAAAGAGAGCAAAGCAAGAGGGGAATGCAGAAAAAGGAGAGAAGAGAGAGAGTATGCCTGGAGGGGATAGAGGAAGGAGTGGGGGGGGGGGGGGGGGAGGTGAATGGGGGGAGGGGGGAGAGGGGGAGAGGCAAGTGGGTTCAGGAGTGAGGATAATACTGTCATAGGTCAAAGTGCGAGAGAGAGAGGCTGGTGGGATGACAGATGGGGAGGAGGAGGAGGAGGAGGAGAGAGAGCGCGAAAGAGAGAGAGAGGCTGGGATGACAGAGAGAGAGAGAGAGAGAGAGAGAGAGAGAGAGAGAGGGAGACAGAGAGACAGAGAGAGACAGAGAGAGGGAGGTGTCAGGCAATGGCACGATAGTCATTTCTATGGACAGCAAGAAATGGTGAATGGGGACCTGATGACCCTAGTGTGGACTAGTGTGTGCCCTTGAAAGCTGCCTCCTTGCAGGCTGTCCTTTCTGCTGTTTGGTGCTCAGCGTGTGTGTGTGTGTGTGTGTGTGTGTGTGTGTGTGTGTGTGTGTGTGTGTGTGTGTGTGTGTATGGTGTGTGTGTGTGTGTGTGTGTGTGTGTGTGTGTGTGTGTGTGATGCTATTTCTGGAAAGACGTCTACCTGATTTTTCAGAATTTAACACATGGGTCAAGTCAAATCGAACCCCCCCCCCCCCCCCCCCCACAAACCCCCTACAGGGCACATGACGTTTGACACAGATAACACATTTTTGCACACACAAAAATATGGCTATACATGATGCATTTGTGTGAAAAAGATATGTACAACTGGTACATAGAAAAAATATTTGTTCTTGGGTAGTATTGTCAAAATTTTCTTCTTATGCGGTCCCTGACATTTTTTTTGGTATCCAAATAAAATTATGATTATTTTGATAAATAGTATATACTTTGTCAGACGAGATCTGTTGTAGCTACATAGAATGTTTGAAATTTTAAAGTATCTGAACGACTCTGGGGAAAAAACGATAACTTTTTATACTCCTGAAAAAAATCGTTTAAAAATGCAATGAACTTCGACCCCCAAGTCTCTTGAATGACAGTTTTGGACATTTCTTCATCAAGTGAAATATCAAATACTTTTTCTCTTAGATTGTCTCATGCAAAGGACTAATGCCCAGACCAATAAAAATTATGAAGATCATATAAAATGGGAAGAAAGTTCCACAGACTGAAGAGTGATTTTGAGTGATGCTATGGGAAGAAAATCCACAGGGAGTTATTTGAACTGCAGACCCCTGACTTTCCAGATAGGTGTCTTACCTCTAGTCCAGCTTCCCACACTAAGGGCTTCATGGAAATACACCTGTATTCTTTTTTGCCTGATAACACACACCTTGGAAAGCACATGTGAGGACACAATTCTGAACAATCCTCGAATGTCATGGCTTCAGCAAAAAGCTGTGACTGGAATTCTATGCCTAGGAGACATTCTCTTTGTCCCCTTCCCATGAATGTTGTACTTTTGTGGTTTTCATGTCTGGTACTGTGCTCAAGATGTCAACGTTTACAGGAGTACCAAATACTGATTTCTGGATTTATCAAGTTTCGTTCATCTCCTTCCTGATTGTCTGGGTTGGAAGATGGGGTTGAGGGAGAGAATGATGATATTGCGAACCATAGCCGGCATCATTCTGACTGTGGATGTTGCAGATTCAGTCAATTTCTTTTCAGATTATACACACTTGCAGACTATACCCTAGCAAACTTCTAGTCTTAGAGAGGCAAATTAAAGTTACCATGGGCCGTCAGCATAGAATGTAGCTGACGGATCAGATAAAGTAGGCTCCTGTTTGACCAGGTTTGTGGTGATTTCATCATCATCATTAACCAATACACCCAGTGGTGTGTAGGGCAGCAACAAAGCGCTTCCACTCCTGCCTATCTTGGGCCAACCTAGTCACTGATCCCCAAGAGTGCTGCATGGCCTTCATCTCACTTTCTACAGTCCTTCTCCACGTTGCTTTTGGTCTTCCTTTCTTTCTTCTGCCT
Organism: Rapana venosa; assembly: GCA_028751875.1. NCBI lineage: Eukaryota > Metazoa > Mollusca > Gastropoda > Neogastropoda > Muricidae > Rapana > Rapana venosa. The sequence goes on from CM054138.1 coordinate 48,574,970, forward strand.
TCTGGAGTCCAGTGCAATGTGATGATTTAGCTACAATAACAAAACTTTTACTCAAACCTGCATCTAAAGTGTATCAAACATTCTAAAACAACATTTGACAGACATCATCAAGCTTTCACCTACAAAAAAAAAACACATACAAAAGAAATGATAAGCAATTTTTCAAGGTCAGAAACCTCACAACTCCACAGCAGAAGCAACCAAAATATAAAAAAAGGAAGGAAGAAAGTGTGACCGAACGGAATTCTTTCCTTTGCTGTTTGCTTTGCTAACGAAAAGTATTTGTTCTGGGGTGATAAGCCATTATGGCAAGTGTTGGTTCAGGACTCAGTGGCCAGATGGAGGATTTACCCTCTGTCAACAGGCTTGCAGTGCATGCCCACTTCTCGATGGCTTATCAATGGCAAACAGACCTGCAAACAGACCTCGCTCACAATCATCGTTTAGTCAGGACTTACTTATTCTTGTCTGCTCCACTCCAGACAGAGATTACACTGTTGAACTTGATTAAATAAATATTCCAAGTAGGCTGTTAGAGAGGAAAAGTGGCCAATGACTTGGTCCCAGGTGAGAGATATTATTGTATCAGAGTCTCGGGAGGTCAAGAGTTTGTGGGAGGGAGCCGCCATTGAGACCGGTCAGCTGAGACAGTGACTTGGTGTCTAGTTGTACATGTTGAACAGTGGACAGATGGTCATAGTTTACTGCAAACACCATTCATTCCTGAAGAATCACTGTGTTCCTTAATAGGTCAAACAGCATGGGATGAAGACTCACAATATAAAGGAATGTGTGCACGACGGGATTCTTCTTATGACTGTTTACTTGGTGTGACGAAAAGCTTGTTCTGTTGAAAAGTTTGGCAGTTGTTCAAACATGACAGTCCAGTGGAGGAAGCTTTCGTTTGAGCTTGAAGCATGCAACACTTCTCGTGTTTCATGGCAGACTTCCGGGTGTAAATCTCGTAGTGGACTTTATCTTTCTGATACATTCTGCTTCACTCCACAGAATTACTATTTGATGTCAGATTATAAATATTCAATGTTAGATTGCTGTAGAGAGGAAACGTGTGTCACAAGACTGTTCCCAGGTGAAAGATCTGTATTTAAAGTCGAGTTCAATGTGGGAGGAACCATTGCGTTGATTGCAGTATTGGTTTGTGATATATGTGGTGGGAACTCGGTAAGTATCCAGACACTTTTTCCTGAAATCACTGTGTTCTAATTGTAATGGAAACATACCGTTTGTTTGCGCAATTTAATGAAATCACTGGTTTCACATTTGAGCTGGGAAAATCTTTTCTGATGTTCTGGACTTCAACATATTACATGGAAATCCTTTTTTTCGTTTGTGAAACATACACTTGTGTTTCATCATTTCCGTGGAAATCTCAATGTTTAGCTTTACTGGTACATCTCTGTTCAACTTTACAGGAATTACTTTGTTTCAGCATTTACGTGAAATCTCTGTGTTCAGATTAGCGTGGAAATCTCTGTTTTCACAATTACTGGAAATCTCTGTGTTATAGCTATTGATGGAATCTCTTTTTTAGTATGTTATATGGAAATACTGTGTCTTAATTGTTTCCGCATTTACGTGGAAATCTCCGTGTTTCCGCATTTACATGGAAATCTCTGTGTTTCCGCATTTACATGGAAATCTCTGTGTTCAGCATTTACGTGGAAATCTCTGTGTTTCAGCATTTACATGGAAATCTCTTTTTTTCAGCATATATGTGGAAATCTCTGTGTTTCAGCATTTACATGGAAATCTCTGTGTTACAGCATTTACCTGGACATCTCTATGTTACAGCATTTACATGGAAATCTCTTTGTTTCAGCATTTACGTGGAAATCTCTGTGTTTAAGCATTTACGTGGAAATCTCTGTGTTTCAGCATTTACGTGGAAATCTCTGTGGTATAGCAGTCACATGACAGTCTCTATTTTAGAATGTATATGGAATTATCTGTGTCTTAATTTTGTCAGGGAAATCTCTGTGTTTTACCATTCACATGGAAATATGTGTTACAGCATTTACATGGAAATCTCTGTGTTACAGCATTTGCGTGGAAATCTCTGCGTTACAGCATTTGCGTGGAAATCTCTGTGTTACAGCATTTACATGGTTATCTCTGTGTTTTACCATTCACATGGAAATCTGTGTTACAACATTTACCTGGAAATCTCTGTGTTACAGCATTTACATGGAAATCTCTGTGTTACAGCATTTACATGGAAATCTCTGTGTTTTACTATTCACGTGGATATCACTGTTTCAGAAGTCACGTGGAAGTCGTCTTTGTTACAGCATTCCCGTGGAAATCTCTGTGTTACAGCATTTGCATGGAAATCTCTGTGTTACAGCATTTACGTGAAAATCTCTGTGTTTCAGCATTTACGTGGAAATCTCTGTGTTACAGCATTTACGTGGAAATCTCTGTGTTAGAGTATTTGCGTGGAAATCTCTGTGTTATAGCATTTGCGTGGAAATCTCTGTGTTACAGCATTTGCGTGGAAATCTCTGTGTTAACTCATTTACGTGGAAATCTCTGTGTTACAACATTTACATTGAAATCTCTGTGTTTTACTATTCACGTGGATATCACTGTTTCAGAAGTAACGTGGAAGTCATCTTTGTTACAGCTTTCCCATGGAAATCTCTGTGTTACAGCATTTACGTGGAAATATCTGTGTTGTACATTCACGTGGAAATCTCTGTGTTGTATCATTCATGTGGAAATCTCTGTTTTAGCATCCATGTGGAAATCTCTGTGTTGCAGCATTCCCATGGAAAACTCTGTGTTTGAGCATTCACATGAAAATCTCTGTTTCAGCATCCATGAGGAAATCTCTGTGTTTGAGCATTCACATGGAAATCTCCGCATTCTTATCAATCGAAGTAAAAATCAGAATCTTTTGTAACTTTTCGCCTTAAAAGAAGAAGAAGAACACCAGCAACACCATACACACTAATATATAGGGGAGCGAGGCGTCAGAGACCTCACTTCTCTAGGGGCCAGCATATTGGGGGCGGCGCCCATCTTCTCTCCATTGCTGCTTTACCTTCCCTGACCCTAAAGAGGCAGGTACCCATTTACAGCTGGGTGAACTGGGGGAACTGTACTGAAGCCAAGGCACGCAAACGGTCACCCATCCAACTGGTAACCACGCTCGACGCTGCTTAACTTGGCTGGGAGAAAGGAGTGCTCCGACCACTGAGCTATCTCGTCTCCATGTGTGTGTGTGTGTATATCTATCTATCTATCTATCTATCTATCTATCTATCTATCTATCTATCTATCTATCTATCTATCTATCTATCTATCTATCTATCTATCTAGCTAGCTATCTAGCTATCTATCTATCTATCTATCTATTTATCTAGATAGATATATAGATATGGGATAATTGGAAAAATAATTACAACAACAGCAGCCACAGCAGCCAACAAAAACAACACAACAACAACAACAACAACAACAACAACAAAACAACACTTACTACTACTACTACTACTACTACTACTACTACTACTACTGCTACTACTACTACAGAAGGAAAAGTTGATATGATAATGATACCAAAATAATCATCATCATCATTAGCCATTACACCCATCGGTGTGTAGGGCAGCAACAAAGCGCTTCCACTCCTGCCTATTCTGGGCCAACCTAGTCACTGATCCCCAAGAGTGCTGCATGGCCTTCATCTCACTTTCTACAGTTCTTCTCCACGTTGCTTTTGGTCTTCCTTTCTTTCTCCTTCCTTCTGGGGTCCAGTGCAATGCTGTTCTTGTGATTGACTGTGGGTCTCTTCGGAGGATGTGCCCAATCCACTTCCACCGTCGTCTGGTGATGATGGTTCCCATGTCTTCTTGCCTGCATCTCCGTAGTAGGTCTTCATTGGAGATCTTCTCTGGCCAAAAGATCCGGAGAATTCTTCGCAGGCATATGGTGTGGAAGGAAAAGAAAAGGAACAAAAAACAACGATTTCGAGGAGTTGGTAATTGTTGACCACAAGCTTTCCCCCATACCACGCACACAGTGTGCTCAAAACAAACATATTGTTGTGATGAATGTGTACGCTATATATTTTTAATGTCACTGGAAGGTGCTGTAAAGATTATGCGGATTAAAAAAGAATAGCAAAAAACAAAAAAATACAAACCCAAAAACAAACAACAAACGCCCCCCTACCCCCCCCCCCCCCCTACAAAAAAAAAAAGAGGAAGAAATAATAAAAATCTAACAAAGAAACAAAGATCTGGAGTCATAGTCACATGCAGTTTAGTTAAGCCCTTAATACCGGAGACAACACTCCCTACTTTTGCCGCTGGGAGTCATAGTCACATGAAGTTTAGTTTAGCCCTTAATACCGGAGACAACACTGGCTGCTTTTGAATTGCAGTCTCTAAGAATAATGGGATGACTGCGCTGGGACTTTGGAACAATACACCTTTCTACCTCTTAGGTAATTTCTGTGTCTCCAATCGACGAACGAACGAAGGAGGAAGCCCTAGCTTTAGAATGTCTTTCCTTAATGTAGTCACCAGCTTTTTTAGAAGTAAAGAAATTTCGCTGAAAAAAATCCATAAATTCAATGTGGATTTCACTCTTTCAAAAAAAGCAACAACAACAAAAAAAGCTTGTATCTCTCTAAACTAGCACACAATTTGTTCTTTTTCCAGTCTTGATTATTATTCATTCATCATCATCATCGTCAACCATTACACCCAGTGGTGATGTGTAGGGCAGCAACAAAGCGCTTCCACTCCTGCCTATCCTGGGCCAACCTAGTCACTTATCCCCAAGTGTGCTTGCTGCATGGCCTTCATCTCACATTATTCATTCATTCATATATTATTTTATTTTTCTATTTACAATAATCGACGCTTTGTAACCATAGGTTGTGTGTACATAGCCACACGTGTCTCTGGAATGGGGGCGATCCTGTGTGTGAACGCGCGCAGAACAGATTTATTGGGCCCATGTTCCCTCTTTCGGAAGAGTAGGCCATTTGTGCCTGGGGAAACGGATGACAAAAATCGCATCTGCATGGGTACCTGGATGTAAAGAAAAGCAGAAAAAAGCACATGAGCGCTTATTCCATTATCTTTCGTCTGGTATCACTTTAAGTGGAAAGACGTTAAAATTGAAGACTTACTTCTCCATTATCTTCGAAAAAAAGCCTTAAATAATAATGATTAAAAAATAATGATAAGGATAGCCAACAACTACGATTGAACATCGAGTTAAAGTAGTGGTATTAGCAAACAACCAAGACTGAACGTCCAGCGCGAAAGCACACACACGTATACTTTGCAAACAATAACTATGATTGAACGATTTGAAGGTCAAGAGAAAGTGAACGTCTATGAGCAAACGAACTAAGATCGAACATCTAGCGAAAGTCAACAATGACGACAGGCCTTTCCACCAAGTGCTCATGTACCCGTCTTCAGGGTGGCGCCTCAGTGACTCTCTCTCTTGAGTACAGGGAGTCGAGGGGAAGACAGAAAGGAAGAGAGGAAGGAGTGGAGATGAACACACAACGTACTCCACAAGCACTTTGCTATTTTTCCCCCCACTCATGCAGCTTTGATATATCGAGAACAAATCCCTGAAGATGGAATACAGCTACCTTAGTTGTGGGCGAAAAACGGTTGCATATGCAAAGTCTCACCATGTGTGAACCTGGAAGCTCTGGCTAAGGAACAACAACCACCACAGCGACAAAGCAAAAGAAAAACCAGACTCAATTTAGAACAATCATTTTGGCATTATTATGAATATGATGATGATGATGATGATGATGATGATGATGATGGTTATATTGTATGAATTTGTAGGGCTCCGTGAGTGGTTTTTGTTTGTTTCTGGGGGGGTTGTATCTTGTTTACGTCCTTGTGGATCTGTTTGATGGGACATCACACACACACACACACACAAACACACACACACCACACAACACACACACACACACACCACACACACACACACACACACACACACACAAAACACACCACACACAACAACACACACACACACACACACATGAAGTCATACATTCCTCCCCCATAAGACGTCTATTGTGACTGTATGTTTATATCATCTAGTTTTGAATAGCATTATAGTAGAATAGAGAGACACAGGGACCAGATAGCTTTGTGGTCACAGCACTGGCTTTCCCCAAGCTAAGGTTAAACCAGCATGGTTAGGCCTACCGCTTGGATGGGTGACCGTTTGCCCGCGCCTTGGCTTCAGGACAGTTTCCCCAGTTCACCCAGCTGTAAATGGGTACCTGCCCTCTTTGTGTGTCAGGGAAGGTAAAGCAGCGAGGGAGAGGAGATGGGCGCCGCCCTCAATATGCTGGCCCCTGGAGAAGCTGATGTCTCGCTTCTCAACGACCAAATAGGTTATGGAAACACCTTTACCTTTTAGAATAGAGACATTAAAACCAATCTAAACTCACACATGACAAAATTTACAAAACTACATACACAAGTAAAGAAGCACACGAGTGCTTATTCCATTATCTTCGAAATAAAAAAATAAATAAAACACACACCACCTCCCCTTCCCCATCCAACTCCACTCTCCCCCCCCCCCCTCCCCACACACACAGGCTACACACCACACACCACACCACACACCACCTCTCTCTCTCTACTGCTCCGCCACTACAACCCAACCAACCTACCACCACCTACACGTTCTGTCCTAGTAATCAGAACACGATCCACAGCGCCACTTAAAGGCAGTTCAATCTTGAGCTGTCAGGTCTGGCCGGGCCTTTAAGAGCCTGACAACCATGGCAGCCCACATCGAAGCTAAGCGGTTAATCTCCCGCCGCCATTGGCATTGTTTCGGCGCCATTTTTCTTATCAGCCAGCCAGGGGGAGTAAAGGGAGGAAAGGAAATCTGGGCCGTGTGTGTGTGTGTGTGTGTCTATGGTAAGCGACTTCAGTCATAATGAATGCATTGGTCTTATGTTTGAGAAGGATAATACCTGCTTGACCTTATATTATAGGTAAAGTGATAGTTGAAAGATGCGTAATGTATTCATGAACGGGTTTATTTATTTCTCGTTCTTGGCTAGCTGTCTTTTATGGATGACTGGTTGTTTTTGTTGTTTTATTTTTTAAATTTTTTTATTTTATTTTATTCTTTTATTTTTCGAGGATAATGGAATAAGCACTAATGTGCTTTTTTTCATCCAGTCCCTGTGTGTATGCAGTTTTGTCAATTTTGTCATCCGATCCCACCGGCACACAATGGCCTACTCTTCCGAAAAGTGGAACGGGTTTTAACGTGTGCGCAAGATGTTCTGCGTGCGTTCGCGCACGGGACCTCGGTTTATAGTCTCATCCGAAAGACTTTTAGGGATAGTGGAGTCGGCACTGAAGTTAACTCCAGAGGAAACATTCTCTCGAACGAGAATCGAACCCGGGTCAGCAGATCACGAATACATCACTGTAACCACCAGGCTATCCCGTCCCGTTTTAGAGGGAGCAAGGAGTATTTTGAAGAAGAGTATGTGAAACTGTGTTGTTATCATGCATGAAAAGATGTGTATTGGGTTCTTGGACAATGGTGGTGTATCTTGGTCTGTTTATTTGTTTTAAAGACAGACAGTTCTGACTGGAAAATCGGAGATAACCCTGCAAACGAAGATGTACGACCTACGAGAGGAGCTGGAAAGGACTTGCCATTAGTTCTCCCAAAACACATCTGACGGTATAAAAAGCGAGATGGAAAACCACGATTTGTATTGAAATTTTTCTGATATCTTTGTATTGAAATTTTTCTGATATCTTTGTATTGAAATTTCTCTGATATCTTTGTATTGACATTTTTCTGATATCATCCCACGCCCTTCGTATTCTTCTATTATTTTTTGTTCTTCTGAAACATGTCTTTTCTTTTTTTCGTTCCTAGACTAGAGTTTTGAGGTTTACCAATGGTGAGGTTTTTTGCGTATGCGACTGTTTTGTTGTTTTTTAACCAGCCATTAAGGTAGTGACTTCGAGGGGTGAAACATTATGCAAATGGTCTTTCTGAGACCAAGAACTTGGGTTTCTGGTGATGTTTTACTGGGTTATTGTTAGCTATTATTGTATCACTGGTATGTCAGAAAATAAGAGCATAACTAAACATTAACTCACACCCCACCCCACCCCTCACCCACCTACAATTAAAACACAAGCGTTTCCACAAATCAGACTTTTTCCCACAAAATGACTTTTCCCCACAAAACCAGGCTTTTTTCCCTCACAATAATCAGACTAAAACTTAAAACTCTACACACAATTTGAATCACACACACAAATTTCTAAACAAATATTCGCATTAATATTTTTTTAATTTATACTATACCCAAAACCTCCCTACTACTTTTCGACACACACATCTCACCATACCAAAATCTTCGGGTTGGCATACCAAACCAGCGCACGAGATCAGAAAAGCCGAGAGAGATGCGTCTTAATCAAGAGTTTGGTCGGGAATTGATCATACTGATAAGAGTATGGAAAACCAACCACCTTGGCCGTTGTTGGCCCGTGGGCAAGGGGCAGGTACTCCACTGACCTGGTTTGGCAGGGGAGGATGTGTTTTGCCCTAACACCGATTGTGGCTTATCTCCAGCTCTTCCACTGCACTGCTATGGTGGTAGGTGGGTGGGTGGGTGGAAGGCTTGGCAGGGACAGCTTTTGTTTAATACTGGGTTGGTGGTGGTTTTTTTGGCACTGTCGATTTTGTTTTGAGATTTTAGAATTTGTATAATACGGTTGAAACCCCCCCCCCCCCCCCCCCCCCCCCCCCCACAAGTTTTAAGTTAGGTTGTATTTTTTTTTTTTTATTGAGGTGATGTGTGTGTGTGTGATTTTGCTTGGGGTTTTTTGCTTGTTTTTTTGTGGGGTTTTGTGTGATTTATTCCGTAAAAGCCCAGATGTTCAGCTTTTCTCTTTCTGTCTTTTTTAAAAAAAAGTCTCAACTCTTGTCTATAAGAAAAACGACGTTTCTTCATTTTAAAAAAACAATTTCTTTCAATGTTAAAATTTTGGGGGGTTTTGCTTCTTGAGTTTGCTTTTTTTTAAAAACAAACAACCAAGCATTTAAAAAAAATGATAGCCAAGTGTTAAGACTTTTTGTCTCTATATATTTTTCCAGATCTCTGTTTGGTGTGGTTGAGGTATTGTTAGGGAATGTTATCAGTGTTGATGATGATACTTTTGTTGTTGTTGCTGTAGTTGTTTTAAAGGTAGACCACATGTAAGCTCAACCTTTTTTCTATCTTCCTCTCCTGCTCTCTGTTTATTCATGTTTTCTTCCCTGGGACAACCCCCCCCCCCCCCCCCACACACACCAGATCCATCCTACATCCTACCCACTCACTTACATACCATACACGAATGCTCTCTCTCTCTCTCTCTCTCTCTCTCACACACACACACACACACACACACACACACACACACACACACACACACACACACACACACACACACACACACACACACACACACACACACACACACACCACACCACGCGCGTGCGCACGCACGGAGAGAGAGAAAGAGATAGATAGAGAAGAGACAGACAGAAGACAGTCAGATAGACAGACACACACACAACAGAACACAAGACACAGACACGCCCGACAGACAGACAGACAGACAGACAGACAGACAGACAGACAGACAGACACAGCAGAGACAGAGATTCAGCCACTCTCTGAACATCTCCGTATCATCAACATTTCGAAGTATCGTACGCCATATCCGTATCGCACAGGTCACATTTCTGCTATGGAAAGCAGAGGACCGCAGGGAGTGGAGGAAGCTGGTTGCAAAAATCTTCATTGGTGCCCCATCCCCTCCCCCCTGACGAGTCCGCGGGACTACATGTGGGTAGGTGAAGGTGAAGGTGAAGACAGGTCACATGATGTCTGAAACGGTTCAGTTAAAAAAAAAGATTGTGTGAACAACCCTGCCTACTAACGATCTATGTCTTCTGTCTCTGCTGTTGTAAGTTACAATCATTATTATTATCGATTTTTTTTTTTGGGGGGGGGGGGGGGGCATTCTTGTGAGGTGTCCAACACAACGAACACAGCTGTCTGTGTTTTGCTTGTCCCATCTCTCCAACTCTTGATCGACTGGTGGTTTTTGTTGGTCTTTTGGTTTGTGGTGGGTTTTTTTGCAAGCCGTTCACATCACATTCCTTTTTTTTTTTTAGTACTTTGAAGGGTTTGGTGTTCCCAATGGCGTGTGTACTGGTGTGTGTGTGTGTGTGTGTGTGTGTTTGTGTGTTTGTGTGTGTGTTTGTTTTGTTTGTTTATTTATTTATTTATTTATTTATTCCGGGGATAGTGGGATAAGCACTCATGTGCTTTTATTCATCCAGTCCCCGCGTGTATGCAGTTTTGTAAAATTTTGTCATTCGTTCCCACCGGCACACAATGGCCTACTCTTCCGAAAAGCGGAACGGGTTTTAACGTGTGCGCAAGATGAATGAGTGAGTGTGTGAGTGTGAGTGTGGTGAGTTGGTGTGTGTGTGTGTGTGTGTGTGTGGTGTGTGTGTGTGTGTGTGTGTGTGTGTGTGTGTGTGTGTGTGTGTGTGTGTGTGTGAACAACCCTGCGAACTAACGATCTATCTCTTTTGTCTCTGTTGTAGTTGTAATCAATTATCGATTTTTGGGGGGCATTCTTGTGTAATTCAATTTCTTAATGATTCATTCTCCTTTTACTCCCCCCCCCCCCCCCCCCCCCGGCCTATTTCTCGGCTTAGAGTTCCAAATTCACCAATAATGAGAATTTGGGGGAGGGGTGGGTGGGGGGGGGGGGGGGGGCGTGTTCGGCCGTTTTTGCCCACCATTGAGGTAGCCGCATTCCGACTTCGATGATGTTGTCTAAACACGACGTTAGTGTGCGTGTGTTTCTTGGTTAAAAAAAAAAGAATTGTCATATGTCATAATAATAAATTCCATACATTATTATTATTATTATTATCTGTTCCAACCAACACACAATGGCTTACTTTTCTGAAATGCGGAACGGGTTTTCACACGAGAACTCGGTTTATAGTCTGATCCAAAGGATTTTTGGGAGAGTGGAGTCGGCACTGATGTTGTTAACTTGAGGGGGAAAATCCCCTCGAATAGGCGTTGACTGTCTATCTATCTATCTGTCAATCTATCTATCTATCTATCTATCTATCTATCTATCTATCTATCTATCTATCTATCTATCTATCTATCTATCTATCTATCTATCTATCTATCTATCTATCTATCTGTCTGTCTGTCTGTCTGTCTGTCTCTGTCTTTTGTTTCTCTGTCTCTCTGTTTCTTTGTCTCTTTCTGTCTGTCTCTGTCTGCCTGTCTGTCTCTGTCTCTATCTGTGTCTCTCTGTTTCTCTCTCTGTGTCCGCCCCTCCCCCTGAAATTTATTACACTTATCTCTGTCTGTGTCTGTCTCTCTGTCTCTATCTGTCTCTATCTCTCTCTCTGTTTTCTCTCTGTGTCTCTGTGACCGAACCCCCCCCCCCCCCCTCCCGTCCCCCCCTGAAATCTATTATACCTATCTCTGTCTCTGTCTGTCTGTCTGTCTGTCTGTCTCTGTCTCTCTGTCTCTATCTGTCTCTCTCTATTTCTCTCTGTGTGTCTCTGTCTCCCCCCCTTCCCCTGAAAAAATATTATACTTATCTCTGTCTCTGTCTTTCTGTCTGTCTCTCTCTGCCTCTCTGTTTCTCTGTCTCTCTCTGTTTCTCTCTCTGTGTCTCTGTGTCCGCCCCACCCCCCCTCCCCCTGAAATCTATTATACTTATCTCTGTCTTTCTGTCTATCTCTGTCTCTCTGTCTCTATCTGTCTCTCTCTGTTTCTCTCTGTGTCTCTGTCTCCGCCCCCCCCCCCTCCCCTAAAATCTATTACACTTATCTCTGTCTCTGTTTTCTGTCTGTCTGTTTCTCTCTGTGTGTCTCTGTCTCTCCCCCTTCCCCCCTGAAATCTATTATACTTATCTCTGTCTCTGTCCTGTCTCTCTCTGTTTTCTCTCTCTGTGTCCTTGTGTCTCCCCCCCCTCCCCCTGAAATCTATTATACTTATGTCTGTTTGTCTGTCTGTCTGGTTTGTTCTCTTTCTCTCTTCTCTCTTCTCCCCTCTCCTCTTCTCTCTCTCTCTCTCTCTCTCTCTCTTCCTCCCCCCTTCTCTGAATCCCCCCCCCTCCTCCCCCCAGCCCCACGAAATCTATTAAACCTACATACCTGTAAGAAAACAAAGCTGGCACGAACCACCGTGTCACCTGGTGTTGATCGCTCACACGACCCACGTCCATAACACAGCCAGCCGGGGACTGGACAATAGCTTAGAAATAGTACAGCTGCAAGGAGGGGGGGGGGGGGGGGGGGGGGAGGAAGGGGGTGGGGGGGGGGGAGAGGGGGGAGAGGGGGAGAGGGGGGTAGGAGGGGGGGGGGGGGAATTGAGGAGAGAGAGGGACTTGAGGAAGGAGGGAGCTGGGGAGGAGGAGTGGTGGTGGTGGTGGTGGTGTCTGTGTTTGTGTGTGGGGATGGGGGTGGGTGTGGGAGGGATGAGGGTGGTGGTGGTGGTGGTGGTCAAGTGTGATAATCTTTGGCAGGCAGGGGTAGTGGAGTGTTGGTGGGGTGGGGGGTGGATTAGCAGATATAGGTAGTGAGTGACTGACCCAGTGGACAAGCTCAGCATGGTTGCATGACCACCTGCTTGTAGCACACTCCTTCACAGACAGACAGACTAACAGATAGACAGACAGACAGACAGACAGACAGACAGACAGACAGACAGACAGACAGGCAGGCAGACGTTTCGAGTGTTGAAAG
>CM054138.1:48592824-48605324 GCA_028751875.1 Rapana venosa
CTCTCCCTTGCTGCTTTACCCTCTCTGACCTTAGAGATGCAGGTACACATTTGCAGCGGGGTGAACTGTACTGAAGCCGAAGCGCACAAGCAGTCACCCATCCCCTTAATAACCACGTTCACTGCTGTTTTAACATTGGCTGTCAGGGAAACCAAGCTATCCTGTCCCCACTCTGTGGATATACCCATTATCAGAAATGGATCTTAGCACACTTAAATACATTTCTTCAGGGTCACAAGAGATTTGACCCCAACAAAACTCTGCAATTGACTTGAATACAAACAAAACTATGGCGCTGCTCTTGTGCTGATACCATTCCCCCTACTCCAACCCGTACTGGTGTAGTGTATACTGCAAAGAAGCAGAGCGTTGCACAATTCGCAGGTGTGTCCCGATTTAGAAACATGACCATACCACAGGACTCTGATCCGAATGGGAGGTAATCCAATTACCTCCCCGTCACAAAAGCATTGACAACTTTAAAAAGCAAGTTTCGGGTTCCTTAAATCGAGTGTTCCATGAGATGAAGAGAAAAATGGGCCTCCCCCCAAAAATAAAAACTAAAACAAATGCACGGACAACTTAAAAACTAAGTACCTTGTGTTTGTTTGAGTGTCATATGAGCTAAACAGAAGGGAAAAAATGGGTCAAATAGAAATGTATCGACAGATTGAAAAGCAAAGTCTTCGTGTGTTTGTTTGTCACTCGAAATAAGGAGAAAATGGACCCCTAAAAAAAACAAACAACCTAAAGAAAATGAGATAAATGCATTAACAACTAAAAAAGGAAGCACATTCAGGTTCATTTCATTCTCTACAAAATAAGAAGAAAACAGCCTCCCCCCCCAACCCCACCCCAGTTTAGTCCCTATAATTATCGGATAACTCCGCTGAGACTATAACATAACCTCAACAACAACAACAACACCCCCCCCCCAACAACAACAACAACAACAAACCCGAAGAAGAAGAAGAAGAAAGGAAAAAAAATTAAAATTTCACAAACAAAAAAAAGAAAGAAAGGAAGGAAAAAAATGATATAACTGGAGTGTGGCCGAAAACCGAGAGCAGGTCCGTCCCAGCAGACCACAAGCGAAAAGGAAATAAGTCCATCCATAACTTCTCTTATCTTGAGCTTTTATCGCACACTAGAGCTGGCTGTAAATTGCCGCAGCTGTCAAAGACAACGCTGCTGTTATCAGCAACCCTCTCTTCACACAAAGAAAGGAAAGGAAGGAAGGAAGGAGGGAAGGAGGAAAGGAAGGAGGGAAAGGGGAGAAGGGGAGAAGGAGAAAAAGAAGGGCCAGAAAAGAGAGAGGAATTTATTGCACGGTGAAAGGTTCCATGCTTGTTACTAAAGAGTCGGGTTTTGTAGTGGTGGTGGGGGTGAAGGTGGGGTTGGGGGGGAGGGGGAGGGGGATTTTTTGTTCGTTCGTGTGTGTGTGTGTGTGTGTGTGTGTGGTGTGTGTACACGTGTGAACAGAGCTGTAATTATTAAAAAGTGTTTCAAAGAGTACCGAAACTTAGGAAGGCGGACATTCTCTCTCTCTCTCTCTCTCCTCTCTCTCTCTCTCTCTCTCTCTCTCTCTCTCTCTCTTCTCTCTCTCTCTCTCTCTCTCTCTCTCTCTCTCTCTCTCTCTCTCTGATTTGTCTTTGTTTTATTGAAATGGTGTATTACATTTCCAAAATAATCAAAGTACTAATAACAATACCTCCCGTGCGCATTATGAATGACTTTCCCCTAATCATTATGACCATATAAAAATATTGTGTCAAACTGTACTGTACTTATTTTTTTTTTTCAAAGAAGAGACAACAATGTGTCGCATAGACAAATGCACAAACTATATTATAGCAAATTACAATTAATGGGGTCACACAGAATAATTATGCACTATGTCTCATTCATTCAACCCACTTGAGAATCACTGTGAGACCGTAAGTACACACCCGGTATAAGTATTTTGCGTGTATAAAACCGTTTCCAAGAACTTCACCATTATATAGGCATCCATACTCCCGTCTTCAGATGAATTTTTTTTAATCCTGTAAAGGAGACTGCAGGTTGTTATGCTCAGAGCTTGTCAGGGCTGAAGAAAATCTCAGTAATAGATTTGAAAGCATGATAATGATTTTAATGTCGGTCTTGGCTCTAAGCTCGAAGGAAGGTGGCAGGATGGTTAAGACGTTCGCCCGCCAACAAGTAAACCGTGAGGTTCTGGGTTCGATTCCCAGCCTCGCCCTTCCTTCCCAGTTTGACCAAAAAAAATCGAACTGAATGCCAAAGTCCTTCGGATGAGACTATAAACCGAGGCCCCGTGTGCGAACGCATGCAGAACATCTTGCACACAAGTTAAATCCTGTTTCGCTTTTCGAAAGAGTAGGCCATTGTGTGCCGGTGGGAACAGATGACAACATTTACAAAACCGCATACACACGGAGACTGGATGTATAAAAAAAAAGCACATGAGTGCTTATTCCATTATACTCGATGTTTTACAAGATTCAGCGCTATATAAATTCCATATATTATTATTATTATTATTATTATTATTATTATTATTAAGTATGTTCTTTCGAGCCAGAAGGCCCATAGAGCCGGAGCTTATCCCGGTTTCTGTAGCGTTAAGCGAACTGATGGTTTTTCACCACCCCTGTGACAGGACGCTAGTCTGTCGCCAGATACTTCCCCAGCAGAGCTGGTACCCACTTGTACACCTGGGTGGAGTGAGGAAAATAGGAGTAAAGTGTCCTTCCCAAGGACACAACACCGAGCCGAGCGGGGATCGAACCCGCGACCTCTGGATCACGAGTTGACCGCCTAAACCACTCGACCACGGTGCCTCCGTATTATTATTAAGCTGACATCAATAATTGTCGAAGCCTTTGGCCTGAGCCCTGTGTTGTGCCAGGTCCTGGGTCTCACTTCACTCCTCCATCCCCCATGGGGGATACTGAGGGGTGGGGGGTGGGAGGGGGGAGCTGTCAGTATAACTATCACCCCCACCTCATGATGGAGATAATAACCCTGCAAACTAAGCTGTACGGCCCACGAGAGGAGCTGGAAAGGATTCGCCACTATTTCTCCCAGACACATCTGACGGCGTAAAAAGCGAACGAGAGAAGAAGAAGAAGATCCCCACCTCCTGGATGTTCTTTGCTAGGAATTCCCTCTTTTCTATCCCTCTCTTTGTTTCTGCCTCGTTCCTTTTCTTTTCCAGTCATCTCTTTCTTGTCTGTTTTCTGCCCTCTTGGTCCATTCTCCTGCCTTTCCTCTCTCTCTCTCTCTCTCTCTCTCTCTCTCTCTCTCTCTCTCTCTCTCTCTCTCTCTCTCTCTCTCTCTCTCTCCTCTCTCTCTCTCTCTCTTCCAGAAAGACTTTAGAAAAAGATAACAATTCCCTCCTCCCATGCTGAAGTCGGATGCGCTGGGCCTGACCTGTCAGGGGGCTTAACGGCAGCACTTCGCATTTTCGCACATTACTTCTCCTAGTCCTGACGTCTGTTGTTTTTTGTTGTTGTTGTTGTTTGTTTTTTCTGTGTCAGATCAATGTCAATATTCGTTGGGGAGAAAAATGTCGATATCTCTCTAACAATGCAGTAGTATGCCTGGGATGTAAGACATATGGACTGTCACTTTCCACATAGTCTAATCAATATTCAGTATACAGGACATAGACCAGGCTACGTGCATTCTGTTTTACTGTGTGTGTGTGTGTGGTGTGTGGTTTGTTTGGGAGTGTGTGTGATTTGTTTGGGTGTGTGTGTGTGTGTGTGTGTGTGCACGCGCGCGTGTGTGTGTGTGTGTGTTGTATGTTGTGTTGTGTGTGGAGGGGAGGGGCTGCACTTTTTTTTCTTAGAGGATGGAATAGTTGGTTGGCTGGTTACCTAGTCGATTGGCTGGTTACTTTTTTTTTTGGGGGGGGGGGGGGGGGGGGGGGGGGGGGGGTCGAGGGGGGATGGGTGGGGTGGCGGGGGGGAGGTGGCTGTGCTGGTTGTGGGTTTTTTTTAAATAAGATATTTCACGTGTCTTTCTTTTCTTTGACAGATTAATCCACGTGTTACAAAAAACAAAAACCGGGATGTTGAGGTTTCTTTTGGTTTTGTTTTTTGTTTTTGTTTTTAGTACACTGCTACTTTGGGGACGGGATAGCTCAGTGGTCGGAGCACTCGCTTTCCCCCAGCCAAGTTAAGCAGCGTCGAGCGTGGTTACCAGTTGGATGGGTGACCGTTTGCGCGCCTTGGCTTCAGTACAGTTCCCCCAGTTCCCCCAGCTGTAAATGGGTACCTGCCCTCTTTAGGGTCAGGGAAGGTAAAGCAGCGAGGGAGAGGAGATGGGGGCCGCCCTCAATATGCTGGCCCTAGAGAAGTGAGGTCTCTGACGCCTCGCTCCCCTACGACCTTATAGGTTATGGGACACCTTTACCTTTACCTTACTAGTCTTCTACCCTCAATCTTGGTCGAGGGACACTGCTCTTTCTTTCCCCGCCCCCACTCCTTTCCTGGGCTAGAGCTCCGAGGTTCACCAATGGTGAGATTTTGCGTATACCACCGTTTTTGCTCACCATGAAGGTAGCCGTATTCCAACTTCGGGAATGTATGCTGGGTATGTATGTTCGTGTTTCCGTAAACCACCGAACGCTGACATCATTAATTACGGGATCTTGAACGTGTATATTTTCATCTTCTGCATGTGTATGTACACGAAGGGGGAATTAAACCCCTGGCAGGTCTGCACTTGAAGTTGACCTGGGAGATCGTACAAATCCCTCCTGTTCTTAATTCACCAGTCGCTGCCCAGATTCCACATTCCAGATTCGAACTCACGACTTCATGAAACGCATAAGATTGAAGTCGAATGGTCTTATTAACCATTCGGCTATAGTGTCCGCCTACCGCTCTGTCAGTTTTTTGTTTTATTTCAATTATTTCAAGGATAATGGAATAAGCACTCAAGTGCTTGTTTTACATCCAGTTCCCGTAAGTATGCTGTTTTGTCAATTTTGTCATCCGTTCCCACCGGCACACAATGGCCTACTCTTAATAAAAGCGGAACAGATTTTCACGTGTGCGCAAGATGTTCTGCGTACGTTCTCACACGGGACCTCAGTTTATAGTCTCATCGGAAAGACTTTTGGAGAGTGTGGAGTCGGCACTGACGTTAATCCAGGGGAAAATATCCCCTTGAACGGGACTCGAACCCGAGTCAGCAGATCACGAGCGCAATGCGGAACGCTCTAACCACCAAGCTATCCGGTCGAACGGTCTTATGAACCACTCGGCTACAGTGTCACTCTACTTGCTCTGTCAGTTTCCATGGATGAGGACGGCATAGGACGGGGATGGAAACCAACAAAAAAAACCCACCCCAAAAACACACACACACACACACACACACACACACACACACACGCCAAAAACAACTTCCCCCCCCCCCAAAAAAAAAAAAAAAGAAAAACCCGAAACGCCCCCCTCCCCCCCTTCCCCAACAGAAAGCTGGAGCAGGGAGTGTGTACACAGGCTAAGCTGGCAGGGTGACAGCAGGCACAAAGTGAGTGGATAGGGGCCAGCCCCTATAAGCAGGGCCCTGAGGAGCTAGGCCTAGCAGAGCTCTGTGTATTTTAGGATCACCTATCGCTCCTCTACAGGAGAATCACCCCTACTCATATAGGGACCTGTATCACATTTTTGTTGTTGTTATTTCTCTGCCTTGTTTTCAAATAACAACTAACTGGGGGGGGGGGGGGGGGGGGGGGGGGTCGGGATAGCCTTAGTGGTTAGAGCGCAATGCGCTGGTGATCTGACGGCACCGGGTTCGAACCACCATCACTAAGGCCACGTACGTTGGAGAGGATTTTTCCCCCCGCATGGGGTTGATAATAACATCAGTACTGACTGCCACTCTCACCTAAACGCCTTAGGGTTTAGACTTTAAATCGAGGTCCAAACCCCGAAGTTAGAATGCGGCTACCTACATGATGGGCATAAAAAAAAACCCAGTCGCATACGCAAAATTTCACCTTTGGTGAAGATTGGAGCTCTAGCCGAGGAACGAAAACAAACAACAACACAACAGCATCAAGCTCCTGTGTGCGAATGTACGCAGAAGATCTTGTGCTTACGCATACTCTAAAACCCATTCTGCCTTTCCGAAGAGTAGGGTATTGCATGCCACACATGTCACACAGGGCAAGTCAAGAACAGCAGCGACGGCGACAGCGACAGCGCTGCAATGATGATATATTATACATGCCATAGGAGTGTTATCCAGCTTTGGCGGCATGTGGCTCCAGGTTTGAAGATTATAGCGGTTGTCCGAAGAGCGGCCGTTAAAGAAAGACCTTCGTACATATACAGTGACACATGTCCCGTGTGCGAACGCACGCAGAACATCTTGCGCGCACGTTAAATCCTGTTCCGCTTTTCGTAAGAGTAGGCCATTGTGTGCCGGTGGGAACAGATGACAGAATTTACAAAACCGCATACACACGGGGACTGGATGTAAAAAAGCACATAAGTGCTTATTCCATTATCCTCGATATAAAAGAATAAAATAGATAAAATAAAACACACACACACAAAGATAGACACAGGCACCCCCCCCCCCCCCCCCTCCCACCCAGACACACAGATACAGGCACGCAGATACAGAGACAGACAGACAGACAGACAGACAGACACGGACAGACAGACACAGACAGACAGACACACACACACACACACCATGTCTTTGTGTCTGAGAACTTACATAGTATTGTATTGTGTTGTGTTATATTGTGTTATGTTGTATTGTGTTGTGTTGTGTTGTATTGGGTTGGGTTGTGCTGTATTGTGTTGTGTTGTTGTATTGTATTGTGTTGTGTTGTATTGCATTGTATTACATTTCGTTGCATTGTGTTAGTATTACATTGCACTGCATTGTATTGAATTGCATTGTATTACATTGTATTGTATTGTATTGCAATGCATTACATTATATCTAAATTATATTAAATTGCATTGT
Organism: Rapana venosa; assembly: GCA_028751875.1. Classification (NCBI taxonomy): domain Eukaryota; kingdom Metazoa; phylum Mollusca; class Gastropoda; order Neogastropoda; family Muricidae; genus Rapana; species Rapana venosa. Next base: position 48,599,824 of record CM054138.1, read on the forward strand.
ATTGTATTGTATTTTAACCTACAATACTGTATACCACTTTCAGTCACGAAAGATTTTTCCCTGCATGAAATTCAGGTCGCCCTCCACAGGGAAAGTGCGTCGCCACAAGAGCAGCGCCACCCATTCTAAAAAACAAACAAGTTTCTTCCTCTCTGTAAGTGTATTTTGTTTCCCTAAGAAATATACCCTAGATATGTTGTTTTGCCCCCAAATTTTTTTTTTAATCTACTGCGTCTCTCATATCTGGTGTATTTTTTCGGGGGCTGCGGGTTCAGCGTTGGGGGGGGGGGGGGGGGGGGGGGGGGGGGGAGGAGGGGGGAGATTGGGGGGGGTGCAGAGCGGAGGGGGAGAGTGTCAGCTGTCATATATCAGGCCCATGACACCCAAGACCTTTGAGGAATAAAATATGCTTGCAGCACAGGAAACGTGATCTCGGGAAAGAACAGACAGAAAAGAATCTTTTATCTAGCGTCGCTTCATAATTCTAATTTTTTTTTTAGACTCCATCACCCCCCTCCGCTCCCCGCCCTCTAACGAACAGACAGAGAGACAGACACCCACAGACACCCACCCACCCACCACACACACACACACACACAACACACACACACACAACACCACACACACACACACCCCACACACACACAACACACACACACACACACAACACACACATACACAGAGAGAGAGAGAGAGTGAGAGGAGAGGAGAGGAGAGAGAGAGAGAGAGAGATGGAGAGAGAGAGAGAGAAGAGAGAGAGGAGAGAGAGAGAGATTCACAGATACACACATAGATCTACATACAGGGAACAAACATTTTTTAAAAAGAGACGCGTATCCCACCCCCCCTCCCACTCAGACACGCAGACTCACAGACACACAGACACACACACATGCTTGTGCGTGCGCGCGCGTACGCACACACACACAGACACAGACACACGGAAATATCTATCTATCTTCTATCTATCTATCTATCTATCTATCTATCTATCTATCTATCTATCTATCTATCTATCTATCTGTCTGTCTGTCTGTCTGTCTGTCTATTAGACACACACACACACATACATTCAGACTTGAGAAGGAAGGTGTTAGGACGGTTAAGACGTTCGATCACCTGCTTAACAAATAAACCGTGAGGTTCTGGGTTCGATTCCCAGCATTCCCCTTTCTTCCCAGTTTGACAGGAAAATTGAGCTGAATGTCGAAGTCCTTCTGACCTCACGTGTGCGAATACACACGTAACATCTTACGCACACGTTACCAGAGTGACGTTTTTTCCATCATGAATTTTTTTTTGCCAGGGAAAACTCTCTTGTTGCTTTGGGTGCACTAATTGCGTACTGTACACGTTGTTTTGTTTGCTGGGTTTAAAATCTATTTTTTTCAAAACTGTAATTAGTCGGCTTCTCCCTTCACGTAAGGGCCAATGGCCTTTTGTGGATAAATCATTCGATTTCGAGTTCGAGTTCTCTCTCTTTCTCTCCGTCTCTGTCACTCTCTCTGTCTCTATCTCTGTCTTTGTCTGTGTCTTTGCCAATGGCCTTTTTGCGAATAAATCTCTCGAGTTCGAGTTCGAGTTCTCTCTCTACTTCCTCTCTCTTTCTCTCTCTGCCTGCTGTCTGTCTGTCTGTCTCTGTTTCTGTCTGTCTGTCTGTCTCTCTGTCTCTGCTGTCTTCTCTCTCTGTCTGTCTGTCTCAATCTCTGTCTGTCTCTCTCTGTTTCTGTCTGTCTGTCTGTTTTTTCTCTCTCTCTCTCTCTCTCTCTCTCTCTCCTTCTCGCCCCGCCCCTCTCCCCCCCCCCTCTCCCCCCCCCCCCTCCTCCCCCCTCTCTCTCTCTCTGTCAAGCCTAAAACTGACCCTGAGCAGATGTTGACTGCGTGGAACTGGTTCTGCCCAATTATTTATGGCAGCTGCTATTCTACTATTCTGCAACCGTTCTGGGGATCGTCTGCTTGTTTGCAGTGCCCCGGTTGTTTGCAGACACCCTCCCTCCTCCACCCCTTTCCCTAACCCCCCCACCCCCCACCTTACCCTTAACCCTCCATCCTTCTACTATCCCCACCACCCACCCACCCCCTTACCTCCCGTACCTTTACCCCTTTAAATTGGTCCTGGGTTGATCTTTATGATGCAGCCTCCGAAGCCAATGGTAGCCAGAGTAACCTTTGTTCTTTGACTCTTGCACAGTCATTCGTGCTAGGGTTGTAAACCCATATAATCATATTATTATGTGACGAGGATATGGGGAGTTTTAAAGTTGTAAGGGGGAAGGGAGGGGTTCTTTGTTTGGTTGATTGGTTGGTTGGTGGGGTTTCGGGGGGAGGAAGGTGATTTTTTTTTTTTTTGGGGGGGGAGGGATTTTCTGTTGGTTTGTTGATGGTTTTTTGTTGTTCTTAAAATGCACTATAATACAATTTTAATGCAATACAATTTTAATACAATAATCAATAGAAGAAGAACAACAACAATAACAAGAACATGAAGAACAGGAAGAAGAAGAAGAAGAAGAAGAAGAAGAATATACTACTACTACTACTACTACTACTACTACTACTACTACTACTACTACTACTACTACTACTACTACTACTACTACTACTACTACTACTACTACTAAAGAAGAACAAGAAGAAGAACAAGAAGAAGAACAAGAAGAACAAGAAGAGCAAGAACAAGAAGAGCAAGAACAAGAAGAACAAGAACAAGAAGAACAAGAACAAAAACAAAAGAAGAAAAAGACCAAGAAGAAGAAGAAGACCAAAAATTATAACCACACACAACACCAACAATAACAGCACCACCACCACCAACAACAGCGCAACAACAAAACCACAACAGCCAGCAACATCCACAATATAACCCAGGGATGCGCAGTAAACCTGCTCAGTTAGCTGTGATTATCTTAACCTCTATAAAAACGTGATACCCAGCCGTTTTTGCATGTAAAATCTTATCGGGTAAGCAATTTGCTACCTACATGAGAACTCCATGCTTATATTTTTATGGGCTTATTGATCTCCTGCAACTTACCTACATTGATGAAGCTGCCGTATTCTGCACGCTTATCATAATATATTTATTAAGATTGGTACCCTTGTAAATAATAATAATACTAGTTAAACTGGTGTCCACTCAATCTGGTGGTTCTGGGAGACACGATTGGGCTGTGTGACTGGTTTCTCTTAAGGATGACACTCCTTGTGAGCAGTTCAACGTTTATGTGCTTACTTGATCGCTCTGTTACTGACTAAAGCTGATTTCTCTTAAAGGTGACACTCTTTGTGAGCAGTTAAACGTTTATGCCTTACTTGATCTCTCAGCTACTGACTTCAGCTGATGGCTACCGTTGAAAGCTGTCGTTCGCGTTCCTCAAATGGACGGCTCAAGTCAGTCAGTCTCTGTCACATAGAAGGCAGAAGTACGCCCAGAATCTCCACAAATTCGTACAGGGAATTTAAAAAAATATTTTATTTTTATTTTATTCTTTTATATCGAGGATAATGGAATAAGCACTTATGTGCTTTTTTACATCCAGTCCCTGTGTGTATGCGGTTTTGTAAATTCTGTCATCTGTTCCCCTGTGGCACACAATGGCCTACTCTTAAGAAATGCAGAACAGGGTTTAACGTGCGCGCAAGATGTTCTGCGTGCGTTCGCACACGGGGCCTCGGTTTATAGTCTCATCCGAAGGACTGTTGGGGAGAGTGGAGTCTGCACTGATGTTAACTCCATTGGGAAAATATCCCCCCTTGAACGGGAATCGAACCCGGGTCGTCAGATTGCGAGCGCAATGTTCTAACCACTAGGCTATCCCATCCTCCCGTGTGGATCGGTGGTCTAGAGGTAATGCTCACTCACCTATCCCCGTAGTCCCATGGACCGGGGGAGTGGGGGGGGGGGGGGGGCACTAATGAAGATTCTGCAACCAGCTTCCTCCACTCCCCGCGGTCAGGACTCCGCTTTCCTCTGCATTTCGTTCCATGGAAGGCTATACTAGTCTACTGTCTATCATTGTCTTCCCATCGTTTTCTCTGTCTGCCTCTTCGCCCCCCTCCCTCCTCGCACTGTTCCCTGTAGGACAGTCTTGGCCCCCTGCCTAGAAAGCAGAAATGTCGGGTTCGAAGTGTGTGCCGCCGTTCAATCCCCGTTTGTTTCCGAAACTTTTCTACCCGCATCTACCACACCGTAAGTGGTGGTGGTTTGAGTGCTAGTCTTTTGGATGAGACGATAAACTGGGGGAAAATAAACAACATGATTTATCCACAAAAAGGCCATTGGCCCTTACGTGAAGGGAGAAGCCGACTAATTAGAGTTTTTGAAAAAATGGATTTTAAACCCAGCAAACAACAACAACCACACTGCAAAGCAAAGTTGATTTATAATAATAATAATAATAATAAATAATATATGGAATTTATATAGCGCTGAATCTTGTAAAAAACAAACAAATCGAAGCGCTTGCACTCAATCATTTACAGGCATGCAACTCTCCTTAAACATAATGAGCAACAGATTTCAAATCCATGCGCGCGCACTACGCACGCACACACACACACACACGCACACACACACACACACACACACACACACACACACACACACACACACACACACACACACACACACACACACACACACACACACACACACACACACACACACACACACACACACACACACACACACGGAACAACACTTAGAAGGTGAAAGATGCTGTTGAAAATTAGGGACAGATATGTGGGGGGAAAGTCTCAGGTAGGAAATAAGTGTGTTTTGAGGCTGGATTTGAAGGAATCAAGTGAAGGCTTTTGACGAAGTGAAAGAGGGAGGTCATTCCAGGTGGATGGACAAGAAACAGAGAAGGAGCGACGGCCAACAGTGGTTTGTTTGAATCTGGGTGTTCGAAAGCACAAAGTATCTGCGGCTGAACGAAGGGAACGGGATGGAGTGTACAGGTGAAGACAGTTACAGAGATATAAGGGTGCAGATTTGTGGAGACATTTGAAAACAGAGGGTATTGATTTTATACTCCAGTCTTTGTGAGACAGGCAACCAGTGAAGAGATCGCAGAAGAGGAGTGATGTGTTCAGATTTTTTCTTTCTTAGGACCAGTCGAGCTGCAGAGTTTTGTATGCGTTGAAGAGAGTGGATAGATGATGCTGGTAGGCCAGCCAAAAGAGAATTACAGTAGTCTAAACATGAAAGAATAAGAGATGTGACAAGCTTGGAAGTTGCATCAGTGGACAGATACTTGCGAATCGCGCTTATGCGCCGTAATTGATAGTAGCAAGACTGGCAGGTCTGGTGATGAATTTTTTCATAGAGAGTGTGTTGTCAAGAACTACTCCTAAATACTTCACAGAGTTGGACAAAGGAACTGACGTATTGCCGAATTCTATTGAAGTTTTTGTGATAGAGGAAAGTTTATGTTGGGTCCCTATGAGCATGGCTTCGGTTTTATCGGCATTAAGTTGTAACTTGTTCTGAGTCATCCAGT
>CM054138.1:48610324-48612824 GCA_028751875.1 Rapana venosa
AAAAGCGGAACAGGTTTTAACGTGTGCGCAAGATGTTCTGCGTGCGTTCTTAAGACCAAGTGCGGTTCAGAGAGAGAGAGAGAGAGAGAGAGAGATGAGAGAGATGGAGAGAGAGAGAGAGAGAGAGAGAGAGTGAGAGGAGAGTGAGGGAGAGAGAGAGAGAGAGAGAGAGAGAGAGCAGACAGACAGACAGACAGACAGCAGAGGAGAGGACAGAGGGAGAAAAGTGTGTGTGTTTATGCGTGCGTGCGTACGTGCATGTGTGCGTATGTGGCGTTTTGATGAATGCAAGTAATAATATAAAAAAAAAAGCAAAACAAAAGATGATAACAGATGATTCTCAATCACCATTCTTCCATTTTGGACATAACGTACATGACAAACGGAGCGCTGTGCAGCTGATGAATGAATTCAGGTTTGAGAGATCGCTAGCGAGCGAGTGCGAAGCTGTATATTACATCCAGGCCTACGTCAATCACCAATGGGAGATGAAAATTTATGTTCTCCAAGTTGTTTAAAAACATCATAGAAATTTCATTTTCAAGGGATAGATTGGTTGTTTGTGGGTGGACCGACTGGGGAATGAAGTGGGCGGTGGGGGGTGGGGGGGGGGGGGGGGGGGGGGGCGCTAGACCGACAGGGGATGAGGGAGGGTGGAAATGAGGGAGGGTGGGGGGTCATCGGAAGAAGACAAAGGATGCAGGGAAAAACGCATAACTGGGAGAGGAAGGGGGGGGGGGGGGGGGCGGAACTTGAAAGTCACGAAGAGGATTGTTATGCAAGTCCATTAATGTGAGATAGGCAGCTTTATTAGTGTGAGGGGTTTCCCGTTGAGTATTTGTTTGTTTGATTGATTTTTGCTTTTCTTGTTCTACAAGGTATCAGTTCAGGCATTATGAATTTATTAGCTTTGGTGTAATATATTTTCGAATAGTGTTCCGCCCCCCCCCCCCCTTCCAAAAAAAACCAAAAACATAAAAAACCAACAACCAAAAACAAAAACAAAACCTAACAAAACCACAAAACCACCACCACGAACAACAACACCAAAATCCAACACATAAACCAAAAGAAAACCCCCAACAACAACAAAACCAAACAAGAGGAAGACCTCTACTACTTGCGTAAGACAATCCAGGTTTGGAATCATGATTTTTTTTTTTTTAAATCAGAAAAAGACATGAATGGAAAGAAATAGCAAAGCAGACAGGAAAAGACAGAAGGAGTGAGAAAGAAAAGAATGAAAGAAAGAAAAAAGTCAAAGAGAGCTTTTAAAAAACACCAACTATTATTTTTGCTTTAAGATGGAAACAGAAACACACAGACATCTCTGATGACCACACGTTTTCCAAGGTAAGGTTGAGGGCAGAAGGAAAAGAGGCAGACCACCAACATCCTACATTGCCAACATCACTGAGATCAGTGGTCTGGGAGGAGGGCTACAGGAGATCGTAGAACTCAGCAGAGACAGAGAGATGGCGAACCCTGGTGGTGGCATTGCGTGGAGCTCCTACTGACGACAGCAGCGTTGGAGACAGTCGAGTTGATTTAATAATGGAAGTTATTCATTTTATCTTTGAAAATTTGTGCCTGCAATATTTTAACATAAAAGCTTTTCGTTTAAAAAAAAAGTGATTACTATAACTATAAACTTTTGTATGTGTTGAATGTGATTGTATGTTAAAAAAACACACACAAAAACAACCCAGAGAAGATGAACTTAAAAGAGAAAAAAAAAACACACCCAAAAATCAGATGTGCTAATAATGACATGATGATGATGATGATGATGATGACGATGATGATGACGTCGACAACGACGACGACGACGATGATGATGATGATGACGACGACGATGATCATAATAATAATAATCATTGTCAAGTCTAAGCTTTAGCCTTTAAAAAAAATCCTAATAATCCAATTCCCATTTGCCCACCACAGGCAAGGCGAGGCAAGGCAAGGTGAGCGTGGTGACCCACTCGACACCCTCCTCTACCCACGTCAACTCACTGATGATCACCCCCCTCTCTCTCTCTAAAACCAGGCTGATGTGTCTCAACGCCTCAAGCACGCAGCTAACGGTCTGCTGCTGCTGCTGCTGCTGCTGCTGCTGCTGCTGCTGCTGCTGCTGCTGATGATGATGATGATGATGATGGCTCCTCCTACATCCTCACACCCGCCCTGCCCAGTCTGCCAGTCTCTTGATAAATGATGGCCGACCCCACAACTGAGAGCCAGGACTGTCGGCAACACACAGCCGCCGTGGGGCCCCACACCGACCCTGTCCCGGCCCCGTTGGCTCATCATTCTGCCATCTGCAAGTAACGTGACAAATTGGAGCGCTCTGATGAATTTCGGGGTTGGGGAAGATGGTGAGTGCGAATGTGTATATTACATGGAGGGGGCTGCATAAATAAATCATCTCGTGAACTAATTGTTTCGGAGGTTGTTCTGACCTTGTCAAACCGTTTTAGTTCAAGAAGGCGAGAGGAGGGAC
>CM054138.1:48617824-48632824 GCA_028751875.1 Rapana venosa
TGGGTGGTGGGTATGTGGGTGTGGGTGTATGAGAGAGATAGAGACAGACAGACAGACAGACAGACAGAGTATGATATCATAAAATTGCTTATGTACCTAAACGTTATTTTGATAAATTGCTTTTTTCTTGTATTGTAATTGCTGTTTCTTCTTCTTCTTTGTCGTCGTCGTCGTCGTCGTCGAACACTCAGACGGCCACTATTGTTGTCTGTCAATTAAGCAAAAAAATGTGTCGCGCTGCCGTTAAGCGCTTGACAAATCAAGCCCGGCGCATTGGACTTCGGAGTGGGAGAGAATTGTTATTTTTTAAAATCTTTCTGGGGGGGAAAAAAGGCAGGAGAATGGACCAAGAAGGCAGAAAATACACACAGAAGTGGATGGCAGAAAGAAAAGGAGCAAGCGCAGAGAGGGATAGAAAAAGAGGGAATTCCTAGCACAGAATTATCAGAAGGTGGGGATGCTGTTTTGTACTGACAGGCCAATCCCTGGCATTCCCACGGGGGCTTTGGTGATGCTATTCTTCTGATCCAATTGTCATACTTTTTCCTGTCATACTTTCGTTATGTTATGTTATGTTATTGGGCCCATCTGTGTTGTTGTATCTTTACCCTTTAGGCTTCTTCAGGGTGGGGGAGATGTGCGAGGGTCTGTAAGCACTACATTACATTGCATGATTGCATTGTGTAATGAGTGGGGGGTGTTTTGTTTGTTTGTTGTTGAGATCAGATTTTCAGGTTTTTCCATTGTGCGACTGTGATGTGATAAAATCACATCCGTAGGCTGAAGTGGGGATCTTTGTTTTCCTATTGCTATTGTGATGGACGTGAATTGAGCATGCGTACTCTCTCTCTCTCTCTCTCTCTCTCTCCTCTCTCTCTCTCTCTCCTCTCGTCTCTCTCTCTCTCTCTCTCTCTCTCTCTCTCTCTCTCTCTCTCTCTCTCTCTCCCCCCCTCCCTCTCTCTCTTAATGTTAGTGATGTGTATAATAAGATACGTTTTACAAATACTGTTGCAGTTATCCTGAAATGAAATATTGCATTTTGACATAAGTGATTTTGATGTACGTTACTAACAATATTGATGCAGTATATTAATATGTGTTTTTCAAGTTCCATGCCTGTTCAAGATAGAGCCATTGTGACCATGCTCCACAAGGAATGGGTTGTTTTTTCTAGTTACATTGAATTCGGCACGACATCAGTATTTTTGTTTCCGCTCTCTCCTGCACTCCATGTATTGTGACTTAAGGCCACTGTACATATTAAACCTGTTCAGAGTTTAGAGAAGAGTTCTCTCTCCCTCTTCTTCCCCCCCCCCCACTCTCTCTCTCTCTTTCCCTCTCTCTCTCTCTCTCTCTCTCTCTCTCTCTCTCTCTCTTCTCTCTCTCTCTCTCTCTCCTCTCCCTCTCCCTCTCTCTCTCTCTCACTCTTGTTTTTGCAGTTGATAGTTGCTTATCTTTTCCTTGGTATTTCCCCTCTTCTGGTCTTCTGTTCTTTTATTTACTGCGTGCTACATCTTCATCACTTTCCTTTAGTCATTTTGCTGAAAGCCTGCGGATTAGTCCAGCGGTTAATGCAAGGATATTGGGCAAAACCTGCAAATGAGGGTGACAGCGTGCCTTTTGGCATACACCTACTTTGGACCCTCCTCTACAATATTGGCATGGGAGACACCATATTGGCCATCTGTTTCCCCCTTAATTTTATGCTTAAAGATGATTATATGACCCGCTATTTCAGACCATAGCAAAGTCTTTCATGCCCAGTTGACGCCCGGATAAATCATTACGATAGCATAGGGCACAACCTTGTCAAATAGTCTCAAAACGCATGCACTTCCACAGCAGCAACGTGATAATTATCATCCTCATCGTCATAAACCATCATGCAATAGAAAAATAGTCTTCAGTCATTGGCCTGTAGCGAAGCACTGGGTTAAAGGCTGTAGCCAGGCACAGGGAATAATGCGTAGAAAAGAAGTACCGCTTCCAGCATCGTTTAACACATTGTCTCCAAGCAGCGTTTTCTGTCAAAGATGTACAAATATTTTGTCCCCCAAAATCTGTATTGTTTGGTATCGATAAATCTGCACGAATCATCATCATCATCCTCGTCATCGTCATCATTAGCATCAGAATCAGAATGGGAATCATCATCGTCGTCGTCGTCATCACCATCATCATCACCATCATCATCATCATCACCACCATTACCACCACCACCCACCACCACCACCACCACCACCACCATCATCATCATCAATCATCATCATCATCATCATCATCATCATCACATCATCATCATCATCATCACCATCATTATCATCATCATCATCATCCCCACCACCACCACCATCATCATCATTATCCAGCAGCACAGCAGAATCATCATCATCATCGTCGTCGTCGTTGTCACCACCACCACCACCACCATCAGAATCATCATTACTACCTTCACCATCATCATCATCACACCACCACCAGCACCAGCAGCACCACCACCACCACCATCATCATTATCACCACCATCATCACCACCACCACCCCATCATCATTATCATCACCACCACCACCACAACCATCATCATTATCAGCAGCAGCAGCATCAGAATCAACGTCATCGTCATCATCATCGTCGTGTCGTCATCATCATCACCACCACCATCATCAGAATCATCATTACTACCTTCATCATCATCATCATCATCATCACCACCACCACCACACCACCACCACCACCACCACCACCACCACCACCACCACCACCACCACCACCACCATCAGAATCATCATTACTACCTTCATCATCATCACTACCACCACCACCACCACCACCATCATCGTCGTCGTCGTCGTCACCACCACCACCACAACCACCACCACCACCACCACCACCACCACCACCACCACCACCACCACCACCACCACCACCACCACAATAATAATAATAATCATCATCATCAACACCCCCATCACCATAGTGATAGATACATAGGGGTGGGGTGGGGATCGGGTGGGTGGGGGAGGGAAGGGTGAGATAGGCTAGTGATAGAGCGTTAAGCTCGTGATCTGATGGCCCGGGTTCGAGCCCCCACCGAGGCACCCTTCGAGTGGATTTATCCTCTTAAGCTGATAACAACAGTACCCACTCCACTCCCCCGGAAAGTCCTTCTGATGATTTGAGGATTAAAACCGAGGTCCCGTGTACGAACGCAGGAAGAACATCTTACTCACACGTTCAATATATGTCACACCTTTCAAACGAGAAGGACATTGCGTGCCGCTAGAGATGGATGACAACATTAAAATAATAAAACACATGCACATTGGTGTTATGTTTAGACATTGTATAATTTATTGTATTGTATATTGTATACCACACTAAGTCCACGGCAGATTTCTCCCCCGTGAAATTCAGGCTGCTCTCCCCCGAGGAGAGCCCGTCGCCACATGAACAGCGCCACCCATTATTTTCCTGTCTGCAAACTGTATTTGTTTCCCTATCAGAGTGCATGCATGTTACACACGGAACCTCCGTTCATCGTCTCACCCGAAAGACTAGCGCCCAGACCACCACTCAAGCACTGTCTAGTGGATAGGGAAAAAGTTTCGGGAACAAAAGGGAGGATCGAACCACCACACACACTTCGAACCCGGACTTTTCGCTTTCTGGGCAGGTGCGTTACCTCTAGACCACCGATCCACAAGACAACTTTCCCTAACCTGGAATGCAGCAACCGTAAAAGGTATAAAGGTGTCCCATAACCTATGTGGTCGTAAGGGAGCGAGGCGTCAAGAGACCTCAGCTTCTCCAGGGGCCAGCATACTGAGGGCAGGGCGCCCATCTATCTCCTCTCCCTCGCTGCTTTACCTATCCCTGACCCTAAAGAGGGCAGGTACTACCTACCCATTTACAGCTGGGTGAGCTGGGGGACTGTATGTACTACAGCGACCGTAGTTGATGGGTGAAATAGATCGCATACGCAAAATCTCACCTTTCGGTGAACCTCGGAGGTCTGACCGAGAAAGTAAAAATAAAACATTTTTTCCAAAAAAAAGCTGGGGGTGAGGGTGAAGTAGTGGTGGGGTGGTGGTGGTGGTAGTGTGTGTGTGGGGTGGGATGGTGGGGGGATGGAGGGGGGGGTGGATGAGTTCATCACAGATTTCAGATGAGGGTGGGATCGACCTCAGGTGAAGTTGCCGGGAAACGCCAGTTGCGTAACGTGGCCCAGTGGTTCCATTTCCCTTTCCCCCTAACCCCCCCCCCCCCCCCCCTACCAACCCCCCCTCCCCCCACTCTGCTGACAACTGACAACTGATTGCAGCCCGTATGGTTTCGTTGTATTGTGTTGTCACTAACCTCTCTTCAGTCAGTGATGTTCTTCGCTCGTTACTTTTACCCTGGGCTTCCTCTTATCTGTTGGGTGGGCTTCTGTGTGTGTGTGTGTGTGTGTGTGTGTGTGTGGTGTGTGTGTGTGTGTGTGTGTGTGTGTGTGTGTGTTTGGTGGGGAGGGGGGGTGTTGTGGTGTGTGTGTGTTTGGTGTGGTGTGGTGTGTTGTGGTGTGTGTGTGAGTGTGTGTGTGTGTGTGTGTTTTGGTGGGGTGTGGTGTGGTGTGGTGTGGTGTGGTGGTGTTTGTGTGTGTGTGTTGTGGTGTGGTGTGTGTGTGTTGTGGTGTGGTGTGGTGTGTGGTGTGTGATGTGGTGTGTGTGTGTGTGTATGTTGTGTGTGTGTGTTGGTGTGTGTGTGTGTGGTGTGGTGTGGTGTGTGTGGTGTTGTAATGTGTTGTGATGTGTGTGTGTGTGGTGTGTGTACGTGTGTGGTGTGTGTACGTGTGTTTGGTGTGGTGTGTGTGGTGCGGTGTGTGTGTGGTGTGTGTGTGTGTGGTGTTGTAATGTGTTGTGTTGTGTTGTGATGAGTGTGTTTCTTCGTGGGTGTGTGTGGTTTTTTTGTTGTTTGTGTGTGCGTAAGTAAGTACGTGTGTGCGTGTATGTGTTTGTATGTGTGTTTGCGTGTGTGTGTGCGTGTGCGCGCTTGTGTGTGTATGTGTGTGTTTGTGTGCGCGCGTGCGTGCGTATGTGAATGTGTGTGCATGTGTTTTTATTTTAGTTTATTCTTTTATTTCGAGGATAATTGAATAAGCACTCATGTGTGTGTGTGCGTGCGTGCGTACGTGCGTGTGCGCGCTTGTGTGTGTGTGTGATTCTTCTTTTATTCTTTTTCTCCCCCGATGATTGTATTGCATACAACTTCACGTCACGGCAGATTTCTCTGCGTGAAAATCAGACTGCTCTCCCCAGAGACAGCAGGTCACCACAAGTGCAGCGCCACCCATTATTTCTTTTGGTCTTTTTCTCTGTCTGCAACTGTATTTGTTTCCCTATATTATCAGAGTGGCATTTTTTCTACAGAATTTTGCCAGGGACAACTCCCTTGTTGCCGTGGGTTCTTTTACGTGCGCTAAATAATTATATGTAACACACGTGACCTCGGTTTGTCGTCTTATCCGAAAGACTAGCACACAGACCACCACCACTCACGGTCTAATGGATGGGGCAAAAGTTTCTGGTCCAAACGGGGATCAAACCACTACATACTTGGAACCCGGACTTTTCGCTTTCTAGGCAGGTGAGATATCTCTAGACCATCGATCGACAACACCTCTCTGTCTCTCTGTCTCTGTCTCTCTCTCTCTCTGTGCGTGTGTGTGTGTGTGTGTGTATGTGTATGTGTGTCTGTGTCTGTCTATCTGTTTTTCTGACTGTCTGTCTGTCTGTCTGTCTGTCTGCTTATCAGTTCTGTCTGCTATGATTGCAGCCCCTGTCGTAAAACTCTTCATATAATGCTCTTTGCCACTTTACCTGGTTGGTCCTCTTATCTCTTGCTTCTAGTCTGTCTGTCTGTCTGTCTGTTTCTCTGTCTGTTGGTCTGTCTGTGTATCTGAATGTCTCCTTGTCTGCTTGCCTGTCTGTCTGCTTGTCTGTCTGTCTGATTGTCTGTCTGTTTGTCTGTCTGTTGGTCTCTCTGTGTATCTGAATGTCTGCTTGTCTGTCTGTCTGCTTGTCTTTCTGTCTGTCTGTTTCTCTGTCTGTTGGTCTCCCTGTGTACCTGAATGTCTGCTTGTCTGTCCGTCTGCTTGTCTGTCTGTTTGTCTGTCTGTTGGTCTCTCTGTGTATCTGAGAGTTCTGTCTCTCTTCTCTCTCTCTCTCTCCTCTCTCTCTCTCCTCTCTCTCTCTCTCTCTCTCTCTCACTCTCTTCTCTCTCTCTCTCTCTCTCTCTCTCTCTCTCTCTCTCTCTCTCTTTCTGTGTTGTTTGTGTGTGTGTGTGTGTGTGTGTGGTGTGTGTGTGTTGTGTTGTGTGTGTGTGTGTGTGTATGTTCTCTGTCTGTCTGTCTGTCTGTCTGAACATTTTCTATTTTCAAATTTCAATTTTCAACGCATGTCCGTTTGTCTGCCTGTCTGCTTGTCTGTCTGTCTGTCTGTCTGTCTGTCTGTCTGTCTGTCTGTCTGTGTGTCTGTCCATGTATGTGACGTGACCCGATGGCAGCCCAGATCGTTTTACATAGCATTTAATGCTTCTCGCCATTCTTTGCTGCATAATCTTCTTCGTTGTTTGTTTGTGTAGTCCGTCGGATCTATTTCTGTCCATAGCGTTATATCAGTCTGTCCTTCTGTCCGTGTGTCTGTGTTGATATCTTTTCTGTCTATCTGTCTGTCTGCCTGTCCTGTCTGCCCTGTCTGTCCTGTCTGTCCTGTCTGTCTGTCTGCCTGTCTGCCTGTCTCTTTTTTCTTTTCTTTTTTTTCTTTCTTTCTTTCTTTTCTTTCTTCCTTTCTTTCTTTCTGTTTTTCCCAGTCTATTTGCGTGAGTGAGTGAGTGAGTGTATGTGTGTGTGTGTGTGCGTGTGTGCGTGTTGTGTGTGTGTGTGTGTGTATGTGTGTGTGTGTGTGGGGTGTGCACGCTGACAACTGAAAACCGTAACAAAAGAAGAAAAAAAAAGGGGGGAGGGGGAAAGAATGAAGGAGAAACAGTACTCTTTGTTAAAAAATATCTTTACAACTAAAAAAAAAAAACACACCAAAAGAATCGAACGTGTAGATAATCATCATAGACGAAGAACGGTGCAACTTTGTGGCTGTGTGAATGAGGGCTGAATTACTGACACGCACATACAGAGAGTGAGTGAGAGAGAGAGAGAGAGGCAGACAGACACACAGACACACAAAGACAGAGATACAGAAAGACAAGAGACAAAGACAGACAGACACAGACACAGGAACAGACAGAAACAACCAGACAGCCAGACACACACAGACACACAGAAACAGAGACAAACAAACAG
The DNA here is from genome assembly GCA_028751875.1 of Rapana venosa. NCBI lineage: Eukaryota > Metazoa > Mollusca > Gastropoda > Neogastropoda > Muricidae > Rapana > Rapana venosa. Next base: position 48,625,159 of record CM054138.1, read on the forward strand.
ACAGCTACCGAAACAGACAGAACCAAAACACACAGAGAAACAAACACACACACACATACAGAGAGAGACAGAGAGAGAGACAGAGAGAGAGAGAGACAGAGAGAGAGACAGACAGACAGAAAAACAGACAGACACACAGACATAGAAAGACAGACAGAAAGACAGAGTCAAAGACAGACCACAGACATAGACACAGACAGACAGAAAACACACACACACACACACAAATGTTCCTAGATAGATGTCTTGATTTAAAAACCAAAAAGAGCAAATGCATTGCTTAATCAATGTACCATCTGGAAATAAACATTTTGATTTGAATTGACTTGACAGAGAGAGAGAGAGAGAGAGAGAGAGAGAGAGAGAGAGAGAAAAGAGAGAGAGAAGAGAGAGAGAGAGAGAGAGAGAGAGAGAGACAGACAGACAGACAGACAGAGACAGAGAGAGAAAGAAATATAGAGGGAAAAAACCAACAACAACACACACACACAGAGCCACATATGAGACTACAAACCGAGGCCCCGTGTGCGAACAGCACGCACAACATCTTGCCCACACGTTAAAACCTGTTCCGCTTTTCGTAAGAGTAGAACATTGTGTGCGGGTGGGAACAGATGACAGAATTCACAAAACCACATACACACGGGGACTGGATGTAAAAAAAAGCACATAAGTGCTTATTCCATTATCCTCGATATAAAAGATTAAAAAATTTTTTTTTTTAAAAAGATACACAGACAGAAAGACAGAGAGAAAGAAGTAAAAGGGAGAGAGATAGAGAGAGAGAGAGAGAGAGAGAGAGAGAGAGAGAGAAGAGAAGTGGGAGGCTAAGAGAGAGAGAGAGAGAGAGAGAGAGAGAGAGAGAGAGAGAGATATGACAATGACAAGAGAAGTGGGAGGCTAGAGAGAGAGAGAGAGAGAGAGAGAGAGACGAGAGAGAGAGAGAGAGAGAGAGAGAGAGGAGAGAGAGAGAGAGAGAGAGAGAGAGAGAGAGAGAGAGAGAGAGAGAGAGAGAGAGAGAGAGACGAGAGAGAGAGAGAGAGAGAGAGAGAGAGATGACAATGACAAATTCTTTGACAATGACAGATTCTTTTATTTCGAGGATAATGAATAAGCACTCATGTGCTTTTTTTACATCCAGTCCCCGCCTGTAGGGATACATCTTGATAATAACCCAACAAGAGAAAGAAAGAGAGAGAGAGAGAGAGAGAGAGAGAGAGAGAGAGAGTAGAGAGAGAGAGAGAGAGAGAAGAGAGAAAGAAAGAGAGAAAGAGAGACAGAGACAGAGAGACAGAGAGAGAGAAAGAGAGAGAGAGACAGAGAGAGAGAGAGACAGAGAGAGACAGAGAGACACAGACAGAGACAGAGAGACAGAGAGACAGAGAGAGAGTGTAGAGAGAGAGGGAAGGAGGGACTGACTACCAGCCTTCTAACTGCAGGACTACTACTACCACTGCTACTACCACTTCTACCACCGCTAACCACTACCACATCCACCACCACTACTTCCACCAGACTCCAGTAGTAAAGGGTGACAGGCAAGCTGGAGTGCGCGCCAAGTTTGCTCAAGCCCGCGTTACCATGGCGACGGCAGCTTATGCAAACCTTGGCCTGATGGCAACGGATGAGCCAGTGAGTGCATGTCTCTCTTTTACCTCTGTCTGTCTGTCTGTCTGTCTGTCACTGACTAAGGGGGGATAGTGAGGGGGGGGGGGGGGGCGAAGGAGGGGGAGAGGTTTGGGGGGTGAGGGGGGTGAGAGGGGGGGGGGGCCGTGAGAGGGTGGGTGAGGTGGGAGGGTCAGGGGGGTGAAGGGATAGGAGTAGGGGTGGAGGGGAGAGAGAGAGAGAGAGAGAGAGAGAGAGAGAGAGAGAGAGAGAGGAGAGAGAGAGAGAGAGAGAGAGAGAGAGAGAGAGAGTGACGGAGTGAAGGAAGATTCAGTTTGAGAGTGAGACAGTGAAACTGAGAGAGAAACAGAGACAGAGAGAGAGGGGGGGGGGGGGGGGGGGGGAGAGGCAGATTGAGAGACTGACACTGAGATTCAGAGACAGGAGAAAGAAAAGAGGACCCACACAGAGAGACAGACAAGGCTTGAGAAGAGATGGAGAAGGAGGTTGAGAGAGAGAGAGAGAGAGAGAGAGAGGGGGGGGGGGGAGGGGGAAAGAGATAGAGAAGGGGAGGGGGAGAAGTAGATGAGAGACAGAGACAGACAGACAGACAGAGAGACAGAGACAGAGAGACAATAGATAGACACACAGATAGATAGATAGACAGACAGAAGATAGATAGACAGATAGATCGAATAGAGAAAACAGACAGACAGATAGATGATATAAAAGACAGATAATAGACAGACAGACAGACAGACAGACAGATAGATAGAGACAAAACGACACTAGATAGAAGACAGACAGACAGACAGACAGATAGATAGATAGATAGATAGATAGATAGATAGACAGATAGACAGACAGACAGAAAGACAGACAGAAGATAAACGAAACAGACGCACGGACCGAAATATCGATACAATTGTTCTTTAAAAAAAATCCGAACAGCTGGAACCAAATAAACAATTCAATGACATTCTTACTAAATCATAAGCTGCAAACCACACATAACAACCTCCACATGACACACACACTTACACACACACACACACACACACACACACAACACACACACACACACACACACACACACACAACACACACACACACACACACACACACCCCACACACACACCACACACCACACACACACACACACACACACACACACACACACACACACACACACACACACACACACACACACACACACACACCACACACACACACACACACACACACACACACACACACACACACCACACACACACACACACACACACAACAAACACAAGTTATCCAAATCCCGATATAAAAGAATAAAATAAAATAAAAAAAATCAATAAATAAAAATAAACACACACACGCACATGAGAGAGAAGCAGGATCACAAATATGGGTAAGGAACAAATAGAAAAATAATTTAAAAAATTTAAAAACAACAATAAAAAGATCAAAGAAACAAACAAGGAATTGATAAACAACAACTAATACACACACACACACACAAAGGAAACCAACCAAACACAATGAAATGAAATATAAGAATTATATAGTAATGAGGAAAAGGAGGTGATAGAGGAGATAGTAGTAGAAGAAAACAAGTTAATTAAATCTTGGATAAATCATTTTCAAAATGATTGAGAAGTTGTAAGTGTTTACCTGCACTGGTTTTCCTCCACTACTATTTCCTCATTAATATATTTTTAAAAAATTTATATATATATATATATGTAAAATATATATGTATATATATATATATATATATATATATATAATATATAATATATATATATTATATATATATAATATATATATATATAAGAAACTGAATAAAAATCAAATAATACGCCCAAGTAAATCATACCAAAAAGGATATAAATATTATCTAATCAACCAATCAAACAAACAAAAGCAGTACTTGTTTTCAACATGTTTAATAATTCGATAAAACGTGATATCAGTATCATACAGCACATCTTGATCGACAATCAGCTTAGAGCTAATTATTATAATCTAGTGTGCTAAATCTAACAGAATTTGTTCGTTAACAAACGAGCGCAAGAACAGAAATTTATGGAAACCGTGACATTTTACAGAGAACAAATCCAAAATGGATGATGTTACTGAAATATTATCAATAGTCCATATCATCGCAATCACAGAACGACATTTTGAGAAGAAAAAAAAAGCAACCAAGCAAACATATACAATGAATATGTACAAAACGATACTTATATTTGCCGTTACTGCGAATGAAAAAAACAACCGCTTTGAAGAAAAAAAAAGCGGTTGTTTTTTTCAAAATCGAAAAAGCACAATCTTATCTCTTAACTTAAAAGGTAAAGAAAGGTGTTCCCATAGCCTATGCAGTCGTTTGAAGTAAGTTGTCAGAGACCTCATCTTCTCCAGGCGCCAGCATATTGAGGGCGGTGCCCATCTCTTCTCCCTCGCTGCTTTACCTTCCCTGGCCCTAAAGAGGGCAGGTACCCATTTACAGCTGGGTGAACTGGGAGACTGGACTGAAGCCAAAGTGCGCTATCGGTCACCCATCCACTTGGTTACCACGCTAAATAGTCCTACTGCTTAATCTTTGCTTAGGAAAAGCGAGTGCTGTGACCACTGAGCTATCCCGCCCCCTCATCTCTAAACTAGAGTGTTGCTTTAATTATGAAACTGTGCGTTATAACTTGCACAACTATATCTTCTTTGTCCAGAAGTTTGATTTCATTAACGGTCTTCTTTTTATAAAGAAAAAGGGAGGGGGGGGGGGGGGGGGGGGGGGGGGGGGGGGGGGGGGGGGGGGGGGGGGAACCCTACCTGTTTTTTAGAAAGGTAGTGATTGATGAAATTGAGGAAGCAAAAATAGAATTGAAGTTTGTTTTTGTTGGCATAATAATTAACGTTTTCCTGTTTCTTTTTTTCTTTCTTCTCACTGTTCCTCTGCTAGAGCTCTGAGTTTCACCAATAGTGTGAGATTTTTGCGTATGCGACTGTTCTCACCCCCCCCCCCCCCCCCCCCCCATCCCCCCCACTTATCCAATTAAGGTAGCCGCATTGCGACTTCGGAGATAGTGTCTAAGCACAACACTTGTGTGGATGCGTTTATAATTAAATATATATATAATAATATATCTCTCTCTCTCTCTCTCTCTCTCTCTCTCTATATATATATATATATATTATATATATAGATATGGGACGGGATAGCTCAGTGGTCGGACCACTCGCTTTCCCCCAGCCAAGTTAAGCAGCGTCGAGCGTGGTTACCAGTTGGATGGGTGACCGTTTGCGCGCCTTGGCTTCAGTACAGTCCCCCCCAGTTCACCCAGCTGTAAATGGGTACCTGCCCTCTTTAGGGTCAGGGAAGGTAAAGCAGCGAGGGAGAAGAGATGGGCGCCGCCCTCAATATGCTGGCCCTAGAGAAGTGAGGTCTCTGACGCCTCGCTCCCCTACGACCTTATAGGTTATGGGACTCCTGTACCTTTTATATATATATATTATATATATATATATATATAATATATATATATATATATATATATATATATATGTGTGTGTGTGTGTGTGTGTGTGTGTGTGTGTGTGATCCGTTCCTACCGGCACGAAATGGAATACTCTTCCGAAAGGTGGAACGGGGTTTTTTTCATGTGTACGCAAGATGTTCTGCGCGTAATCGCACACGGGACAGTCTCATCAGAAGGACTCTGACATTCGGTTCGTTTTTCCTGTCAAACTGGGAAGAAAGGGTTTTGTTTGTTTGATATTAGTTAATTTTTAGTCGAGGGCTTTTGTTTGGTTGGTTTTTTCGGAGGGGTGGGGTGTAGTTTGTTTGTTTTGTTTGTTTCTTAAAGATATTTTTGTGGTTCCTATTTATTTATTAATTTACTTTTATTTGTTGAGTCTTTGTTGTTACTTTTTTCTGTTCTTTGGTCTTTTCGGGAGTTTGTTATTGGCTTTTTTACTTATTATATTTTTTTCTTTGTTTGAGTGTTCTGGTTTCGTTTCTGGTCTTTCTCTGGAACAAACAGAGTTGAATCAGACCTCTTAGGCAGACAAGATACTGCGCCTAATCTTCGTCCCTTACCTGCTTCGTTATCCCCCCCCCCCCCTCCCACATCCCCCACATCCCCTGCACCCCTTCCCCCACACCCCTCCCTCCCTCCCTTCCCACATCACTATCGGCCCTATCTATCCCCTACCTCCTTTCTCTATCCCTCCCCCTCCCCAACACAAAACCCCCCAAAAATCTCCAACCTCCACAGTTTTTGCCCAAAGGGCCAAAAATCCAAGGGGGAGATAAAAGTATCGACTTTTAGTGAAAGTTGAAGGGGGGTGGGGTGGGGGGGGGGGAACAACAAGCAAAGAAAAATGAGAAGGTTGACATCATTTTACCCTTTTTTTTTTACCGCCAGTGATACGGGGGGGGGGGGGGGGGGGGGGGGGGGGAGGGGGGGGGGGGGGGGGGGGGGGGGGGGGGGGGGGGGTTGGGGGGGGGGGGGAATTTTAATTTAAATTGAGGTTGTTGTTTTTAAAAACTCCGGGGAAAAAAAAAAACACCCAAACCCCCAAACCCCCAAACCCCCAAACCCAAACCACCAACACACCCCACATACACGAAAAGCAAGTCCGAACAAAACAACCCCCACACACAACCACAAAACACACGAAGAGCACACAAAAAACAAAAAAACACACCCCACCACCCCCCACACAACACCACACCAAAACCCCCCACACACAACAACAAACACAACACAAAAAAGAGTCACCAAAAAACACACACACCACACACACCACACACACCACCCGCACACGCAATGCACCCACAATAAACAGGTCCAACACACACACACACACACACACCCCCACACAAACACCCACACAAACACCACACCACCAAAACAACAACACCCCTTACAGAACAAGGGCACGGAGAAGCCCGATACTCCCCTAGCCTAGTGAAGGGGTGGTCTGTCGGGGCGTGGGGGTTGTGGGATTACCCCCACACCGGAACTAACTCTTAAAACCCCCCCCTTTTTATGAGTTTTTTAATTTTTGCTGAGTATTTTTCCCCCTGGGGTTTTAAGATGTAAATATGCTTTTTGGGTGAGTAAATTTTAGAATAAAATAAAACAGCCCCCCCCCCCCCCCCCCCAAAAAAAAAACCCCAAAAAAACCCCACCAAACAACAAAAACAACAAGAAAACAACAAACAAAAAAAAAATAAACCCCGGGAGGATTTTCTTTCACACTGGAAAAGCAAGCACAACCAGATTTTTTTTAAACCTTTGGGTTTTTCTTTTTTCTTAGGTTTTCGTTTTTTTCAATGTAAGCCTATAAGTAAGCCCCTGCCCGAGCTGTTTTGGTTGGCAGAACACAAGCAAATTTTAAAAAACAACCACCACCACCCATTAAAGAAAAGTTTTGTTTGGGGGGGGGGGGGGGGGGGGGGGGGGGGGGGGGGGGGGGGGGGGGGGGGGGGGGGGGGGGGGGGGAGCAGGGAAGGGAAAACGAAAAAGAAAAAAGGGGGCAGAAAGACAAGGAAAAGGGGAAAACAAGGAAAGGGGATGAAAAGAGAAATTTTTTCCCGAAAAATTGGGTGCTTTTTTATAAATGAAAAGCCCCACAGGAAGGGAATTCTCTTTAAAATAGTCAAAGAAAAAGGCCTTTTAACAAAGGAACCTTTCTTTTTAAAATGTACCTTTTTTTTTTGTTCTTTCCATTTTAGTTTTTTTTTTTTTTTTTACATTATTTTTAAAAAATTTTTTTTAGAGGTGTGGGGTAAAACAATAAAAACGAAAGTTTCTTTTTTGGGTTTTCATTATTTTGTAAGTCCCAAAAAACCCGTATTGAATTGTTTTTAAAAAAAAATCACGTTCTTTTCCTTTAGATGAAATTTGGGTGATAAGAAGGATGTGATTTTTAAAAAACAAAGCGTTTTTACTTTCCCCAAAATACTTATCATTCAAACAAAAGGGGGAAAAAAAAAACCCAAAACAACAACCAACACATCGACGACAACAACCCACAACAAAAAAAAAAACCAAAAATAACA
>CM054138.1:48635324-48660324 GCA_028751875.1 Rapana venosa
TCATTGCAAAATAGTATAGGAAACCGCAAACAAACTTGAAACATTTTTTTTAATGCCAAGAAAAAGAAAAATGGCAAACACAAAAATCAAAAACAAAGACAGAAAGAAGAAAAATAGAACAACACAAAAAAAACACGAAAAAAATCACAAATCCCCCCCCCCCCCCCCCCCCCCCCCCCCCCCCCCCCCCCCCATCTCAAATAAAAGAAAGAAAAAAAAGAGAAACGAAATCAATACAGACTATTTTAGTTTCCAACGTAATCCACAGAATCAGACTTGAACTTGATCTTGATTGTGGTAAGTCACAAAACAATGAATTCGAAAAACGAACTAATTTTTAAAATCAGTTCTAAAGGTTACAGGAGACTGAAAAATTGGAGAAAAGAAATGTACTTAGTCTGTCAAAACTTAAACAAATACACAGGCACGCACGCGCGCGCACACACACACACACACACACACACACACAATCTGCAGGCGAAGAGAGTCTGTGTACAACAGATGTATTCTTAGTCAAATGGGGTCAATCTTGAAGACGCCGTAACTATGCTTGCAGTCACTCTGCAGATTTGTAAATTCATGGACATACGACATTTAAAAAAAAACAAGACAAAAGCAAACAAACCAAAAACAAACTCAAAACCCCCCCCCCCCCCCCCCCCCGCACCCCTCCGAAAATCCCCCAAAACAACCAATCGAAAAACTCCCCCACCCCCCTAAAAAAAAGCACCCCCTAAAAAATAAAAAGAAATATGCAAAAACGTTTTTAATTGATAAAAATAAATCAGTAAATAAACTAGTTAATCACCGAATCAATGACTTAACAGAAACACAGAGGCTAAAAGAATCTGTCAGCAAAAAAGGAAGAAATTCACAAATAGACTAGTGAATAAATCTGTAAATAAACAAAGGGATGAATAAATAGATACGTGAACAAACACAGAGATGGTTAACTGGATTTATGAACAAAGAAATTTATAAATACATGAACAAAGAAAGAGATGAATAAATAGATACATACATAAAGAAATAAGTGAATAAATAGATACATAAACATATGAATAGATGAATAAATAGATACATACATAAAGAAATAATTGAATGAATAGATGTATGAATAAATAAATAGACAATAAATAGATACTACATAAATCAGTAAGGGAATGAACAGATACATGAATAAATAAATAGATGAATAAACATACGCACCACCAACAAAAAATAGATGAATGAATACACGAACAAACAAATAGAATAAAATAAATAGATGAATACAAATAATAAGAACAAACAAATAGATGAATAATACAACAAAATAGTGAATATAGACATAATAAACAAAAGAATAAACAAATAAGTGAATGAATAATAGAAAACACACAACAAATGTTCCAACAATAAATAGGTGAAATTTAAGATACATACATAAACAATAAGTGAATGAACGGATGCCATGAACAAACAAAAGATGAATACGTAACATTTACACCGCAAGGAGACTGGAGCACCCAGCAAAATGTCCTCCTTAAACAAAAACTGCTCTGGTTTGAAAGCTGAAGACACCCGAACACCTCCCCCCCCCCCCCCCCCCCCCCACCCTCCTACCCCATCCAAATTCAATGACTATGTACTTATTAACTACTTTTTTATATATTTTTTTCCTAGTTAACTACCTAACTAGTACCTACCCACTTGCCTACCAAATGAACCAACCAACAAACTAACATATTAAACAGCTGACCAATCAACCAACAAACCAACCAACTAAAAAAAAACTAGCTAACCAGTTACTTAGTAACTAAAGAACAAACTAACTAACTAAATAGAGACCCTAAAAGGGGTTTTTATTTGAAACAAAAATTTTGGCCTTAAAAAATTACAGAGAAAAATATCCATCCATTCATCCATCCATCCATTCATCCATCCATTCGTCCACCCACCCACCCACCCACCCATCTATTCATCCATCCATCCATCATTTAATGAGTCAATCAATCAATCCATCAATCAATCCATCCATCCATTTTTTCAGAAACTGGAACTTGCAGTGAGAGGATTAGTCAATGGAAATAATATATAAATATTCCTATTAAAAGTTTGAAACAGAAACAGACAAACAGAAAAAAAAAGAAATTAACAAAATCTTCCATTAATAGATGAATAATAACAAAACAGAAACTAGGTAAATGAATGAAAAACGAGATAGATAACTAAATGAATCAATAGATAAGTGACTGATTGATCCATGCAAGGAAAATATTTGACATTTTAAAAACACAACAAAAATACTCGCAGGGTTCTTTTTTGGGGGATGGTGGTGGTCAAAAGGAGAGGGGGGAAAAATCGAAGAAAAATTAAATAAAACCCAACAACAACAAAACAGATGAATAGAAATAAATAAATAAATAGCACATACACATGGTAAGAATCCATGGTTGAGTTCACCAAACATAAGAATGAACATCATAAATAGCACATACACATGGTAAAAATCCATGGTTTAGTTCACCAAACATAAGAATGAACATCCTTGGAAAGCCTTGAACACACACACACACTGGAAGGCAGAACCTTTTAACATAGTTCCTTGCTGTTCCAACCAGTTCACACATAGTAGCATATTTGAATAAAAGATACTGTTCAAACCAACAGGAGAACAGCCCCTCTGGTATGGCTAGAAGCCTATGGAAATCTCTCTCTCTCTCTCTCTCTCTCTCTCTCTCTTCTCTCTCTCTCTCTCTCTCTCTCTCTCTCTCTCCCTGAGTTGACTGAGGTCAGCTTGTTACATAGTAACTGCAGCTGCTAACACTCACACCACTGAACTGAGCAAAGCAGTCCAAGAACTTTTCACTAAAGCAGAGCTCCCTGCTCTAAATCACTCTCTGAATTTATACTGGTTTTAAGGTAACTCTGTGTGTGTGTGTGTGTGTGTGTGTGTGTGTGTGTGTGTGTGTGTGTGTGTGTGTGTGTGTGTGTGTGTGTGTGTGTGTGTGTGTGCATAAGCCCAACAGTATTATAACTGTCTTCCTTCTTCTGTACACTGTGTTATCAGTGTGCATATTTGCACTACAGTGTTGTCTGTCTGTCTGCATTCCCAAATTTGTTTTCCTTCCACTCGCCCACCACTCTGTTCAAATTGTCTTTAAGTTCCTTCTGCTGCTTCTTCCTCCTTCCTCCTTTCCAAACACACACACACACAACACCACACACACACACACACACACACACACACACACACACACACACACACACACACACACACGTGTACACTTTCACACACCTTCCATTACCCCAGTCCCCCCCCCCCCCCCCCATCCCCATTCCTCCATTCCACCCTCCCTCCTCCTTTTCTCTTTCTTTCCCCAAGCTGGAACAGTGAAATAAATGTGCTTGTTGAACTGATCTGTTCTTCGGGACTTATCTGCTAAATGTGTAGTATATTATGTGTATTTACCAGCAGAGTAAATGCAACTGACCTGTTCTTTGAAGGCTAATCTCCTAACTGTGTGTAGTATTTATGACTAATTGTGTATTTACCAGCAGAGCAAATTGAACTAGGCTGAGGGAGAGGAGATAAGTGACAGTGGTCAAATTTGTTCATGTCTGTGTGATGGCCTGTCTAGGACTGTTGCATTGTGTGAAACTCAAAGAGAACAGCTGATAGCTAGTATGGTATTTGTACACTGTCTGGGTCAGTTGGTTGGACAACTTGTAGGTGAGAAGAATGTGTGTGTGTGTGAATGCACCTATATATGCATATGTGTACACATACACTCTGTGTGTGTGTGTGTGTGTGTGCACGCAAGAGAGAGAGAGAGAGAGAGAGAGAGAGAGAGAGAGAGAGAGAGAGAGAGAGAGAGAGAGAGAGAGAGAGAGAGAGAGAGAGAGGATGCAGACATGCAATTCATGTCATGAAAGAAAATGAAATTTGACTTCCAAAACCACAACCCAAGGAATCAGTCTTTTGTAAAGTATCAACCATAAATCCAACAGGTAAAATCTTGAGTCTTTCGAATGAAAAGAGAATGTCTTTCAGGTGCTACAGACATATCAGTAAAGGAACAACTAATCTGACTTGGGTCACAAAAAGATAAAACAAGCACAGGAGCACAATGTTTCAAGAAGAGAACTGTTTCTTGGATGGGGGGGGGGGGGGGGGGGGGGGGGTGGTACTCTGCTAGAGCTCCCAGGTTTAGCAATAGTGAGGTTTTTGCTTATGCTACTGTTTTGCCCGCCATTAAGATAGCTACATACCAATTTTGGGGATAAGCAGACTATCTGACTTGGCTAGATCTTCCATTAACTTCCTGGGAAGTCATTGAGACGTTGTACTGTGAATTTCAAGCAATGTGTGCTGGGAAAGAAAACGTTGGCAAAGCCCTTTCTTCTCCACATCACAGAAGAGGGCATGTTGGATGTTTTTGCTTCATTCATACTACCAGTAGAACTTGTAAAAAATTTATTTATCTCTTTTTATTTAATACAAAAGATACATATTCTGAATCTATCCCTGAAGTCCTAATGCAGCTACCTTAATTGTGGGGGAAAAACAGTCAGATACGCAAAATCTCACCATTGGTAAACTCTGGAGCTCTAGATGAGGAACAAAACAAAATATTTGTACAATATACTATGCAAGCATTTGGATACATCTCTCAGTTACTGTTTGACTGTATGAAGGACTTGTATGGAAATGGAAGCAGAACTAAGGTGTTGTTGTTGTTGTGCGTTCCCCAGCTTTACACCCTGGGGGTCACCCAGAACATGCACTCTGACTCACTCATCATCTCACCTGGGAATCACTGTGAGATAGGAAGTACACCGGGTGAGAAGTTTGCGTGTATGACTCTTTTCAAGCACCTCGCCACATAGGCAGCCATACTCCGACTTCAGAGGATTTTTTCTCCTATAAAGGAGAGTGCAGGTTGTTATGTTAAGAGCTTGTCATGGCTGAAGGCAATCTCAACACAACATTTTAAACATAACAACATTTTAATGTAGGCCTTGGCAATTAGCTGACATCAATAACCTGACCAGCTTTTGGCCTGGGCCAAAGAACTAAGATTATCTCCAAAGAATCCCTGAAGTTGGAATGTGGCTCCTCTAATGGTGGGTAAAAACGGTCACATATGTAAATCTCACCATCAGTGAACCTCAGCTCTAGCTGAGAAACAAAAAAGATCTCCAAAGTAAAAAAAAAATCCTTTTGAATGGAGGACACCTCTGCAATGAAAATGAACACTTCTCCCATAGTTCAGCATCATTTTGCAAACACTTCCAGTGGAATGTTCTGTAGTACAACTTGGTAAATGTACTTTTACATTCTCTATCTCAATACAGTTTTTTACTTTATTTGCTATCCTTTTATTACCATTTCTTTGGGTCATGTTTTCTGATCTGTGTTGATATAAAACCATGTGCTAAGCAGTTAAAAAAAATAATTTCCAGTTCCTTTTTGACTGGACTCGCACAGTAGAACATTTTCATCCAGTTAGTGACAAGGAATCTATATAAATGACACCACTGCACTCACATTCCTCAAAACCGGGTCAGTCTTTAACACACTGCTGGGTCACTTCCTGTCCACAGTTCTTAAAATCTATATTGAGGCACAACACAAATGCCATGGTGCAAATACAAGTACAAATTTTAAAAAAAAATAAAGGAATACATGAATAAATTGAGAACCAAATAACTGAACTGAAAGAAGTGAAGCTAGCCACTTTAAAAATCTGAATGAATGATAAACAGTAGATAAATAAATGAATCACAAAAACAAAGTCTAAAATGAATTGAGAACCAAATAATTGAAATGATAGAATCAAAGCAAAACACTTTTAAAAATCTGAAAAAATGATACACAATAGATAGATAAATCAATCATAAAAACTGGAACTAGAATAGAAATCATCCATTTTTAGAAATGATGGGATAGTTATTGATAGCATAAATGACTAAAAGGATGAAAGAAACATTGACAATAGACATATAGAAAAACAAAATGGAGCAAACACAGGAAAAAATATGTTTTCAGAAACAAATAACGGAATGCAGGATGAAAGAATAAATAGACAAGTGAAACTTTAAGCAGGTAAATGAATTCATAAACTATATTAAACCTAACAAGTAAATAGATAGATAAATAAATCGAAAGATACATAAACCGTCCCGCACACTGTGCCAATCTGTAGTGAATTCTTGAAACTTATGCACAAACATCCATCTCAAATTCTTCACAATCTGTACAGATTCTTTTCCTTGTCCACTGTATTTCAATGCATGTTTTTGTAGTAAGACACATTTGAATTAAAATGCTGCTTAGACCAAAAGGAGCACAACTCTTCTGGTATCCCAAGAAGCCTGTGGAAACCACTCCCACTCCCACTCCCCCACCCTCTCTCTCTCTCTCTCTCTCTCTCTCTCTCTCCGAGTTGACTGAGGTCAGCTTGTTACATAGTAACTTCAGCTGCTAACACTCACACCACTGAACTGAACAAAGCAGTCCAAGAACTTTTCACTAAAGCAGAGCTCCCTGCTCTAAATCACTCTCTGAATTTATACTGGTTTTAAGGTAACTGTGTGTGTGTGTGTGTGTGTGTGTGTGTGTGTGTGTGTGTGTGTGTGTGTGTGTGTGTGTGTGTGTGTGTGTGTTGTTGTGTGTGCATAAGCCCAACAGTATTATAACTGTCTTCCTTCTTCTGTACACTGTGTTATCAGTGTGCATATTTGCACTACAGTGTTTGTCTGTCTGTCTGCATTCCCAAATTTGTTTTCCTTCCACTCGCCACCACTCTGTTCAAATTGTCTTCAGTTCCTCTGCTTGTCCTTCCTCCTTCCTTCTGCTTCTGGTTTCTCTGTCCCCAAACACACGCACACACACTCTTGTGTGCACACACAACACACACACTCACACACACACACACTTGTGTGCACGCACACACACACATACACACGCAAGTGTGAGTGAGCACACATGCACATGCATGCACACACACACAAATACATGCACACACACACAAGCACACACACAAATGTTAAAAATTACTTGATGTAATAGACATATGAAGAAATCACACACACAAATACAGTACTACTCTCACTCTCTCTCTCTCTCTCTCACACACCACACACACACACACACACACACACACACACACACACACACACACACACACACACACACACACACACACACACACACCCACCCATCCTCACCTCACACACACACACCAACACACCACACAACCATCACAACACACACACACCAGTGTAGACACTTCACACACATTTCAGTACACATCCCCCCCTCCCCCCACTTCCTCTTTCCTGCCTGCACCCTCTCTCCTATCGCCACCCCTTTCTTCCTCCTCCTCTTCATGTTTCTGTCCTCAATCTGGAACAACGAAATAAATAAATGGGCTTGTTGAACTGATCTCTTCTTTGTGGGCTTATCTGCTAACTCTGTGTAGTATATAATTATTATTGTGTATTTACCAGCAGAGTAAATTGAACAGATCTGTTCTTTGAGAGCTAATCGGCTAACTGTGTGTAGTCTAAATGTGTATTTACCAGCAGAGTAAATTGAACTGATCTGTTCTTTAAGAGCTAATCGGCTAACTGTGTGTAGGATAATTGTGTATTTACCGGCAGAGTAAATTGAACTAGGCTGGGGGAGAGGTGATAACAGTGACAGTGGTCAAATTTGTTCATGTCTGTGTCTGTCTTGACTTTTCTGTGAGAGAGGGGTGGTGTTCTGTGGCAGCCTAAAGTCAACTGGGGGTTTATTATTACAGTAAACGACTACTGTCTGGGGGGGGAACTGATTGGGTACTTGGAAGTAAAATAGATGTATGCAAGTAGGTGTGTGTGTGTGTGTGTGTGTGTTGTGTGTATGTGTGCGCATGGGCGTGTGTATTGTTTGTGTGCACATGTGTGCTTACACGTGCATGCACTATGCATGCAAGACCACCCTGGCAACCAATGACAAAATTTTCAAAAGTTACACACACAGGTACTGGATATTTTTTTTTTAAAAAGCTCATGAGTGCTTATTCTTTACCTTTAGTTTAAGCAGAATGTATTCGAGAAAGTGTCTTCTCCAAAAAGACAATCATACCTTTTTATTTTATTTATTTATTTTATTCTTTTATATCGAGGATAATGGAATAAGCACGTATGTGCTTTTTTACATCTAGTTCCCGTGTGTTTGCGGTTTTTGTAAATTCTGTCATCAGTTCCCACCGGCACACAATGGCCTACTCTTACGAAAAGCGGAACAGGATTTAACGTCTGCGCAAGATGTTCTGCATGCATTCGTACACGGGGCCTCGGTTTATAGTCTCATCCGAAGGACTTTAGGGAGAGTGGAGTCTGCCTTGATGTTAACTCCAGGGGAAAATATCCCCTTGAAAGGGAATCGAACCCGGGTCGTCAGATTGCGAGCGCAATGTTCTAACCACTAGGCTATCCCGTCCCCCTAATACCTTGACTGGCCAAGTAAACTTACCCTAGTCCTGTTATATTCACATAGATGCATCATTGTGACCGATGACTTGACATTGCAACAGATGACATACACACTATACTGACAGTTGCATAATTATATATTTAAATAGTTTATCAAAACCAATGAAAACAATCGTTTTTGATTGGATATGTGGCATACCAACGAGTCATCTGTGTGAAGTTGTTCAAAAAGATGTACACAAAAACAAAAGATTGCAACAATATAACCTTTGAAATATAACAACTTAAAAAGAAAACATAGGAAGCACATGGACAAAGACAACTGTGAACATATTGCAGCAATATATAAAATATAAATACACAAGCATAAGCTTATGAAGAGCACTCTAAAAGAGAGATGTGGCAAAACTAAATTGTAACTAAACAAGAGCATATTATTGATGGGAAATAAAGTAACTACATAACATGTTTAGACTGTGAGAATATCAGGAAAAGAAAAAGCAAACAAACGAACCAAAAAAACAGAACTGGAAAAAACCCACACAAGGGGACACATGTATCAACAAGAACAACTATGTAAAATAAAAAGGTGAAGGTGTTCCCATAACCTATGCCGTCGTTAAGGAGCGAGGTGTCAGAAACCTCAGCTTTTCTAGGGGCCAGCACATTGAGGGCGGCGCCCATCTCCTCTACCTCGCTGCTTTAACTTCTCTGACCCTAAAGAGGGCAGGCACCCATTGATTTTACAGGTTGGTGGACTGGGGGACTGCACTGAAGCCAAGGCACGTGAACAGTCATCCATCCAAAAGGATGCTCAACGCTGCTTAACCTTAGCCTGGGGAGAGAGAGCGAGTGCTCTGTGACCACTGAGCCATCCCGCCTCCACAGAGCTATGTGACATTATCATGAAGCGATCCGTGATAACGCCCACAGCAAGAAAATGACAGACTTCTGATTTTAAGACTTTCAGACTGAAAAAGTTTATTTTTGGAAGAATAGACCAGTGTGTGCCGGTGGGAGTGGATGACGAAATTTACAAAACTGCATACACACAGGGACTGGATGTAAAAAAGCACGAGTGCTTTTTTTCCCCATTATCCTCGAAATAGAAGAATAAAATAAAATAACAGAATGAAATAAATGAAAATAAAATGTCAAAATAAGACACCCCAGGGTTGCATGAAATTTCTAAGCAAAATTTACAAAACTGCATACACAAGGGGACTGGATGTAAAAAGTTAATGAGTGCTTATTCCATTATCCTCGAAATGAAAGAATAAATAGATTAAAAAAATAAAAAATAAAAAAAGCAATAACACAATCATCACATGTGAGCATATGAAATTACTCACAACGTAATCCACCCAACTCACATTGCCATCATGTCATGTCATGAATATATTGCACTGCAAGTGCAAACCTGCACATCTTCCCACCCGGAAGAAACCTAAAGTGCTAAGATAGTATATAGCAACGCATATAAACCCCCATAGAATAACAAAAGTAAGAACAGGGAACAAATAAGTATGACAATTTATGGATACTAAAATAGGGACAGGAATGATACTATAGGAAAGGAACAATCGATCAAAATAATGTTAGAATGCATTAGCGATCGCGCTCTCTCTCTCTCTCTCTCTCTCTCTCCTCTCTCTCTCTCTCTCTCTCTCTCTCTCTCTCTCTCTCTCTCTCTCTCTCCTCACTCACCACTCCACTCACACACACACACACACACACACACACACACACACACACAGGTTAAAAAGCTTACTGAACTTGATTAAAGCCAACAGTAAGCTAACCAAAAGAGATCTAAGTCAGCAAGCGACTCTTCGACCAAATAAACATCATTGTAGAAACAGAGAACAGAAATATAACGAGGACAAATACATTTGAACAGGAGAAAAAGAATTCGGGGGACATCTTTCTCTCCACATTAGCGATGAAAGCGAAAGAAAAAAATTAACTCTTGATTTTACCACACACAAACATGTATTTCTATGGCAAAGTGAGGTGGGTGGGTGGATGGGTGTGTGCGTGCGCGCGCATGAACTATGCCAAAAAGTTAGACATTGAAAAAATGTGATGACTTGTTGATGAAATGAATAGATGAATAAATGAATGAACAAACAAATAATGATTAAATAATGTTTAAAAATTGATAAATAAATAAATGTGTGCTAATAAAAACAAACTTCATATTATTATTCAATGTGCACAGAAATTTACCTCATCCAGTTTCGTTTAAGTTGCAAATAAGCATTACGATAAATGAACAAATAATGAAAGAAGGAAAGAACTCCCGTATTTGATATGCATGGGCTATTTTTTTTCTTCTATCTCAGATCGAATACAGACGGTTTCTTTTAACTTGGAATGATCTAAAATCCATTGAATATGAACAAGCGAATAATTTTGCCCAGGAGTTTTATTTATTTTTTTATTATTTTTATTTATTATTTTATATCGAGGATAATGGAATAAGCACTCATGTGCTTGGAGTTGGGGGAGGGAGGAGTGGGGGGGGGGGGGTGCTCTTTGAAACAGAAATTTATTATTTTGTTTTATTGTTTTTGCTGTATTTTATTTGATTTCGTTTTCTTATGTTTCGTTTCCAGCGCAAATCAACCAGCTATGAATGATAGTTACACAATGAATGGCTGATCTGGATGGCTGGCTGGCTGGCTGGCTGGATGGCTGGCTGGCTGGCTGGCTGGCTGGACTGGATGGATGGATGGCTGCCTGACTGGCTGCCTGGCTTTTGGGTTGATCGACTGATAGGATATTGGCTGGTTGGTTTGCTGATTGACACGTTAGCTTAGCGGTTCTGTCGGTTGTTGAAAGTATTTCAAGTTGTTGCTGCTGCTGCTGCTGCTGGCTGCTGCTGCTGTTGCTCCTGCTACTGTTGGTGTTCAGTTAAAGGCAAAACTCACATTTGTTATCATCACTCCTGGCTAAAATGATAATGATGATGATGATGATGATGATGATGATGATGATGATGATGATGATGACGACTTTGTTACTGTTGTTATTGTTGCTGCTGCTGCTGCTGTTGGTATTGTCGTTCAATTCCTAGCTAATTGTGCTTTTCTCAGTTATTCAGTTCCCAGCTGAGACTGCTTGTTTATTCAGTTTTCAGCAAACCACCACCACCACCACCAACAACAACAACAGCAACAACAACTTCTGTCAGACGTAGGCTACAGCCCACCGTCTTTAAGTATCTCTTTCTTCTGCCGGTGTAAGCTATGAAACACCTCAGTTACATGTACATCGTTCAGTAAACGTTAGAAAACGTTCTAACACAGTCAGTCAGTTTATCTTTGACGATCAACGCAACACCCTGGCCTGCCCAGTCTCCGTCCACTGTACAGTACCCCTGAGCTATCGCGATACCCTTGGACAGACACATTACTTAAAAGGCAGACTGTTGAAATACTTTACTGGGTGACTCGATTTTAGCTTGTCAGTGGGTATTAGCTGGTTAAAGGTCTTTACAGCATAATTTCACTGTGGAAAAAGAAGGAATAGTTTCCGCAACAATGTGAGTCAATACGTGCAAAAATTACTTGAGCTGAAACTACTTTTGCCATAATATGATTTTATTGTAGTAATCCATGCCCACGCGTGAACACTGTACTTCTATTACTATTACAACTACTACAACAACAACAACAACAACTACTACTACTACTACTACTTCTATTACTACTACTACTATACTACTACTACTACTACTACTACTACTACTACTACTACTACTACTACTACTGCTGCTGCTGCTGCTGCTGCTGCTGCTGCTGCTGCTGCTGTTGCTGCTGCTGCTGCTACTACTATTACTGCTACCGCCACCACTACCACCACCACTACCACCAGCACCACTACTACTACCACAACCTCCACTA
Source organism: Rapana venosa (assembly GCA_028751875.1). Lineage (NCBI taxonomy): Eukaryota > Metazoa > Mollusca > Gastropoda > Neogastropoda > Muricidae > Rapana > Rapana venosa. The sequence goes on from CM054138.1 coordinate 48,647,699, forward strand.
CTACTACTACTGCTACTGCTGCTGCTACTACTGCTACCACTTCTACTAATATAAAAATAATTGTCGATATAAACTTCTGTGGTGTTGTTGGGGGGGGGGGGGGGGGATTTTTTCATTTCGGTTGGGTTCAATAATTTCATTTCTTTCTGGGGTTTTTTGTTGTTGTTTTCTTTTGTTTTTACAGCGAAAAAGAAGGTAGAGATATAATCTAAGTATTGTCAGAAAAAGCAAACAAAAACGCTCGCTCGCTCTCTCTCTCTCTCTCTCTCTCTCTCCCCTCTCTCTCTCTCTCTCTCTCTCTCTCTCTCTCTCTCTCTCTCTCTCTCTCTCTCTCTCTCTCTCTTCTCTCTCTCTCTCTCTCTCTCTCTCTGTCTGTCTGTCTGTCTGTCTGTCTGTCTGTGCATTTTTTGGTCACTGTCTTTGCTTTTTTTCTTTTACTTTTTTAAAATGTCCCCTCATTTCCTTATGAAATTTGATTGACTGTATAGTAAGTTTATGGCATTGTGGTGCATTATGGATTTTTTTTTGTGGCGGGGGGAGGGGAGTGTCTGAATTAAAAAGAAAAAAAACCCTGAAGTCAAAATATGGCTATCTCAATGGTGGGTGAACAGTCTCAAACTCAGAGTCTCACCATTTGGTGAACCTCGGAACTCTATCCGAGGAAGGCAATAATAAAAACCAACAAAACACCAAAAACAGAAGAAAACAACAGCAACAGCGACAGACAACATAATCGATCAAAATAATGTTTGAATGCATTAGCGATCGTGCGACCGCGCGCGCTCTCACACACACACACACACACACACACACACCACACACACACACACACACACACACACACACACACACACACACACACACACACACACACACACACACACACACACACACACACACCACACACACTGTGAAACCACACTGTTGTCTTTCTTTTATAGCGCTTCGATTTGTTTGTGTTACAAGATTCAGCGCTATATAAATTCCATATATTATTATTATTATTATTATCGTTATTATTATTATTATAGGCCTAAGCGTAGTGGCATCTACTCTCTTATCAACGAGAGATAATCCTTACACATTCCTTTTTCTAAGTTTTGTCTTTATCTAAGTGTTGGTTTTCTTGGCGTGGTTTTGATTGTATTTAAGTCCCAGCGGAGTTATCCGATTTAGGAACTGTACCATCTACCAGCGGCAACTGAGGTTGTATTATATAGTACCAGCGGAGTTATCCGATTTAGGAACTGTACCATCTACCAGCGGCAACTGAGGTTGTATTATATAGTACCAGCGGAGTTATCCGATTTAGGAACTGTACCATCTACCAGCGGCAACTGAGGTTGTATTATATAGTACCAGCGGAGTTATCCGATGTAGAGACTGTACCATCTACCAATGGCAGTGAGATTGTATTAAGATTCCCAGCAGAACCGTCCGATTTAGGATCTGTACAATCCATCCAGGGGACGGGATAGCTCAGTGGTCGGAGCACTCGCTTTCCCCCAGCCAAGTTAAGCAGCGTCGAGCGTGGTTACCAGTTGGATGGGTGACCGTTTGCGCGCCTTGGCTTCAGTACAGTTCCCCCAGTTCACCCAGCTGTAAATGGGTACCTGCCTTCTTTAGGGTCAGGGAAGGTAAAGCAGCGAGGGAGAGGAGATGGGCGAGATGGGGAGATTTACCTTTACCATCAAACCATACTCTTGTCTTTCCATCGACCAATGGCAACTGAGATTGTATTACAGTACAAGCGGAGTTATCCGATTAATTTAGAGGAACTGTACTATGAAACCAAACTCTCGTCTTTCTTTTATAGGCTTAAGTGTAGTGGCGTCTACCCTCTTATCGACGGGAGATAATCCTTACACATCCCTTGCAAGGCCTGGCAAACAAACAGCAGTACAATAGACTTGCACCTTAGCACAATAAAGATGAGCAGTAGAAATGCCAGGTTTTATGAAGTGGGAGGGGGGGGGGGGGGGGGGGGGGGGGGGGGAAGGGAGGGGGGGGGGGGCAACTAGTGAGCGCCTGGATAGCTACCACATTGTAACATGTAATAAATTTCGGAAGCAGTTAACCTAGAAAGGTTGATAAGACATAATATTGGTGTATGCTAGCGACAAGATAAAAATTTAAAAAAATAAGAGAAACTTGTACTCTGTCACGATTGTGCATAATGATTTATCGCTTGTTTCCGGTGTGCAAGGATTGTGGGCAGGCGACTTTATCATCGCTTCCATGCAGTAACGCGACAACACATTGAGGGTTCGCTGCTTGGAGCAGCAAATTAATTATCTTTTTATTTTTTAATTTCTTCGTCTTTTCTTCTGCTTCGTCTTCTTCTGCTTCTGCTTCTTCTGCTTCTGCTTCTTCTTCTTCGTCTTCTTCTTCTGCTTCTTCTTTTTCGTCTTCTTCTTTGTCTTCTTCTTCTTCTCCTCCTTTTCCTTCTTCTTCTTCTTCGTCTTCTTCGTCGTCGTCGTCTTCATCTTCTTCTTCTTTTTCTTCTTCAAGCGCTCATACAGTAAGTACTGCTGTCTGTCATAATTAGCTGCCGTTAAGCGCCTGACAAGTCAGGCCCAGGGAGGGAAATTTTATCTTTTAAGTCTTTCTGGAAAAAGAGGCAGGAGAATGGACCAAGAAGACAGAAAATAGACAAGAAGGAGGTGACAGAAAGAAAAGGAACAAGGCACAAATAAAAGAGAGGGACAGAAAAGAGGGAATTCCTAGCACAGAATTTCCAGAAGGTGTCAGAGACCTCAGCTTCTTCAGGGGCCAGCATATTGAGGGCGGCGCCCATCTCCTCTCCCCCGCTGCTTTACCTTCCCTGACCCAAAAAGAGGGCAGGTACCCACTTACAGCTGGGTAAACTAGGGAACTGTATCGAAACCAAGGAGCACAATCCGTCACCCACCCAAGAGGTAATCACGCTCAACGCTGCTTAACCTCAGCATGGGGGAGAGCGAGTGCTCTGTTGTTGTTGTTGATCGTTTCCCAGCTTTACACCCTGGGGGTCACCCAGAACATGCACTCTGACTCACTCATCCCACCTTGGAATCACTGTGAGATAGAAAGTACACCGGGTGAGAAGTTTGCGTGTATGACTCTTTTCAAGTACCTCGCCACATAGGCAGCCATAAAGCGACTTCAAAGGAGAGTACTCTGACCACAGAGCTATCCCGTCCCCGTGTGTGTTGTACTCCATATCACTGTTCTAACCACATTTGCCATAATCGCAGATTTAATGAATGATGTGGTAAATTCCTTTTCGTTCCTCTCAACTACACCTCCGATAAGTCCTTCGAATGAGACTATAAACCGAGCCCCCCCCCCCCCGTACGAACGCACGCAGAACATCTTGCGCACACGTTAAATCCTGTTCCGCATTTCGTAAGAGTAGGCCATTGTGTGCTGGTGGGAACGGATGACAGAATTTACAAAACCGCATACACACGAGGACTGGATGTTTTAAAAAAGCACATAAGTGCTTATTCCATTATCCTCGATATAAAATTTTTTTTAAAAAAGATTCACGAATTGTGAATGAGACCGTTTGTCCGCCATACAAAGGTAGTCGCATTCCGACTTTGGGAATAGGGTGAATCAGATGCTTGGTTCTCAAGGAAGCCACAGGACCAGAGTTCAACCCTGAAGGCGCTCTACATTGTATCGTTGTTTTAGTCTTCTGACGATTACTTGTTCTTCTTGGGAGTTCCACCCAGCCCCTTCCCCCCTCCCCTCCCCCCCTCCCCCACCTTTTTAACGTAGTTCTGGCTAGGAATGAAACTTCTACTTATTTGTTGGTTTTATTTTTTATGTTGTTGTTCATTTTTAATGTGTGGACGCCCGTCATTTATTCAGATTTGTCGTTTCGTGGTGGGGTTGTTTTTTTCCTCGGCTAGAGCTCTGAAGCTCACCAATGGTGAGATTTATGCGTATGCGTTTCATTTCGTTTTGTTATTGATTTGTGCTTTTGTTTTTGTTTTTGTTTATTGTTGTTTGTTTTGCTTATGTTGAGCGCTCGCTTTCCCCAAGCTAAGGTTAAGCAGCATTGAGCGTGGTTATCAAGTGGATGGGTGATTGTGTGCGCTTCTCGGCCTTGTACAGTCCCCCAGTTCACCCAGCTGTCAATGGGTACCTGCCCTCTTTAGGGTCAGGGAAGGTAAAGCAGCGAGGGAGAGGAGATGGGCGCCGCCCTCAATATGCTGGCCCTAGAGAAGTGAGGTCTCTGACGCCTCGCTCCCCTACGACCTTATAGGTTATGGGACTCCTTTACCTTTACCTTTATATAAGACCCCATGTCATACAATCACTCCATGGGGTAAATTCAAGACATGGAGCTTTGGGGTTTTGTTTGGTTGTGTTGTGGTTGTTATTGTTTTTTTGGGGGGCGGTCTTTTTGGTTTGTTTGTTTGTTTGTTTGTTTTGTTTTGTATTCTTTGTTTTCGCTACAGGTTTGTTTGTTTGTTTATTTGTTTTTTTAGTTGTTTTCTTCTCGTTTTGTTTTGTTGTTGTTTTGTTTTGCATTCTTTGGTTTCGCTACAGGTTTGTTTGTTTGTTTATTTGTTTGTTTAGATGTTTTCTTCTCGGTTTTTTGTTGTTGTTTTTTTGTATTCTTTGTTTTTGCTTCGTGTTTTTAAAAAAAAAGAGTTTTGCTTTCTTCTTTTTTTTATTATTATTTTTTTTAATAATCTAGCAAAGGATAGAAATATGAGCCTGACACTGTTTTTGGAACAACAACAAAACTTACGGAACGGGATCAAACAATGCGAAATTCAATTTAAACTTTAAAAAAAAGAATAATAGTTATTTATTCAATTCCCTAAGTAGGAAGATGACAGAAGCGGGATGGGCATACACGTGACAGTGTCAGATCCTGCTGGAAAACATAATTGCAATTTAAATTTGAAAAGGATGTGCATCCTGTGTGCGTTTCTCCTCCTCATTGATGTCAAATTAAAATTCACCAATTAAAACCTTTCCCCCCAGCCCTACTTTAGAGCTGGCATGAGAACGTAGCAGACGGATAAATGACAGACAGAGAGAAGAAGAAGAAGAGAAAAGATGGAGAAGGAAGAGGGGTGGTGGAGGGGTGGGGGGTGGGGTGAGGTGTTAGCAAACAGACAACGGAGTATTCGTTGTTGACCCAAACGGAACGTGGGGGAAAGTCCATCCTTTTTTTTTTCAAACCCGGCAGGTGACCGGATTCGTCGGTCCTTTGAATCTTTCTCACCTTGTCCGCTCCCCCCCCCCCCCCCCTTCCCCCACCCACCCACCCACACACACACTACCCTACCCCCACCCCCACCCCCTACATCCCCCGGTTTTTTTTCTCCTCTGAACTTGACACAATGTGCAATAATATAAAGAGCAGCAATGAAAAGAAAGATTGCTATTTTGGACTAAGGAAGAGTGGTGGGGGGGGGGGGGGGGGGGGGGGGGGGGGGAGAAAAGGGAGACAAGTGCGTTGCAGGGTAACATTACAATAGAAGAAAAGATGTTGCCTTACTTTGATGTTTGTGGAAAGGAGAAAAGGAGGGGGAAAAAACCACTGCAAAAATTACAAAAGAAAAGACAAAAATGAAGAAAAAAATTGGTGAGAAAGAAGATATTATAAAGGGAATGGAAGAAGGACTTAGCCAGTCTGACTTAATCAGCTATTTAGCCAGACAGTTGGTTGGTTGGTTGGTTGGTTGGTTAGTCGGTTGGTTGGTCGGTTGGTCTGAGAATCAGTTCGGTGGATGGCGGGCTGGCTGGCTGGATGCTTGATTGGCTGGTGGAGTTTACTGACAGGCTTTTTGCAGCAAACACACTATTTCAGAAGCATGAGTTTAGAGAATATTTTGAATGAAGGGCAGTGACAGAAGCACAGAGACATTGAAAGTCTTCTTTGGCAGTAATAACAACAACAACAGCAACAGCAACAACAACAACAACAACAACAACAACAACAACAACAACAACAACAACAGCGATAGCAATAATTGTCCTCCTTGGATTACATAAGAGACACAGTGTACAACACTTTGTCTGATCTTCCTGAACTCAACTTTCCTAAGAAAGAACTAATTGAAATAATTATATTTTCAGAAAGTGATAGAATAAACGTGATAATTGCTGTTTTTTGTTTACATCCAGAAATAATTATATTTTCAGAAAGTGATAGAATAAACGTGATAATTGCTGTTTTTCGTTTACATCCAGCCTTCTATAATAGTAACCAACCCCCCCCCCCCCCCCCCCCACCCCACCAAAAAAAAAAAAATCCATAACAAAGAGAAAAAAGAAGAAAAAAAAATGGGGTGGGGGGCGGTGGTGAGGGTAGACAAACCTGATTCTGTAAGTAATAATCATACAGAAAGCCAGTCAGCCAGGTAGGATATGTGTCTGCTAGTATTGTAATTGCCCTTATTGGGATAATTAGTGTTTTGACTTTGACTTGACTTGACTGACAGGCAAACACCGTGATAGACGCTAATACAGACAGATAGACACTGAGACAGACAGAAAGATACAGACAGGCAGACAGATACTGAGACAGACAGACACACACACAAAAAACAGGTAGACAGATACTGAGATAAACAGACAAGACAGATACTGAGACAGACAGACAGGCAGGTACAGATACAGATAAACAGGCAGACAGGTACTAATGCAGATAGAAAGACAGATACAGGGATACCCAAGAAGACAGACAGAGACAGAGACAGATAGACAGACATGCATATAGATACTGAGACAAACAAGCAGACAGAAAGACAGACAAGATACCAGAGACAGACAAGCAGACAGACAGAAAAACAGACAAGATACCACAGACAGACAGACAGACATTGCAGATACTGGGACAGAATGCAGTCAGGTAGATATTGAGACATACAAGACACAGAAACAGACAGATACAGAGACAGACAGACAGACAGACAGACAGACAGACTGACAGACAGACAAATACTGAGTCAGACAAGATATAGAGACAGACAGATACAGAGACAGACAGACAGACAGACAGATACAGAAACAGACAGACAGATAAATACTGAGTCAGACAAGATACAGAGACAGACATAGACGGAGACAGAAAGACAGATACAGAGACAGACAGACAGACAGACTGACAAATACTGAGTCAGACAAGATATAGAGACAAACAGATACAGAGACAGACAAGATACAGAAAACAAACAGATAGATAGATTCAGAGACAGACAGACAGGTACATACAGACAGACAGACAAATACTGAGACAGACAGACAGATAAATACTGAGAAAGATAGACAAGCAGACAGATGCCGAAATAATAATATAATAATAATAATAAAAATAATAATAATAATAAATAATAATAATAATAATAAATAATAATATAAATAATAAAAATATGGAATTTATATAGCGCTGAATCTGTAAAAAAAAAAAATCGAAGCGCTTGCACTCAATCATTTACAGGCATGCAACTCTCCTTAAACATAATGAGCAACAGATTTCAAATCCATGCGCGCGCACTACGCACGCACACGCACACACACACACACACTCACACACACACACCCACACACACACACACACACACACGAACAACACTTAGAAGGTGAAAGATGCTGTTGAAATTAGGACAGATATGTGGGGGAAAGTCTCAGTAGGAAATACGTGTGTTTTGAGGCTGGATTTGAAGGAATCAAGTGAAGGCTTTTGACGAAGTGAAAGAGGAGGTCATTCCAGGTGGATGGACCAGAAACAGAGAAGGAGCGACGGCCAACAGTGGTTTGTTTGAATCTGGGTGTTCGAAAGCACAAAGTATCTGCGGCTGAACGAAGGGAACGGGATGGAGTGTACAGGTGAAGACAGTTACAGAGATAAGAGGGACAAACCGTAGAAAGACAGACAGACAGAAAGACAGACAGACAGACAGACAGACAGAAAGACAGACAGACAGACAGAAAGACAGACAGACAGACAGAAAGACAGACAGAAAGACAGAAAGACAGACAGACAGACAGACAAGCTAGCCTAGGGTCCGGGTCCAGAGAAAAAATCTCTACTGAAAACTGATCTAAGCGCGGCTAGAAAAAAAACAACCAACCCTGATGCGGGCTACATTCAAGGGACACAATCGTAAAGAGAACGAAGAAGTCCGGGGCGATTCCACGCCCTTGTCCTCGCCTCGTGAGCAACTGGGTCGGCAGCACGTTGCTCAAACATTGAGCATAATCTCTCTCTCTGTCTGTCTCTGTCTCTCTGTCTGTCTCTCTCTGTGTCTCTCTCTGTGTCCCTGTCTCTCTGTGTCTGTCTCTCTTTTTCTGTGTTTCTCTGTCTGTGTGTCTGTCTCTCTGTGTCTCTGTCTCTCTATGTCTGTCTCTCTCTTTCTGTGTTTCTCTGTCTGTCTCTCTGTCTGTCTCTGTCTGTCTCTGTCTCTCTGTCTGTTTCTCTGTGTGTCTCTGTCTGTCTCTGTCTCTCTGTGTCTGTCTCTCTCTCTCTTTCTGTGTTTCTCTGTCTGTGTGTCTGTCTCTCTGTGTCTCTGTCTCTCTGTGTCTGTCTCTCTCTTTCCGTGTTTCTCTGTCTGTGTGTCTGTCTCTCTGTCTGTCTCTGTCTGTCTCTGTCTCTCTCTCCTTTGCCTCTTTCTCCTTACCTGCAGCTCAGTCTCTGTGTCTATGTCTCTCTCTGCCTTTCTTCTTTACACACCCCCTCCCCCCTCTCTTTGCCTGCTTACACACACACACACACCTCTCTCTCTCTCTCTCTTCTCTCTCTCTCCTCTCCTCTTCTCTCTCCTCCACTCTTTCTCTTCTGTCCTCTCTTCCTCTCACACATCCCTCTCTCTCTCCCCCCCCCCCTCTCTCTCTCTTGTCTCTGTCTCTGTCTCTCTCTCTCACTCTCTCACTGCTGTCTGCGCTTGTCCTCTGCTCCTCTCTCTTCTTTCCTCTCTCTTCCCTCCTCTCTCTCTCTCTTTCTCTTCCTGTCCCTTCTCTTCTCTCCTGCTCTCCCCTCATCTCTACTCTCTTTCCCCTCTCCTCTCTGTCTTCTGTCTCTGTCTCTCTGCTCTCACTCTCTCCCTTCTGTCGTCTGTCTGTCTGTCTCTCTCTTCTCCTCTCTCTCTCTCTCACACACTCCCCTCTCTCTCTTCCTCTCTCTCTCTTTCTCTCCTCTCTCTTCGTCTCTCTCTCTCTCTCTCTCTCTACCTGCGTCTCTCCTCTACCTGCTCACACACTCCACTCTCTACTCTCTTTCTCCCTCTCTCTCTCTTTCTCTCTCTCTTCTGTCTTCTGTCTCTGTCTCTTGCTCTCACTCTCTCCCTGTCTGTCGTCTTCTCTACTGTCCTGTCTCTTCTTCTCTCCTCTCTCTCTCTCTCTACCCTCATCTCTCTCGTCTCTTCTCCCTCTCTCTCTCTACTTCTCTTCTCTCTCCTCTCTCTCTCTTCTCCGTCCCTCCCCTCTCATCTCTTTCTTCTTCTCTTCTCTCTTTCTCTCCCTCTCTCCTTGTCCTGTCTCTCTCTCTCTCTGTCTCCCACTCCCCTTCTCTCTCTCTCTCTTTCTCCACCCCTCTCTCTCTTTCCTTCTCTCTATTAATCCTGTCCGCTCCTGACTCTTTGCTCTCATCTCTCCCTTCTGTCTGTCCTCTCTCTCTACCTGCTCACACACTCCCACTCTCTCTACTCCTTTCTTTCTCCCTCTCTCTCTCTCTTTCTACCCCCCCCCCCTTCTCTTTGTCTGTCTGTCTCTGTTCTCTGCTCTCACTCTCTTCCTGTCTGTCAGTCTCAGTCTGTCTGTCTCTTCTGCTCTCTCTCTCTCTTCTCTCTCTCTCATCTCTCTCTCTCTCACTCTACTCCACACACTCCACCCTCTCTCTACTCTCTTTCTCCCTCTCTCTCTCTCTCTTTCTCTCCCTATCTCTCTTGTCTGTCTGTCTCCTTCTCTCTGCTCTCCATCTCTCCCTGTCTGTCTGTCTCTCTGTCTCTGTCTGTCTCTCTCTTCTTACCCCCTTCTCTCTCTTTACCTTCGGATGAGACTATAAACCGAGGCCCCGTGTGCGAACGCACGCAGAACATCTTGCGCACACTTTAAATCCTGTTCCGCTTTTCGTAAGAGTAGGCCATTGTGTGCCGGTGGGAACAGATGACAAAATTGACAAAACCTCATGCACACAGGGACTGGATGTAAACACATAAGTGCTTATTCCATTATCCTCGATATAAAAGAATAAAAAAATTTAAAATTTGAAATACCTGCTCATACTCTCCCTCTCTTCTCTCTCTCACTCTCTCTCTCTCTTTGTCTGTCTGTCTAGTCTGTCTGTCTGTGTCTCTGTCTCTCTGTCTGTCTCTGTCTGTCTCTGTCTCTTGTCTGTCTGTCTCTCTCTCTGTCTCTCTTGTCTTCTGCTCTCCCTGTCTGTCTATCTGTCTCTGTCTCTCTCTGTCTTTCTATCTCTGTATGTCTGTCTCTCTCTCCTCTCTCTCCCTTCCCCCCCCCCCCCTCTCTCTCTCTCTCCTCCCCACATCCACCCCTCTCTACATCATCACACCTACACGCAGACAAACACCTCTCATCTGTCTCACCCTTCCCCTCGCTTTCATCATATGCTCTTCTTCGGCAAACACTTTTTCCCCGGGGAAAGGGAAAGACCTCTAGAATTACAATGAGCCGCCCGCTCTGCTCCAAGTATGATGTCATTTGGAGGTACCCCCCACCACCACCACCACCACCACAACCACCACCACCACCTCCATTTCGCTCCCCCCCCCCCCCCCGCCACGCCCCCCTCTCCCTCCCCTCCGTCCCACCCATTTCTATGATACTTTTTTGGGAAGGGGGGCTGGGTGGGGTGGATGGGGATGGAAGGTGGGGGTGGGGTTGGGGGGAGGGGTAGGGGTGGAGTGGTTGTTGCTGCTTTCATTTTTTAGGTTTTGGTTTCTGTCCTGTGTGCGTGCGCGCGTGCGTGCACGCGTAAATAATAAGTTTATGCGTCTTTTCGGATGAGACTATAAACGGAGGCCTCGTGTTCGAACGCATGCTGAACATCTTGCGCAAAGGTTAAATCCTGTTCCGCTTTTCGAAAGAGTAGGCCATTGTGTGTGCCGGTGGGAACGGATGACAAAATTGACAAAACCGCATGCACCCAGGGACTGGATGTAAAAAACCACATAAGTGTTTATTTCATTATCCTCGATATAAAAGAATAAAATAAATAAAAATAAAAATACCTGCTCATACTCTTCCTCTCTTTTCTCTCCCTCACTCTCTCTCTTTTGTCTGTCTGTCTGTCTAGTCTGTCTGTCTGTGTCTCTGTCTCTCTGTCTGTCTCTGTCTGTCTTTCTCTCTCTTGTCTATCTCTCTGTCTCTCTCTGTGTCTTTCTGTCTCTCTCTCTCACTCTCTTCCTGTCTGTCTAGTCTGTCTGTCTCTCTCTCTGGCTTTCTATCTCTGTATGTCTGTCTCTCATTCTCTCTCCTCCCTCTCCCCCCCTCTCTCTCTCTCTCTCCCTCCCCACGTCCACCCCTCTCTACATCATCACACCTACACGCAGACAAACACCTCTCATCTGTCTCACCCTTCCCCTCGCTTTCATCATACGCTCTTTCTTCGGCAAACACTTTTTCCCCGGGGAAAGGGAAAGACCTCTAGAATTACAATGAGCCGCCCGCTCTGCTCCAAGTATGATGTCATTTGGAGGTACCCCCCACCACCACCACCACCACCACAACCACCACCACCACCTCCATTTCGCTCCCCCCCCCCCCTCCCCGCCACGCCCCCCTCTCCCTCCCCTCCGTCCCACCCATTTCTATGATACTTTTTTGGGAAGGGGGGCTGGGTGGGGTGGATGGGGATGGAAGGTGGGGGTGGGGTTGGGGGGAGGGGTAGGGGTGGAGGTGGTTGTTGCTGCTTTCATTTTTTAGGTTTTGGTTTCTGTCCTGTGTGCGTGCGCGCGTGCGTGCGTGCGTGCACGCGTAAATAATAAGTTTATGCGTCTTTTCGGATGAGACTATAAACGGAGGCCTCGTGTTCGAACGCACGCTGAACATCTTGCGCACACGTTAAATCCTGTTCCGCTTTTCGAAAGAGTAGGTCATTGTGTGTGCCGGTGGGAACGGATGACAAAATTTACAAAACCGCATACACACGGGGACTAGATGTAAAAAAAAGTACATGAGTGCTTATTCCATTATCCTCGATATAAAAGAATAAATAAATAAATGAATGTTTTTTTATAACATTGTATTCCTACGCTGGTATGTGTGTGTGCGCGTGCGGGCGTGCACGCGCGTGCGCGCGCGTGTGTGCGTGTGATACTTTTATTTGAAGTTATCTTGGAATGTTTATACCAATGAGAAATGGAGCTTTCTTACGTCTTTCTAGATAATGATAACATGTCAATGTTGCCTGTCAGTGTTGTAATTGATTATCCTTCGTGGGATGATTCAAAGTGTTTTTGACTTGACTTGACTTGACTTGACTTGACTACTCTTCGCACGCCAGTCATTCTAATCTCAGCACCAGCGGAGCCATACCATAGCACACCCAGCCTCATCCTGTCCTACTCTCGGAGGCAGAACGTCCCAGGGAGCTCAGGGAGACGGGATAGCCTAGTTGGTGTTTTTAAAAAAAATATTCTTTAATATCACTCGCTTTT
>CM054138.1:48665324-48682824 GCA_028751875.1 Rapana venosa
TGAACAAACCTAATGTACATCAGCGTAATGCTACAGTACATGGGGTTTGGGTGCGAATCAGAACGTAGCAAATTTGCAATAATAGCCCAAAGTGATGAGCATCTTCTGAAGCTGACTAGTGTATCCAAAAACGGTTGTGCTTCATTTGATCCATAATGAATATCAGTAATGAACATAGGAATCAAGGCAAGCATCTACCACATATTACTCAATAGACTCTGTCTTAGTCCATACATGGAATGAAATCAGTGCTTTTTATTCTTCTATTGAAGGAATGAAAAATAAACCTAGATATATTGTGTCTGAGGTCACTGTTTGCTACTCCAAGCAAATCTGGAAAAGACACATCATTGTCTTACACCAGTTGGACATTGAAAGAATTCAGATAGATAATTGTTTACTTTTATACAAAGGAAGTAAGGATTCATATATTGCTGTTAATGAAATATCCCCCCCCCCCCTTTTATACCATGACTTTCGATGCATTCTATAAATTTACCATGTCCAACAGAATCGAAAGCCTTTTTAAAATCCACAATTCAACATATAGTTTGTTACCTTTCTTAGACGCATGAGAGAGATGAGGGAGAGAGAGAGAGAAGACAGAAGAGAGAGAGAGAGAGAGAAAGAGAGAGAGAGAGACGAGACAGAGAGAGAGAGAAGAAGACAGTAGGGATAGTCGACGAAAGACAGACAATCAGACAAACAGAATGAATAGACAATTGAAGACAAGATCGACATCACTAATAAGGCCAACTGAAGACACCGCTAAACAATAGAACGCACACAACAACCCTTCGACATTAATAAGGACAATGGCCCGCAGCAATAAGGACCTAGCTCCTTCCATTAAAGTAGAGTGACTTCTCTCCTCCCTCTCTCTCTCTCTCTCTACACTCTGCCACAACTTTATCTCTAGTTCAATCTCTTTCATCCTCAACATCTCACATTTACCTATCCTTCCTCAAATCCCACACTCGACATCTTGCCAAAACTGTGTAATATGTTGCAACTCATCCAACTAACAAGATACTTACCTCCAAAAATCCAGCACCGATTATCCAAATATTAAATTGCAAAAACGTGACCGAGATATTGCCACAGCGAAATGAGTAGTTACGGCAGAATATCAGAGTGAATACTGCGGACATGACACATAGTCATGGAAATCTTGAGGAGGTTATATCAATTAATTTCAAGATGTTATACTACCAAAGATTGAACAGTTTGTTCAGAAAGATTCGTTTATAAGCTAGTACCCCCCCCCTCCCTCTCTCTCTCTCTCACACCCCCCCCCCCCCTCCCCCCCCCCCCCCCCCCCCACACACACCATCCTTCGGATGAGACTATAAACCGAGGCCCCGTGTTCGAACGCATGCAGAACATCTTGCGCACACGTTAAATCCTGTTCCACTTTTCGGAAGAGTAGGCCATTGTATGCCGGTGGAAACAGATGACAAAATTTACAAAATCGCATACACACGGGGACTGGATGTAAAAAAGCACATGAGTGCTTATTCCATTATCCTCGATATAAAAGAATAAATAAATAAATAAATAAGCACACACACACACACACACACACACACACACACACACACACTGACGAGTGTGGTATCGTGTCCGTAAAGTGGTGGTTGTCATAAAGTGGACAGGCTCAACAGAAATCAGAACTCCTCCACAGGTCTGGAAACTTCCTCTGGAAACTTTACCTTCTCCTTTCCTTCACCAGGTGGGCTGCCCCAACTCACAGACTGCAAACAACAAAAAACCCGATTCCAAATCTGACATTTCCTGTTATCTTTGAGAGCGTGCAAATCGGGTAAAACAACAGATTTTTTTTCCAGGAAAGTTAGGGAGTACTCGTTTTATGTTCGCAGTCTTGACTGATTTTTAAAAAAAATCTATGTAATGTCTTTTTTTATTGCTACAATTAAATTTTGGGTCGTATTTTCGTGTATGTTGATATGAAAAACGATGTACATGCTGAGCCTGCAGCTTAAAAATATTGTTCAATCACATTTGGTCCGAACTGGCGCAGTTGAACGCCTTAATCCAGTTAAAAAAGAAGGTAAAGTAAAAGTGTCCCATAACCTATGTAGTCGTAGGGGAGCGAGGCATCAGAGACCTCAGCTTCTCCAGGGGCCAGCATATTGAGGGCGGTGCCCATCTCCTCTCCTTCGCTGCTTTACCTTCCCTGACCCTAAAGAGGCAGGTACCTACTTGCAGCTGGATGAACTGGGGGACTGTACTGAAGCCAAGGTACGCAAACGGTCATCCATCCAAGTGGTAAGCACGCTCGATGCTGCTTAACCTTAGCTGGGGAGAGTGAGTGCTCTGACAACTGAGTTATCCCGTCCCCACTAATCCAGTTAGTGACAAGAACACCGTTTAAGGACATCGAACAAGAAGACTTGTGGAATAATTATTCAGAAAAAAAAAAATGTCATACAGCCAGACAGAAGAGGGACACGTCGAATGATTCAAAACTTTCCTACAGTCACACTGAAAAGGTCTATCTATCTATCTATCTGTCCCGTAGTCTGCCGACCGTGGGGGCACCCTCAAAGACTCAACAACCAGTTCCCTCCATTCCTCTCTCTGTTCTGCCTTTCTCAGGGTTTTGTTGAGTTCTAGGCCTGTCCATTCGCTGATGTTATCCCCCAGCTCTTCCTTGGTCTGCCTCTTCTTCTTCCTCCTTGGACAGTGCCTTGCAAAACTGTCTTTGCAAGTCGTTTGGATCTTGTGACATGCCCATACCATTTAAGTTTACGCTTTTTCACGATCGTTAGAAGGTTCTCATAGGGTCCAATGGTTTGCTGGATTCTGTTATGCACGCTTTCGTTGCTTATGTGGTCTTTGTAGGAGATGCCAAGGAGTCTCCGAAAGCATGTCATCTACTCTGCCTGTACTCTTCTCTCCAAATCTGCAGTCAGGGTCCATGATTCACAGGCATACAGAAATATGGATATGACAAGGGAGCGCATTAGTCTGATCTGGTAAGGTAGAAAAGGTAACGTAGATTAATCCTGAAGAGACTTTCATATATTAAAAGAATAAGATGAGAGAGAGAGAAGAAGAAGAGAGAGAGAGAGAGAGAGAGAGAGAGAGAGAGAGAGAGAGAGAGAGAGAGAGAGAGAGAGAGAGAGAAGAGAGAGAGAGAGAGAGAGTTAAATGATTTTTTTCCTTTTAAATCGAATCCTTGAAAATCATTTTCAAAAATGATTGAGAAGTTGTAAGTGGTTACCTACACTTGTTTCCTCCACTACTATTTCTGCATTGATATATATCCAGAATAGATAGATAGATAGATAGATAGATAAATAGATATATAGATAGATAGACAGACAGACAGATAGGTAGATAGATAGACAGACAGACAGACAGACAGATAGATAGATAGATAGATAGATAGATAGATAGATAGATAGATAGATAGATAGATAGATAGATAGATAGATAGATAGATAGATACACACACACACACACACAGAACATCGCAGAACATATTGCGCACACGTTAAATCCTGTTCCGCTTTTCGTAAGGCTAGGCCATTGTGTGCCGGTGGGAACAGATGACAAAATTTTCACAACCGCATACACACGGGGACTGGATGTAAAAAAGCACATATGTACTTATTCCATTATCTTCGATATAAAAGAATAAAATATAAAATAAAATAAAATAAAAAAAACTCACACACAGACAACAGAACAGACCGACAGAACACACCGAAAACAAGATAGAAGAGTAGTGTAGGTAGAGTAGTGTAGAGTAGAGTTGGTGTGTGTAGTGTAAGTTAAGTGCTTGTAGTTATGTAGTAAGCCGTAGGAGAGAGAGTAGTGGGTGGAGATGAAGTGTAAGGCAGAATAATCAGAGAGATGCCATTGAGAGTTATGAAAAGAAAGACGAGAGACAGAGACAGAAGACAGAGAGAAGAGACAGACAGACAGACAGACAGACAAAAGACAGACAGAGACAGGAAAAGACTCAGGGTTTACGAAAGCCTACTAGTCTCAAACTGACAGTCTGACGTTTGAGTTTAAGAACTGACCAGGCTGGAGAGAGAGAGAGAGAGAGAGCTAGCTAGCTAGGCTAGGGGGATGGCCGAGGTCCAAGCCTAGAAGAGGTGGTCAATATTTGACCACTTCTTTGGGCAAGTCCTTTAGCCTGGCTTGGCCTGGCCAGTGGGGCGCAGGTCACCTTGGCAGACACGTTAGGAGTTCGTTTGTCCAGAGCACACACAGGCTGAAGGGGTCCCGGAGTCTGTCTGTCGTCTGCTTCGTTACAATGTCAGGGGATTTTCTGAAAGCGCGCTCTCTCTCGTCTTGCGGGATTCCCACGATCTTGATGGGGGGGGGGGGGGGGGGGGGGGTGGGGGGGGGTGTGTGGTGGAGTTTTAGCTTAGGAAGAGGAAGGAGGGGGTGGGGGAGTGGGTGGGGGTGGGGAGAGTGGGGGGTTGGGTGTGGGGGGGGGGGGGGGGGGAGTGGGGATTTTTGGAGGTGGGGTGATGGGTGAGGGTTGGGGGTTGAAGGATTGGGTGGGGTGGGGAGTCCTTGTCCATAGGTAAGCTTGTTGTGTTGTGATGTGTGGAAGGAGTTGGTGAGTGTGGTGGTGGCGTGTGTGTCAAGTCAAGTCAAGTCAAGTCACGTCAAATTTTATTTCCAGATGGTACAATGCATTTGCTTTTTCTTCATCAAGCCATCTATCTAGGAACAAAAAAACATCTTGATCAAGATCATCTAACTACATTATTACCATAACCAATAATACTAAAACAAACTCCAAAAAGAAAATCCCAAAAAACCCAGTGTTTTTTGGGGCGGCGTGCTGCGTGGTGTACTTTTGGTGTGGGTGTGGGGTTGTGTGGGGGTTTTTGGTGTGTTGTTTGTGTGTGTGTGGGGTGTGGGGTGTGGGTTTTGTTGTTGTGTGGTTGTTGGGGAAATTTTTGGGGGTGTCCCGTGCGGGTTTGAGTTTTGATTTTTTAAGGGCCAAAACCCTTTCACCTGCAATACCCACATCACCAAAATTTATAAAACATCATCAACCCATCAATCATCATCATCAGAAATTTTTCATCATCAACCATGACCACCACCACCTTTAACATCATTACCACCACCACCGCGGGCCACAACAACAACAAAAACCACAAGTTTAAACTCACTCACTTAGCTAAAAACCCCCTCCCATTTAAAACTAATCGAACAGCCCTACACCCCCAAAAAAAAAACCATCTTTAAAATAAACCAAATTTTCAATAGATCGCTTTCCCAGTGAAGGGCCCCCCTTTCCCCCGGCCTTACCCCCTTTTCCCCCAAACCCCCCAGCCCCTCCTCCCCCCCAAATTTTTCGGGAGAAAGGGGCCATTTTTCACTTTAATTTTGGGTTTTTTTTTTTTCCCCATTCTTAAGCGATTTTCCTACAAATTTAAAAACGCATATACAGCTTTATCACTGAAATCTCATATATATATATAAAAATAAGAAGAGAGAGAGAAGTGGGGGGGGGGGGGGGGGGGGGGGGGGGGGGGGGGGGGGGGGGAAATACATAGATAATAATAGATAGAAAACCCCAAAATAAAAAAATGGGGAAAATTTAATAGATATGATAGATAATAATAGATAATAGATAGATAATAATAAAATAATAAAAGGATAGATAAAAAGATAGATAGATAGTTTAAATACACACCAAAAACCCAAACCCACTTTTTTTTCTGAAAAAAACTTCGGGTACACAAATCATTAATTTTGTCCCAAATGTGTAGGTTCAAATGTTTTTTAAACCCAAATTTGGAACGGGAGACTGATCAGATTTCATCATCATAAATTACCCAAATTAAAACCCAGGGTTTTGGGGCAAAACAAAGCGTTTCCACTCCTGCTTTTTCGGGGAAAACCTATCACTTTTCCCCAAAGTGTTTGCAGGGCCTTCATCTCATTTTCCCTTCATTTTCTTCTCCACGTTGTTTTTGTCTTCCTTTCTTTTTTTTTCCCCTTTCCTTCGGGGTCCCAAGTGCAATGCTTTTTTGCGATTGCTGTGGGCCCTTCTTGGGAAGATTTTCCCAATCCCCCCCCCCCACCTTCTCGGTATGAGGGTTCCCAGGCCCCTTCTTGCCTGCATCCCTAGTGGGTCTCTTTGGGAATCTTTCCTCCAAAAACCCGGGAAAAATTCTTCGCAGCATAGGGTTTTTGAAGGATCGAAGTTTTAAGATCCACTTCCGTCATCCTCCAGCACTCAGAACCCTACAGGACGTAGACACAACACAGCTCTGGGATAGCTTTAGCTTGGGGTTTTGGGCGTAAATGGTTGATCTCCCAATATTGTTTATCCCCTAAAACACAAACCTTGGCCCTTCCCCCTCCTTTTGGTTGTTTCTTTTTTGTGGCGCCCGGGGGTTTTTTGGGTCCGCCAAGGGAGTGAACCTTTTTTTCTGGCCAGTCAGTTTTTCCCTTCACTTTTTCCCGGGGTTGGGGTGTTCACAATTTTAGCGACCTTGTTCCCCCTGTTTTTTTCCCTTTGTTAAACGGGAAACCCACTTCCTTCCCCAATGTTGGGGTCCGCTGGCTTCTCCTGGGTATGTTGTGGGTTGGACGCACGCCAGGTCTCCGCAAAGTCAAGGGCTCTAGTGTTTAAACACTCCCCGAATCCCTCCCTTTGGGGGGTCCCCCCCTTTCGTCTTCCTCAAACACCCAAAACAATGGGGCCCAATTTAAGAGAACGCTGAAAATTTAAAACATCCTTTTTCCCTTTCTCCACCTTTACTTCGAAAACAGTGTTTCAAAGGGCCCCCAGGGGCATCTGAAATTGCAAAACTTTTTTATAAGGGGTACCAGTTTTTTGAGGGGTGCCCCAAATGTCAAGGATACTCCAAAGGGGTCCTGTGTTAAAAGCGTCAAATGCCTTTTTGAAGTCCAAAAGTTTTTAAAATACATTTTTCTTTCACTCTGTGCACTGTTCGATGAGTTTTTTGAGCGTGAATACTTCCCATAACCTCCTTGGGGGTTTTTGCTTTCCTGAAAAAAAAAAACCCCGCTTGTTTTCCTTCCCCCAAAACATCTCCCACAGCTGATATTTTTTCTGATGATGACCCTTTTCCATATTTTTGCTGGGACAGACAAAAAGTGATTTTCCCCCCATTGTTCAGTCGCTCAGGTTTTCCTTTCTTGGGGTTTTACTATCACTCCCCCCGGTCCAATCATCAGGTACTTTTTCCCTTTTCCCGCACGTGAACATGGTTTCAGAAAGTCAGCTGCAGTCAAAACTGCCTTGAACTTCGCCCAAGGTTGTCCTCCTGGGGACCCGCCGGTTTTTTTTAGGTCCCTTTAGGGAGCCAACCCATCTCTTTCCCTTTTGGGGGGGGACTCTTTCAATTTTTTGGGACTTTTGGGGTGCGGGTTCTCCTCATGTGGTTTGGTTGAATTTCCTGGAAGTTTCAACCCCCTCTTTCCTTTTTCTCTTTCCCCTTTGTCAAAATTTTCCCCTTTCTGTCCCTTTGGTCCCCCCGCGCTCCTCTTAAATTTTTGCATACTTTCTTGGGGATTTTTAGACCTCCCTTGCCCTCCTTGGGCCCGGCCTTTTTCTGGGCCCCAGCTGCCACTGGGCCATTCTTTTCTCTTTTCACCCGGGGTGCGAGTCCCCTTTACTTTCCTGTGTTCTTTTTCTGTACAACTCCTTTCCCGCCCTCTCGTAGCCGTGGGGCCCTTTTCTGCAGAAGTCTCTTTTTGGTCTCCCCTTCTTTTTTTGATGGGATTGAGGGCCCTTGTTGGGTCCAGTCATTGTGGCCTTCTTCTTTTGATGACCGATGTTGTCCTTGCTGCTCTCAGTGTACAGTTTACAGATCTGTTTCCCATGTCGTATCTAGTCATGCTGTTCTGTCATTTTCTCAGATGTGGAATCTTTCCTCAGATCGTTGACGAATGCAGACCTTCACGTTGGTGTCTCTCAATCGCTGGGTATCAAATCGCGCTTGAGGGGTTTGGGTCTTGTGTTCTTCTTCAGTTTCATCTGGAGTGTGCTGTCACCAGGTGATGATCGCTCCCGACATCCGCACTTCCTTGGTTCTCACATCCAGGAGAGATCGTCTCCACTTACCATTGATCATCAAGGCAATCTGGTTCCATATCTCTCCCTTTCGGCGACGCCCAAGTCAGCTTGGGGATGTCCCGGTGCGTGAATAGGTCCCCCTCCTACACAATTTGTTCATGGCGCAGAACTCCACAAGTCTCCCCCCGTTGTCATTTCTGTTCCCCCCCCCTTTGTTTCCCCATGACTTCTCATAGTCGTGTTGTCACTTCCGACCTTGGCATGAGGTCCCCCATGATGACGATGAGGTCATGGCGTGGGGCTTTCTCTGTCTCTGTCTGCAGCTGGTTAAAAGTCATCTTTGCTCTCATCGCTGCTTTTGTTTTTTGGTGCGTAGCACTGGATGAGGGTGATGTTGATGTGCCCTTCCCTTCAGTCTCGCACTCATTAGTCTGCTGTTGATGGGCTTCCACTCCATAAGGCATCGCTCAACGCCTTTCTTGGAGGATGATGCAACTCCCTCGTGGTGCTGGTCGTCATCTCTCCAGAGTAAAAGGACGGTTTCTCCGGTGGTGGTTCTCACTCTCCCAGATCCGTCCATCTACTCTCGCTTACCCCCTAGGACATGGAGGGTTTAATTTTTCTCATCTTTAAATGTTACCTGTGCCAGCTTGCCCGTCTCATACATCGTCCTCACGTTCCAATGTCCTAGTCTGATCTTAGTTTTTTGGTGTTCAGGTCTTTTCCCCTTTTCCTGCTGGTAGCTTCCTCTCGGCTTTGGGTGTCAGCATTCATACGAGTCCCCACTGGAACCCGGGAGGTCCTTTCGCACGCAAAAGTATAAGTTTTCTTTGTTGCTGTTTCTGTAACTGCTCTTTTTTAACGGGACAGGGTTGTTAGCCCTGTGCCCAACCCCCAACCTGGAGGAAGGGTTCCACCTTAGTCGCCTCTTACGACATGCCTGGTTGGAGGGCAGGGATCCTATTCTTGCAATGCTCACTTGTAAGCATACCCCGGGAGTCCCACGGGGGACTGATCAGACTTATGTATGAGAAAATCTGATAAAACTTATGAGAATATCACAAACTAGAGTATTGTTTTCATTGCTAAGATAACCGTTTACATTAAAAAGAGTCCTATCACATTTATCCATAATTGCTGATTGTTGAATGTCTCATGACTTGTTCATATGTGTGTGTTGTGTTATATATGTAAAAATGTTTGCATTAAAAAAAAAAATATGTTAACGTGCTTCTGAAAACAACAACAACCCTTCTCCCCCCACAATTCCTTGTTTTATGACCATTTCCAACTTTTTCATGACTACAAACGCATTGGTCTATGTCATTAACCACCCTACCCACTTCTAAAAAGAAAACCACACACAGTGCATTATTTTTTCATTCTTTAAAAAAAAACCTTTTAAAATGAGCAAACAATTTATCTGACCAGCGTTCTACAGAGATCACAACTTGACCCGGAAGGTAAAGCTGGAGTGTAACCTAAGACGCTTCCTGTGCTCTCTGTCTCTCTCTGTCTCTCTCTGTCTGTCTGTCTGTTTCTCTCCGTCTCTCTGTCTCTGTCTGTCTGTCTCTCTCTCTCTCTCCTCTCTCTCTCTCTCTCTCCCTCTAACTTCTCCACCGTCCCATTCCATTCTTTCTGAGTTCATTAGCATACAGGCTCGCTTGGCCAGGCTGCCAAACTTAAGATGTCAGTCAACATTGACCGTACTACCCTTCTTGAAAGCGTCGTCAGTGTCAAGTAGGGGTTTTTCTTTCCTGATCGTCTGCTAAAGATAATGGATCGAAGAGTGTTTTTCGTTCAACTGGCGACGCGACGCGCACGCGCGCGCGCGTGCGTGCGTGCGTGTGTGTGTGTGTGTATGTATGTACAGAATATTTCTGAAGCTGGTCAAGGTTAACGTAGCTTAGTGAATTCGTGTGCTGAGGTAGTGTGAGCGTAGGTGGGGTGTAGGTGGGTGTAGAGGGAAGTGTGTAGAAGGCATCAGTTTACCAAATGCTGTTTTCGTTTTTGTACTTTTTCTCTTCTTTCTACGATTCAAGGCCTGTAACTGTTTCCGTTACTACTGCTTCTGTTGTTGTTGTTGTTGTTGTTGTGGTTGCTGCTGCTGCTGCTGCTATTACTACTACTACTACTACTATTGCTGCTGCTGCTTCTACTACTACTACTACTACTATACTACTACTACTGCTGCTGCTGCTGCTGCTGCTGCTGCTGATGCTACTGCTGCTGCTGCTACTACTGCTTATTCTTCTACTATTACTACTACTACTTCTATTGTGTATATTTCCTCTACTTCTAGTATTACTACACTCAGCACCATTACACAATCAGCAGCAGCAGCACCACCACCACCACCAGTACTTTCATCATCACTATCATCATCATCATCCATCCATCCATCCCTTGACCTAGACAGTTGTCAGGGGAACATTAGAGGCCCATTAAAATTGGTGGTTGGCGCTTTTTGAGCAGTCTAGTCTGCCCTCAGCTATTCGCATCCTCCTCCTCCTCCTCATCATCAACAGTCCCTTTTACCTAGATGATCACTGGAGGAGGATGGGGGGGGGGGGGGGGGGCGGTCGGGGCTGGAGGGGGTGTGTGGAGGGGTACGAGGGACCACTTAGTAGTCCTCCAGTTTTCCTCCAGGCTGGTCTGTCTTCAGCTTGTTAGTGTATCATCATCATCGTCGTCGTTGTCGTCGTCGTCGTCTCTACCGTCGTCGGCATCATCATCATCATCATCGTCGTCGTCGTCGTCGTCGTCGTCGTCGTCGTCGCCGTCGTCGTCTTCTTCTTCTTCGTCGTCGTCGTCATCACCATCATGGTCATCATCACCATCATCATCACAATCACCATCACCATCATGTTTTATTTTATTTTATTCTTTTATATCGAGGATAATGGAATAAGCACTTGTGTGCTTTTTGTTTAACATCCAGTCCCCGTATGTATGCGGTTTCGTAAATTCTGTCATCTCATCTCATTACCATCATGTGCTTTGCTGCGTTGTGCTGTGCAGTGCTGTGCTGTACTATTCTGTTCTGTTCTGTATTGCACTGTGCTGTGCTGTGCTTTGGTGGTAACATCAGACACCAGAGTTTTGGAGCTCTTCCTCTTGACAGCATCAAGGAGAACACAGTATTTCAATAATTATGGCCATGTCCTGATGATCGTTCAATACTACAATCGCCACTACTGCTGCTGCTGCTGGTACTACTTCTATTTCTGCCGCTGCTGCTAACACTAATCCTGCTCCTGATACTACTTCTACCACTGCTGCTGCTGCTGCTGCTGCTGCTACTACTGCCACTTCTGGCGCAACTACTACTGCTGCCGCTGCTGCTGCTACTGCTGCTGCTGCTGCTGCTACTACTACCACTACCACTACCACTACTGCTGCTGCTGTTGCTGCTTTTGCTTACTACTACTACTACTACTACTACTACTACTACTACTACTACTACTTCTACTGCTGCTGCTACTACTACTAGTACTACATAACTGCTGCTACTGCTACTGCTGCTGCTGCTGCTTGCTGCTGCTACTGCTACTGCTGCTACCACTGCTTCGCAACTACTACTTCTACTTCTGCCACCACTACTATTGCACTTGGCTATTCACTTTTTTTTTTTAAACCTTATAAACACGTTCCTACACGAATCTGTGAACAATTTCTCATCTAACGTGCTTGCAGGTCTTGATATGTTTTCATCTTAAGTAGGGAAAGAGGCAGACGATTTTTCTTCCCCCAAGAGGCAGAAGATTACATAGGAGAAGTGGAGATGTGGGTGGGGCTAGGAACGACCTGGAAAAAAAAAGGGAAGAAAAGTGGTGAGGGGGGGGGGGAGGTTGGGTTGGGGGGGGGGGGGGGGGAGGCAGGGGAGAAGCAGGGGGCGAGCAGGGGGAGAATCAGGGTGGAGCATATTTCCCTCTGTTTGTCAGACATGCCGATGCATTGTGGGAAGCCCCCAAACGCCTGGATGCCGCTTTCCGGGGTTCACTTCCTTCCGGGGGCTCCCCACTGCTGCTAGGAAAAAACAGTTACACTGCTTTTTGGGTCCCTTCAGCTAAACGTTACGTGCGGTGTGGTGGAGACTTTGGTGGCCGCACTCCAGCTTTAATTTTAGGACCCGTTTTTAAATGTTTTTTCCTATAAACTTGAAAAACACACACACAGACATTCATACATACACACACATAGACACAGACACTTTGGTTAATAGTCTCATCCGAAGGACTTTTGGGAACGTGGGTGGAGTCGACACTGATGATAACTCCAGAGGAAAAAAAAAGTTTCTTCGAACGGGCAGACCGTCTTGGTAGTGGCTCGAACCCGGGGTTGTCAGTCAGATCACGAGCGCAACGTTCTAACCACCAGGCTACCCCGTTCTCCGTAGCGTATATGAAATGCTTAATATATTTTATTATTCTTTTATATCGAGGATAATGGAATCAGCACGCACTCGTGTGCTTTTTTTTTACATCCAGTCCCTGCGTGTATGCGGTTTTGTAAATTGTGTCATCTGTTCCCACCGGCACACAATGGCCTACTCTTTCGAAAAGCGGAACAGGATTTAACGTGTGCGCAAGATGTTCTGCGTGCGTTCGCAAACGGAGCCTCGGTTTATAGTCTCAATCGAAAGATTTTTGGGGAGAGTGGAGTCTGCACTGATGTTAACTCCAGGGGAAAAAATCCCCTTGAACGGGATTCGAACCCTGGTCGTCAGATTGCGAAAGCAATGTTCTAACCACTAGGCTATCCTAACCCCCTCCCCCTCCCCCCCCCCTACACACACTCAATGTTAGCTTCTGGGGGGGGGAAAACAAACTAAAAACTAGTCTCTTTCCTTGCCCTTACATCATTAGTGAAAAGGTTGGTAGACGGCATAATCAATGAACACTCATTGCCAGTTTTCCGAGCTCACAGTCGGTGTGTGTTCTTCAACTTGCTAGTGGAACGGGTGTAGTGTCCTTATATGGTTTTCCTGTCACTAACTGGATTAAGGCCTTCAACTGCGCGAACCCGGTCCAACCGCAACTAGAAATTATTATTTTTAAACTACTTAGCCTATCGTTTTCTTTCAACACCCATGAAAACACGACTCCAAATCATGACAATACAAAGACACTACATAAATAAAAACTCAGTCGTGGCTGCGATTGTAAAACAAGTACTCTTTTACTTTCCTGGATCAGTGGATCGGTGGTCTAGATGTAACGCTCCTGCCTAGAAAGCGAAAAGTCCGGGTCGGAAGTGTGCGGTGGTTCGATCCCAGTTGGGACCCAAACCGTTCCCCCATCCATTAGTGGTGGTCTGGGTTCTAGTCTTTCGGATGAGACAATAAACCGAGGTCCCGTGCGTTACAAAAATTATTTAGTGCATGTAAAAAAAAAACGGCAACAAGTGAGTTGTCCCTGGTAAAATTCTGTAGAAAAAAGCCACTCTGATAGGGAAAGAAATACAGTTGCAGACAGGGAAAAAAAAACCCAAAAATAACGGGTGGCGCTGCTCTTGTGGCGACACGCTCTACCATGGGGAGAGCAGACTGAATTTCTCGCAGAAAAATCTGCCGTGACTTAAAAGTGGTCTAAAACAAAATAAATACAAATTTAAAATAATCTGTTGATTTACACGGTCCTAACGCCCACGAAGACAATAGGAAATGTCAGATTTGAGAATCGTTTGTCTTGAGATTTTGCAGTCTGTAGCATTGGCAGCCAAACCTTATGAAGAAAAACAAAAAAGAAGGTAAGTTTCCACATGGATTTTCCAAACACGAGGAGAAGCTCTGATTTCTGTAGAGACTGTCAACATAAGGAACCCAACCACATAACGACACAAGAATAGACCAAAATGAATGATCTTTCTCTCTATAGGGGGAGCTGGGGGGGGGGGGGGGGGGGGCGCTATATATCGCTTCCAATTTTCTGGTGTTTGCTAACGCCTGTAGGTAAGTAAGAAGTCTACCGCTAAATTTCTGTCATTGAGACCGAGAGAGAACGACGGAAATGAATGTTCTCGCTGAAACTTGAGTAGAAAGTGTGTTGTGTGTGTGTGCGTGCGTGCGTGCGTGCGTGCGCGCGTGTGTGCGTGCGTGCGTGTGTGCGTGCGTGCGTGTGTGTGTGTGTGATAGAAAGATAGATAGATAAATAGATAGATAAATAGATAAATAGATAGATAGATAGATAGATAGATAGATAGATAGATAGATAGATAGATAGATAGATAGATAGATAGAGACAGAGAGACAGAGAGACAGAGAGACAGAGAGAGATATAATGACAATGACAATGACAATGACAAATTCTTTTATTTCGAGGATAATGAATAAGCACTCATGTGCTTTTTTACATCCAGTCCCCGCCCGTAGGGATACATCTTAATAATAACCCAACACTTATACAGTCTCAAAGTAGAAACATGGGGAAATAGAGAGAGAGAGGCAGAGAGAGATATACAGAGAGGAGAGATAGATAGATAGATAGATAGATAGAATAGATAGATAGATAGATAGATAGATAGATAGATAGATAGATAGATAGATAGAGAGAGAGATAGAGAGAGAGAGAGAGCAGGTGCGCTGTACAGCTCAAGAAAGAATAGTGTGTATGCTGTGTGTGAGTGTGCGTGCTTGCATGCGTACGTGCGTGCGTGCGTGTACATGCGTGCGTACTTGCTCGTACACACTACCTGCGTGTGTCCATATGCGTGCGTGCGTGCGTGCACGCACCTGAGAGTGTGTATGTGTGTATAACCGTGCCTGTGCGTGGGTACGTGTATGCGTGTACGAGCTTGTCAGTTTACCTGGCAAACAGCTTCACGTCACTTGTTACCTAAGCTGGCAGAGACTCTTAGTCGGCTGAATGAAAGAATGCATGCATGCATGCATCCATCCATCCATCCATCCATCAATATTTAACAAGCTTCTCAGTTCCTGTGTCCACTCCGTTACCACGGAGACCGTCGCCATTGCCCGGCGGATCTCGGCAAATATTAACTATAGTGATGGACCGCGCGAGCTTCCAGCACGTATCCATGGTAACGGCAGGCCCTTGTCACTGCTGAGAGTTCCAGTGCTGGAGTGGAGTGCACTCCCTTGACATCGTGTTCGGAGCTAACGCATTGTTTATTTATTTTTTATTTTTTTGAATGGTTTTGAAGAACTTATTTCTAAAGGTGTTGTTTTTTTAAAAGAATAATGGAATAAGAGCTCACGTGCTTTTTTGTTTTACATCCAGTCCTCGTGTGTGTGCGTTTTATAAATTTTGCCATCCATCCATACCCACCGGCACACAATGTATGGCTTCCTACTCTTCCGAAAAGCAGAATAGGTTGTTATCATGTGCGCAAGATGCTCATGCGCGCGTTCGCACACGGGAGCGCAGTTGATATTTTCATGCGAAGGATTTTTTGTGACGTGGAGTCGGCACTGATGTTAAATCCAGAGACAAAAATCCTCTTGAACGGATGTCTGGGTGATCGCTCGGATCTGGTCTATCAGGTCCCGAGCGCAATGCTCAAACCACCAGGCTACTCTCGAATGTTGTTCTCCCATCTCTTCGCTTGTCTGCCTCTTCTTCTTCCTCCCCTCACTGTGCCTTGTAGGATTGTTTTAGCAAGACCAGAGGAGCGTGTGACATGACCAAACCGCTTCAGTGTTCGTTGTCTTACGAGTGTTTGAAGGTCAGTATAGGGCCCGATTTCATTGCGGATGCGTCTCCTGACTTCATTCGTGATGTGGTCTTTGTATGAGATGCCTAAGAGTCTTCGGAAATGCGTTGGGCTGTCGTTAATTAAGTGCCTGACAAGTCAATCCCAGCGCATCCGACTTCGGCAAGGGAGAGAATTGTTATCTTTTAAGTCTCTCTGGGAGGAGGTGGGGAGGGGGGGGGGGGGGGGGGGGGGAGACCAGGCAGGGGAATGGGACCAAGAAGGCAGACAAGAAGGAGGTGACCGGAAGAAAAGGAACAAGGCAGAAACAAAGAGAGAGATACAAAAAAGAGGGAATTCCTAGCACACAATTTTCATGAGGCGGGGAGGTTATTTATACTGACGGGCCCCTGGCATTCCCAAGAGGGAGCACTATAAACAATACAGTACTTTACAATACAATACAATAAACAATACAATGCGGTACAATACAATACGATACAATGCAATACAATATGTTACGATACAATACGATCTGTCCGATCCGATCCGATACGATACGACACGACACGACACGAAACAACCACACCCACAAAACACTACCACACACAGCTTCCTCAATTCTGTTCTCCCCGGTTGCAGGAGGGAATTAGAGAGGGAGTAAATTTGAACAAGGGAGAGAGAGAGAGAGAGAGAGAGAGAGGAGAGAGAGAGGAAGAGAGAGAGAGAGAGAGAGAGAGAGAGAGAGAGAGGAGAGAGAGAGAGAATGATTGATTGATTGATTGATTGGTTGCTTGCTTGATTGATTGATTGATAATCTTTATTCCCAAGGGTTACAGATCAGCATTGACATATTTTCTTTCACCCGGCCCTTGAGAGAAAGAGAAAGAGAGAGAGCATGCAAACATACACACACGCGCGCACGCACACACACAACGCAACGCCACACACACACACACTCACACACAACACACACACACACACACACATACACACACGCACACACCAGAACTACACATTAGTACATGATACAGACAAAGGGAGACGACTACCACTACCACCATCCCCCTCCTCCAAACACACACACACACCATTTTTTCACTCCTCTTCCCCATCAGAGCTGATTGGTTATTTCTGAGTCCACACACACACACACACACACACACACGCACGCACGCACGCACGCACGCACACACACACACACACACACAGACACACACACACACACACACACACAAAACCCCAAAACAAAAAACATGGCCGTGCAGTGTTGTGTGGCCATGCTATATTTGTCTCCCTTCCTCCCACAACCAATCTCTCTCTCTCTCTCTCTCTCTCTCTCTCTCTCTCTCTCTCTCTCTCTCTCTCTCTCTCTTCTCTCTCTCTCTCTTGTTCAAATTTGCTCGCTCTCTCCGATTCCCTTCTCCGACAGGGGAGAACAGAATTGAGGAAGTTTTGTGTGTGTGTGCGCGCGCGCGTGCGTGCGTGTGTGCATGCCCCCCTTTCCCCCCACCCCCCCCCCCCCCCCTCCCTTCCCCAACCATCAACAAAATAATTCATGGTGCAAGTCTTTAGAATAGCAGTGACGGTGATTTCTCCAATGTCACCCCTACTCCCATCAACAGACCATTTTAATTTCTTTCCCCAGGGTGAGATTGTCCCAAAAGAGTATGCAGAAACCTGACAAAACTGTTTGTCCATTGATTTTCATCCTATAATCATTCAGCCTAAACATTACTTTAAAAACAAACAAACAACAACAATGTGCTAAAAACATGTTCAGGGGAGAGACAGAGA
>CM054138.1:48685324-48697827 GCA_028751875.1 Rapana venosa
GGGAAGGGGAAACACATCTTAATATATATATTATATATATACCAACTCCAAAGCTACGAGTATAACTGAAAACATGATAATGTATAATGTAATAGTCTCACTACCGACCGACCCTCACCTCTAAAAGAACGCTATCCTTCATAAACACAAACAGAAACTCTACCCCTTACAAGACTTAGTACAGCTCAAAACCTCCACAACGTCTTTCTCTCTATATATATCGTTGTGACCCCAGAGATCGCGATGACAAGGGATTTTTGTTTTAAAATCCCCACCCCCATTTCATACCACAGTCATGTAGTCATCCACCCACCCACCCTACACACCCTCACAACCTTCCTTCTTCCCCACCCCTCCCTCACCCCAAGCTCATCACCCCCTCCCTCCCCCACCACCCCCATCTCCCTCCTATCCTTTCCTTTCCTCTGCCATACAAACTACAGGGAGGACTGCTAAAGCAGATCCCAGTCCTCAAGTGTTTGTGCAGAATTTTTAATGAACTGAAGACAAACACGGGGCTAATCCTCATTTCCATTGCTAATGTCGTATCCCCCACCCCCCACCCCTCCCACTCCCCACCCCCCACTCCCACCCACCCCCGACCCTCCTCGTTCCTAGAGTCTCCTGTTGCCTGCTAAGCTATACTAGCTCTCCCTCCCTCCCGATCTCCCTCCCTCCCTCTCTTCCTCGCTTCCTCCCACCCTTTCAACTCCTGGAAGTTTTGAAACCTGTCTGCTTGCCGCTGTTGCCTGCTGGGTTCTTTTCTCTCTCTCTCTCTCTTCTCTCTCTCTCTCACTCTCTCTCCTCTCTTCTCTCTCTCTCTCTCTCTCTCTCTCTTTCTCTCTCTCTTCTTTGTGTTTCTGTCTGTTTGTCTGTCTGCCTGGCTGACTGACTATCTGCTCCTCTGTGTTTCTGTCTGTTTGTCTGTCTGACTGACTGCCTTTTGTCTCTATTCCAATAATTCTGGGGACGGGATAGCTCAATGGTCAGAGCACTCGCTTTCCTCCAGTTAAGGTCAAGCAGCATCGAACGTGGTCACCAAGTAGATGGGTGACCGTTTGCACGTCTTGGCTTCAGTACAGTTGCCCCAGTTCACCCAGCTGTAAATGGGAACCTGCCCTCTTTAGGGTCAGGGAAGGTAAAGCAGCGAGGGAGAGGAGTTGGGCGCCACCCTTAATATGCTGGCTCCTAGAAGAAGCTGAGGTCTCTGACGCCTCGCTCCCCTATGACCGCATAGGTTATGGGACACCTTTACCTATGATTCTATTTTTTTTCTTCTTTAAAGTCTTGTAATAATGAATATTAATGACTGTCTTTTGTCTGGGGTTATTTTGGCTTTTTTGGGTATTGTTTGGTCATAATGTTATAGTCTTTTTTTCAATATATGAAATTATAATCCCTGATTCCATTCCATTCTATATTTGTTTATGGTCCTACTGACTACGAAAGGTGTACGGTTTAATAGGGTGTATTCATTCAATAAGCATGGAACAAATATAACATGATGGATGACAAGTGGATCGGTGGTCTAGAGGTAACGCGCCTGTCTAGAAAGCGAAAAGTCCGGGTTCGTATCCCGTCTGGGCCCGAAACTTTTCCCCCATCCATTAGACCATGAGTGGTGGTCTGGGCGCTAGTCTTTCGGATGAGACGATAAACCGAGGTCCCGTGTGTTACAGAAAATTATGCAGCGCACGAAAAAGAGCCCACGGCAACAAGAGAGTTGTCCCTGGCAAAATTCTTAGAAAAAAGCCACTCTGATAGGGAAAGAAATACAGTTGCAGACCAAAAAAAAAAAAAAAAAAAAATGGGGTGGCGCTGCTCTTGTGGCGACGTGCTCTCCCCGGGGAGAGCAGCCCGAATTTCACGCAGAGAAATCTCGTGACTTAAAGTGGTATAAATAAATAAATAAAAATAAATAAATAAATGATGAATATAATCAGCATAGCAACAACAAGTTAGTAACTGATAGTGTGCATATTGTGCATATCGGGGCTGTCACCTCATTCAGTTTCAGTCACTCCAGGAACCTTCACCACAAGTTCAAAACCAACACCTCCTAATACCTTCAAACATCTAACACTGTCCATATGGAAAAAACCCCAACATTTAAATGACACAATACCTAAAATCATTTAATTCCTTAAGGCCAATAAAACCAGGCTGTGCTGAAGAAGCCAACCATTCCGCTTAATTTATCATCCCTAGGTCACACACACACACAAAAAGGCGTAAAAAAGATAAACATTTAAAAGTACAAAACTATACATAAAAGTGCTACATGGACACACAAAAACACTGCAGAAGGGACATCCTGCACCAACCCCTCTGTTTAAATATCACTACTTGGCTGTGTCCCCAGAACAAATGAACACAGGCAAAATGTCATATGATGAAAACAGAATATTTTTTGAAAGATTTGCTTGAAAAAAGGCAGGAGAACAGACTGAGAAGCCCCCCAAAAAGCAAGAGAAGTGACAGAAAGATAAGGAGAAAGACAGAAACAAAGATAAAGATAGAAAAGTGGAAATTTCTAGCACAGAATTTCCAAAAACGTGGGGATGCTATTTACACCGAAAGAGCCCCCGGCATCCCCACAAGGGATAATCCTTGATAAAGGCTGGGAACTCAATGTGTAACAAAAAAATATCAACAACAACAACCAAAAAAAAGGCAAAAAAGCCCCAACAACACCAACAAAAACCGCGTGGACACTAGTGTCATGTTTAGATACCTTTCCTAATGTCAAAATACGCCAACATAAACGGTGGGCAAATATGGTTGCACCTGCAAAAGATTTCGCCATAACTTGCGCAAGAATAGACCATTACATTTCAATCCCTCCCTTTTCACCTTCTTGTATACAGTCACTAACCCCCCTCCCCCCCCCCCCCCCCCCCCCCCCCCTCAACCCATTCCCACCCCACCCCAGCACCTCCAACCTAGACCCATCCTCTCTCTCTCTCATTTTTGACATCTTCGTCATCATCACCACCACAACCACCACCATCACTGTCAGTAAACTGTTCAGTTATTGTTATACACTAACTGACAAACCAGACCCTAGGATACAGCCACAGAAAAGAAAGATCCAGGTGGGAGGCCAGTTAATGAGAGACCCCTTCTCCACACCCTGCTGACAGTGTGGTTACCAGCAAGAACAGGTTGGAAGGATTTTATATATATAAAAAAAAGATTCCAGTCCACGCGCGCGCACACGAACAACACATACACAAAACACAACACAACACAGCACAACACACGCCACACACCACACACACACATACACACTCATCACCACGAGCGCACGAGCACGCACACACACTCACAGATACACATACACACACAACTACACACACACATACACATATCTATTTTATGTACCATCTGAAAACAAATTTGACTTTGACTTTCACTCATATAAACACAACAATACACCATACACCATACACACACACACACCACCACCACCACCCAACACCACCACACACACACCACCCCACCACACAACAACACACACAAACAACACACACACACACCACACCACAACCACACCACAACACAACACACACACACCACCACCACCACCCCACAACACCACACAACACACGACCACCACCCACCACCCCACACCATACACAACCACACAACCACCAAACAACCACCACACAACAACACACACCACACACCACCACACAACACACAACACCACAACACAACACACACCAACAACCACACAACCACCAAACACCCAACAACACACACACGTCACACCACACAACAATAATGTAGTAATGTATGGAATTTGTATAGCGCTGAATCTTGTAAAGCAACAAATCAAAGCGCTCAGATGAATTTTTTTTTAAATTATGCGTGTGTATGCGGTTTTTTAAATTTTGTCATCTGTTTCCATCGGCACACAATGGCCTACTCTTTCGAACAGCGAAACAGGATTTAACGTGTGCGCAAGATGTTCTGCATGCGTTCGCACACGGGGCCTCGGTTTATAGTCTCATCGAACACAAACACAAAACACACTCAACACACACACAAACACAACACAACACAATACAACACAACACACACACACAATCACACACACACACACACACATCACACTCACACACAACACACACACACACACACACACAACACACACACACACACACACACACAACACACACACACACACCACACACACAACCACACACACACACCATTTCCAATAAAAGGGAAGGCTAGCAGACCAATAAAAGTGTTGACATCAGGCTGAAATTCCCCGGGACAAGAGATGGCTTTCCACAGACCTACCCACCTACCTATCTACTTACCCACCTACCCACCTACCTACCTACCCACCTACCCACCTACCTAACTTACCTACCCACCTACCCACCTACCCACCATACCCACTCTACCCACCTATACCTCCCACCTACCCACCTACCAACTACCTACCTACCTACCCACCTACCCTACCTACCTACTTACCTAACCTACCTCCCACTACACTACCTACTTACCTACCTACCTACCCACCTACCCACCTACCTACATACCACCTACCTACCTACCTACCTACCCACCTACACCCCCTACCTACTTACCTACCCACCTACCCACCTACTACTTACCTACCTACCTACTTACCCACCTACCCACCTACCTACTTACCTACCTACCTACCTACCTACCTACCCACCTACCCACCTACCTACTTACCTACCTACCCACCTACCACCTACCTACCTACCCACCTACCCACTACCTACTTACCTACCTACCTACTCACCTAACTACTACCTACCTACCCACCTACCCACCTACCCACCTACCTACTTACTTACCTACCTACTCACCTACCTACCTACCACCTACCCACCTACCCACCATACCCACTATCCTCCTACCTACTTCACCTACCACCTACTCACCTACCTACCTACCTACCTACCTACCCACCAACCCACCTACCTACCTCCTACCTACTACCTACCTACCTACCCACCTACCCTACCTACCTACCTACCTACCCACTACATACCTACCCACCTACCACAACCTACCCACCTACCTACCTACCCACCTACTACCCACCTACCTACCCATCCACCTACCCACCTACCTACCCACCTACCTACCATACACACCTACCTCCTACACCACACTACCTACCTACCTACCTACTACCTCCCTACCCACCTACCTACCTACCCACTACCTACCCACCTACCACCTACCCACCTCCTACCTACCTACCTACCCACCTACTACCTACCCACCTACCTACCTACCCACCTACCTACCTACCCACCTACCTACCCACCTACCTACCTACCTACTACCAACCTACCTACCCACCTACCCCCTACCTACCCACCTACCTACCCACCTACCAACCTACCTACCCACCACCTACCTACCAACCTACCCACCTACCTACCCACCTACCTACCCATTCCACCTACCCACCTACCTACCCACCTACCTAACCTACCTACCCACCTACATACCTACCCACCTACATACCTACCAACCTACCCACCTACCTACCTACCCACCTACCTACCTACCCACCTACCCACCTACCTACCCCACCTACCCACCTACCTACCCACCTACCCACCTACATACCTACCCACCTACCTACCTACCTACCTACCATACCTACCTACCCACCACCTACCTACCCACCTACCCACCTACCTACTCACCTACCAACCTACCTACCCACCTACCTACCTACCCACCTAACCCATCTACATACCTACCCACCTACCTACCTACCTACCCACCTACCTACCCACCTACCTACCTACCTACCAACCTACCTACCCACCTACCTACCTACCCACCTACCCACCTACCTACCCACCTACCAACCTACCTACCCACCTACCTACCTACCCACCTACCCACCTACCTACCCACCTACCAACCTACCTACCCACCTACCTACCTACCCACCTACCCACCTACCTACCCACCTACCAACCTACCTACCCACCTACCTACCTACCTACCCACCTACCTACCTACCAACCTACCCACCTACCTACCCACCTACCTACCCATCCACCTACCCACCTACCTACCCACCTACCTACCTACCCACCTACCCTCCTTCTCTCAGTCTCTCTACTAAAAGTGGTGGTGGTGGTGGAGGTGATGGTGGTGGTGGTGGTGGTGGAGGTGGTGGTGGTGGTGGTGGGGTGGGGTGGGGAGTGGGTGGTGGTGGTGGTGGTGGTGGTGGAGGTGGTGGTGGTGGTGGAAGTGGTGGTGGTGGTGATGGAAGTGGTGGTGGTGGTGAGGGGGGTGATGGAGGGGGGTGGTTGGTGGGGGTAGTGGTGGTGGTGGTGGTGGAGGCGGTGTTGGTGGTGGTGGTGGTTGTGGTGGTGATGGTGGCGGAGGTGGTGATGGTGGCGGAGGTGGTGTTAGTGGGAGTGGTAGTGGTGGGGGTGGTGGTAGTGTGGAGGTGATGGTGGTGGTGGCGGTGGTGGGGGGTGGTAGTGGTGGTTGGGGGGGTGGGTTGAGGTGGTGGAGGTGGATGGTGGTGGTGGTGGAGGCGGTGTTGTTGGTGGTGGTGGTAGTGGTGGTCATGGTGGCGGAGGTGGTGTTGGTGGTGGTGGAAGTGGTGGTGGTGTAGTGGTGGAGGTGATGGTGTGGTGGTGGGGGGGGGGTGGTAGTGGTGGTGGTGGGGTGGGGGTTGAGGTGGTGGTGGGAGGTGGTGTTGGTGGGGGTGGGGGTTGAGGTGGTGGTGGTGTGATGGTGTACCATTAGGACTGGGCAGTGTTCTCTGTTTGCCCAATGGGAGACCACATTCCCCCCACCCCTCCCTCCTGTGCGCCCAAAAGGGCACTTTGCAGTGTCCTGCTCTGCAAGTCAGTGTGTGTGTGTGTGTGTGTGTGGTGTGGTGTGGTGTGGTGTGGTGTGGTGTTAGTGTGTGTGTGTGTGTGTGTGTGTGTGTGGTGTGTGTGTGTGTGTGGTGTGGTGTGGTGTGGTGTAGTGTGTGGGTGTGTCTGTGTGTTGTGGTCTGTGTGAGTGAGTGTATGCTTGTGTGTTGTGTGTGTGAGAGAGAAAGATACATGTATACACACATGGACATATTCATGAAAATAATACACATACATGTATGTATTGCAAAGCGCACACACACACACACACACACACACACACACACACACACACACACACACACACACACACACACACACACACACACACACACATTTTAGATACCACAAGGGTCAGTAAGAAACTTCCTGATTCAAACCTGAATCCTAGGGTGGATGCTACAGCCCCTTGAGGAGAGAGAGGAGAGAGAGGAGAGAGAGGAGAGAGAGAGAGAGAGAGAGAGAGAGAGAGAGAGAGAGAGAGAGAGAGAGCGAGAGAGCGAGAGAGACAGAGAGAGAGATAGAGAGCGAGAGAGACAGAGACAGAGAGAGAGAGAGAGAGAGAGAGAGAGAGAGAGAGAGAGAGAGAGAGAGAGAGAGAGAGAGAGAGAGAGAGAGAGAGAACTCGAACTGGAACTCGAATTATTTATTCACAATAAAGCCATTGGCCTATACAAAAAGGGGGTTGCCGAACTGCTTAGTATTTTGGTTGGGGGATGGGGGGGGGGGTGTCAGAAGTAACGACGAAATGTTATTGTATGACCAAAAAGTCAGTTACAAAAAAACGACTTAGGATAACAATATCTCTCTTATTCTGAAAGCTTTACACAAATATAAAGTGAGGCTGCGCACAACCTCAGGATGACTTGATGCCATGAATAAACAGAGTCTAAATAAATTAGGCTGTCTACTAAATTTTAAGGGGATGTAATTCTGCCTAACATTCTCTAATACTGGACAGCACAACACAAAATGTGCTTCGTCCTCTGGTACTTGCTTACATAATGGGCATAGCAATCTGAGGTCATCAACATCATGTTGAGAGAAAGAGAGTCACCCAATCAAAATCCTTGTTCCCCAAAATTCAAAATTCGTAAATGAAGTCAGTGTTTGTTCTGACCAACCAGGGATATTTGCTTCACATCTATCACACACACACACACGCGCGCGCGCACGGACACGCACAAACACACACACACACACACACTCGCATGCACAAACGCACATGCATGCATACACGCTCATGCACGCGCGCGCGCTCGCGCGCGCACACACACACACACATATACACATACACATACACATACACACGTGAGCACGCGTGCGCTTGCTAATAAATGCTGGAGGGAGTGAAAGATGGTTAGTGATGTATTCGTGATCTGCTGACCCGGGTTCGATTCTCGTTCAAGAGGATTTCTCCTCTGGAGTTAACATAAGTGCCAACTCCACTCTCCCCAAAAGTCCTTAGGATGAGACTGTAAACCGAGGTTCCGTGTGTGAACGCTCGCAGAACATCTTGCGCACACGTTAAACCCGTTCCGCTTTTCGTAAGAGTAGGCCATTGTGTGCCGGTGGGAACAGATGACAAAATTGACAAAACTGCATACACACGGTGTCTGGATGAACAAAACAAACACACGAGGGCTTATTCCATTATCCTCGAAATAAAAGAATTTAAAAAAAATGTTTAATGAAAAAAGACAGACAGGCAGACAAACACGCAGACAGATATCAAGTTTACATATGATAAAAAGGTCATATCTTCTTCCATCTTCCACCATTTCACTCTACACAAGTACAAGATGGCTTTATTTTATACATGTGCATTCTTACAGGGTGCCAATGTTGAGTAGGAGAGGAGAGAGGAAGTACAGCTACCTGAAGAGTACGTAAGGAAATTCCTCCATTCAAACTTAATCATGGGTGGGCGTCACAGCTCCTTGTCATGTAGCAGACATACAGACAGATGGACAGATAGACAGACAGACAGACAGACAGACATAAAGATAGAGAGACAGACCGAGATCCAGTCAATACCCTTTTCCAAAACCCGGAAGTAACGTCAGTGTTTGCTCTGACCAATCAGTGATGTGTCAGTCAGGAAAAGCCACCCAACAGACCAAGACAAGGTGTCAGGAAATGGCTGCGAGGAGGAAGAGAAGAGAACTCCATCACAACTCCTCTGTGTCCCATTTCCTTCACACGTCTGTGGTGCTCACAGCAAGTGAATGAAGGGGCAGCATCACATGTATCCTTCAACCCCTTGGTCTGTCTGGTCTATCCATCTGTCTATCTTCCTGTTCTCTACCTGTCTGTCTGTCTCTGTCTATCTGTCTCTGTCTGTCTGTCTCTGTCTGTATGTCTGTTTGCCTGTTTATCTGTCTGTTTGTCTGTCTCTCTCTCTGTCTTCTCTGTCTCTCTTTCTCTCCCCTCTCTCTCTCCTCTCTCTCTCTCTCTCTCTCTTTCTCTCTCTCTCTCTGTCTGTCTTTCTGTATCTGTCTCTGTCTCTCTCCCTCTCATCATTCTTCTCTTTCTTCCGCGTACTGGTATTATCTTTGAAAACAAAGATTTGATACAAGCTCCTTTTTCAGAAACTCTATCTCTCTCTTTTTTTGCAAAGAGTTTATATAAAAAAGACATACTGCCACAGAAATGTACCAAAATCAGACAAGACAATCCAAAGTTGTATTGGCTGGCAGGAATACCAAAAAAAAAGTTTTTAAAAAATAACATCCATCCAATTCACCCCCCTTGTCATGCTTCATTCTTGCCACTTCAACTTTCTATGGCTATACCTGCCAGCAGGACCTTGCAAGGTGGTCTTGGGGAGGAGAAGGGAGGGTGTCACCCTGTGAGCAAACAGACAACACCCCCCACCCCGTCCTAATGGTACACCACCACCACGAGTGGAGGGACTGAGAGAAGGTGGGTAGGTAGGTAGGTAGGTAGATAGGTAGGTAGGTAGATAGGTAGGTAGGTAGGTGGGTAGGTAGGTAGGTGGGTAGGTGGGTAGGTAGGTAGATAGGTAGGTAGGTAGATAGGTAGGTAGGTAGGTAGGTGGGTAGGTAGGTAGGTGGGTAGGTAGGTAGGTAGGTAGGTAGGTAGATAGGTAGATAGGTAGGTAGGTAGGTGGGTAGGTGGGTAGGTAGGTAGGTGGGTAGGTAGGTAGGTAGGTGGGTAGGTAGGTAGGTGGGTAGGTAGGTAGTGGGTAGGTAGGTAGGTGGGTCTGTGGAAAGCCATCTCCTGTCCTCGGGAATTTCAGCCTGATGTCCACAGTTTTAATTGGCTGCAAGCCTACCATTTTATTGGAAATGGTGTGTGTGTGTGTGTGTGTGTGTGTGTGTGTGTGTGTGTGTGTGTGTGTGTGTGTGTGTGTGTGTGTGTGTGTGTTTGTGTGTGTGTTGTGTGTGTGTGTGTGTGTGTTGTGTGGGTGTGGGGTGGGTGTGTGTGGGGTGTGGGTGTGTGTGTGTGTGTGTGTGTGTGTGTGTGTGTGTGTGTGTGGTGTGTGTGTGTGTGTGTGTGTGAGTGTGTGTGGTGTGTGTGTGTGTGGGTGTGTGGGTGTGTGTGTGTGTGTGAGTGTGTGTGTGGTGTGTGTGTGTTTTGTGTGTGTGTGTGGTTGTGGTGGTGTGGGTGTGTGTGTGTGTGTGGTGTGTGTGTGTGTGGTGTTGTGTGTGTGTGTGTGTGTGTGTGTATGTGTGTGTGTGTGTGTGTGTGTGTGTGTGTTGTGTGTGTGGTGTGTGTTGTGTGTGTGTGTGTGGTGTGTGTGTGTGTGTGTGTGTTGTGGGGTGGGTGTGTATGTTTTGGTGTGTTGTGGTGTGTGTGTGTGTGTGTGTGTGTGTGTGTGCATGGTCAGTTTATTGGTAGAGGTGATGGTGGTGATGATGGAAAAAGGAGATAAGATGAGGATGTAGGTTACAGACAGCATTGAAAGATCGAAGATGAAGTGGATGTGGGGATGGTGATGGTGATGGTACATTAGGAGACAAAAATAAAGGGATCAAAGAGGTCAGGCCTATGTTCATTTTACTTAATGTGTCCATGTGATGACGCAGGTACATGCACCTCTCTCTCTCTCTGTGACAAAATTCACAAAACTGTATACACACTGGGACTGGATGAAAAAAGCACACGAGTGTTTATTCCATTATCCTCGAAATAAAAGAATAAATCTCTCTCTCTCTCTCTCTCTCTCATCTCTCTCTCCCTCACTCCTCACTCTCTCTCTCTCTCTCGTCTCTCTCTCTCCTCTCTCTCTCTCTCCTCTCTCTCTCTCTCTCTCTCTTTGCAGATCATCACTTATCATGCTGCCGATGAAAGCTACCAAACTAAGACAGCAGAACAAAAAGAAACCCCTCAACAATCCTGCCAAACAAACAGACTGACAACACAGCATGCAACATCCAAACCACCCCACCCCACCTCACCTCACTGTCAAAGCCCATTCCTGCCACTGTAGTAGATAAATTCTCATCTTCCTCTGGCTGTTTATTTATCTATTTATTTTATTATTTTATTTCAACGATAATGGAATAAGCACTCACGCGCTTTTTTTTTTTACATCCAGTCCCCAGTGCCCCTGTTGTTGCACTTCTCCCATGACAGCGGAACACTTCCTCCAGACCTGTCCAACACACCAAAAACCTGAGGGTCAATATCTGGTCTACTGACCTGCCGATGAGGTACAAAACTCTTCGGACCCCTGGAGGGAGGGCCTTCAGCGCACGGCAGCATTTGTCAGGGCCTCAGGAGTTGCTGCCTGAGCGTTCGACGAGGACGAAGAACAAGAACAAGAACAAAAACAAGAACAAGAACAAGAAGTCCCTGTGAATATGTTGACATCAGGCTGAAATTCCCCAAGACAGGAGATGCCTTTCCACAGACCTACCTACCTACCCACCTACCTACCCACCCACCTACCTACCTACCTACCTACCTACCTGCCTGCCTGCCTACCTTCCTACCTACCTACCTGCCTACCTACCTACCTACCTACCTACCTGCCTACCTACCTACCTACCTGCCTACCTACCTACCTACCTACCTATCTACCTGCCTACCTACCTACCTGCCTACCTACCTACCCACCTACCTACCTACCTACCTACCTACTTACCTACCCACGTTTTCTCAGTCCCTCTACTGGTGGTGGTGGTGGTGGTGTACCATTAGGACAGGGTGGTGTTCTCTGTTTGCTCACAGGGTGACACCTCCCCCTTCATCCCCCCTTCCCCCCCCCCCCCCCCCCCCCCCCCCCCCCCCTTCGTCTTCTCATAATTACGTGCCTTGGAAAGTGCTGCTAGAACCACTTTTTGCTGTGCTTTGCTGTCTTGTTCGGTAAGAGTTTGGTGTGGCAGTTTGCTGTTAACTCTGAAGAGGACGGGAAGGAGTGGGGGTGGGGGATGGGGGAGAGATAAAATAGGGGAGATGGGAGATGGAGAAGAGTGAATGATGATGATAAAAAAAATAGTCTATTGACTCTTCATATTTTTTGGTGAAGGTATTGGCAGTAGGAGGAGGAGGGATAAGAGAGACAGACAATCAGACAGATCACAGACAGGCAGGCTAGACAGACTAGACAGACAGACATGAAGAGACAGAGACACAGAAGAC
>CM054138.1:48698327-48703327 GCA_028751875.1 Rapana venosa
GTGGTGGTAAGGGTGGTGAGGTGGTGGGGGGTTGTGGTGGGGGGGGGGGGGTGGTGGTGGGTGGGGTGGGGTAGTGCTGTGGCGGAAAGGGTGGTGGTGGTGTGGTGGTGGAGGTGGTGGTAGTGGTGGGACTGGTGGTAGTGATGGTGATGGTGAATGGAGGTGGTGTTGATGAAGATGGTTGTGGTGGGGGTGGTGGTGGTGGTAGTGATGGGGGGGTGGTGGGGGTAGTGGTGGTGGTGGTGGTGGTGGTGGTTGTGGTGGTGTGATGGTGTAGGTGGTGTTGGTGGGTTGGTAGTATTGGTGATGGCTATGGTGTTGGTAATGGTGATGGTGGTGGTGGTGGTAGTGGTGAGGGTGTGGTAGTGGTGGTGGAGGTGGTGTTGGTGGGTTTGGTGGTGGTGTTG
Organism: Rapana venosa; assembly: GCA_028751875.1. Lineage (NCBI taxonomy): Eukaryota > Metazoa > Mollusca > Gastropoda > Neogastropoda > Muricidae > Rapana > Rapana venosa. The sequence goes on from CM054138.1 coordinate 48,698,735, forward strand.
TGTGGTGGTGTTGGTGGAGGTGGTAGTAAGTGGTGATGGTAGTGGTAGAGGTGGTGGAGGTGGTGGTGTTGGTGTTGATAGTGGTGGTAGGGGTTATGGTGGTGGTAGTGGTGGTGATGGTGGGGGTGGTTGTGGTGATGGTGGTGGTGATGGTAGTGGTAGAGGTGGTGGAGGTGGCGGTTGTTGGTGTTAGTAGTGGTGGTGGTGGTGGTGGTGGTGGTAGTGGTTGTGGTGGTGGTGGAGGTGGTGTTAGTGGTGGTAGTGGTGGTGAGGGTTTGGTGGATGGTGGAGGTTGGTGTTTGTGGGGGGTGGTAGTGGTGATGGTGGGTGTTGGTAGTGGTGAAAGGGGTGGTGATGGTTGTGGTGGTTGTGGTGGTTTGGTGGTGGTGGTGGTGGTGGTGGTAATGGTGGAGGTAGTGGTGGTGGTAGTGGTGGTCGTGATGGTGGTAGTGGTGGGGGTGGTGCTGGTGGCGATGGTGGTGGGGGTTTGGTAGTTGTGGTGGTGGTGGTGGAGGTGGTGGTGGTGGTGGTAGTGGTGGTGATGGTGGTGATGGTGGAGGTGATGTTGGTTGGGGTGTTGGTGGTGGAAGTGGTGAGGGTGGTGGGGGTGTGGTGGTGGAGGTGGTGGTGGTGTTAGTGGTGGTGATGGTGGTGATGGTGGAGTTGGTGTTGGTGGCGGTGGTAGTGGTGATGATGGTGTTGGTAGTGGTGGGGGTGGTAGTGGTGATTGTTGAGAGAGAGAGAGAGAGAGCCCCCCAAATTCAAAATCCTTGTTCCCAAAATTCAAACTTCGTAAATGAAGTCAGTGTTGTTCTGACCAACCAAGGATATTTGTCTCTCATCTATCACAAAACCACACACACACACACACACACACACACACACACACGCACGCACGCGCGCGCGCAAGCACACACACACACACTCGCACGCACAAACGCACATGCACACATACACGCTCATGCAAGCAAGCAAGCGCGCACACACACACACCACACACACATACACATACACACGTGAGCACGCGTGCGCTTGCCAATAAATGCTGGATGGAGTGAAAGATGGTTAGTATTATTCGTGATCAGCTGACCCGGGTTCGATTCTCGTTCAAGAGGAATTTTTCTCTGGAGCTAACATAAGAGCGAACTTAACTATCCCCAAAAGTCCTTCGGATGAGACTATAAACCGAGGTCTCGTGAGTGAACGCTCGCAGAACATATTGCGCACACGTTAAACCCGTTCCGCTTTTCGGAAGAGTAGGCCATTGTGTGCCGGTGGGAACAGATGACAAAATTGACAAAACTGCATACACACGGGGACTGGATGAAAAAAGCACATGAGTGCTTATTCCATTATCCTCAAAATATAAAAAAAATTTAAAAATGTTTAATGAAAAAAGACAGACAGACAAACAAACACGCAGACAGATATCAAGTTTACATAATTTATGATAAAACTGTCATATCTTCTTCCATCTTTCACCATTTCACTCTACACAAGTACAAGATGGCTTTATTTTATACATGTGCATTCTTACAGGGTGTCAGTGTTGAGTAGGAGAGGAGAGAGGAAGTACAGCTACCTGAAGAGTATGTAAGGAAATTCCTCCATTCAAACTTAATCATGGGTGGGCATCACAGCTCCTTGTCATGCAGCAGACAGACAGACAGATGGACAGATAGACAGACAGACATAAAGATAGAGAGACAGACCGAGATCCAGTCAATACCCTTTTCCAAAACCCGGAAGTGACGTCAGTGTTTGCTCTGACCAATCAGTGATGTGTCAGTCAGGAAAAGCCACCCAACGGACCAAGACTAGGTGTCAGGAAATGGCTGAGAGGAGGAAGAGAAGAGAACTCCATTACAACTCCTCTGTGTCCCATTTCCTTCACACGTCTGTGGTGCTCACAGCAAGTGAATGAAGGGGCAGCATCGCATGTATCCTTCAACCCCTTGGTCTGTCTGGTCTATTCATCTGTCTCTCTTCCTGTTCTCTACCTGTCTGTCTGTCTCTGTCTGTCTCTGTATCTCTGTCTATGTCTGTCTGTCTGTTGCCTGTCTGTCTGTCTCTGTCTGTCTGTTTGTCTGTCTGTCTCTCTCTCTGTCTTCTCTGTCTCTCTTTCTCTCTCTCTCTCTCTCTCTCTCTCTCTCTCTCTCTCTCTCTCTCTCTCTGTTATGTCTCTGTCTCTGTCTTATTATTCTCTTTCTGTCCCTCCTACTGGTATTATCTTTGAAAACAAAGATTTGATAAAAGCTCTTTTTCAGAAACTCTCTCTCTCTCTATCTCTCTCTGTGTTTTTTTTTTTACAAGAGTGAAAAAAAAAGATATACTGCCACAGAAATATACCAAAATCAGACAAGACAATCCAAAGTTGTATTGGCTGGCAGGAATACCAAAAAAAAAGTTTTTTTTAAATAACATCCATCCAATTCAACCCCCTTGTCATGCTTCATTCTTGCCACTTCAACTTTCTATGGCTATACCTGCCAGCAGGACCTTGCAAGGTGGTCTTGGGGAGGAGTGTGTGTGTGTGGGGGGGGGGTCACCTTTTGAGCAAACAGAGAACACTGCTCCGTCCTAATGGTACACCACCACCACCACCACCACCAACACGAGTGGAGGGACTGAGAGAAGGTGGGTGGGTAGGTAGGTAGGTAGGCAGTTAGGTAGGTAGGTCTGTGGAAAACCGTCTCCTGTCCTGGGGAATTTCAGCCTGATGTCCACAGTTTTAATTGGCTGCAAGCCTACCATTTTATTGGAAATGGTGTGTGTGTGTGTGTGTGTGTGTGTGTGTGTTGTGTGTGTGTGTGTGTGTGTGTGTGTGTGTGTGTGTGTGTGTGTGTGTGTGTGTGTGTGTGTGTGTGTGTTGTTGTGCGTGCGTGCGTGTGTGTGTGTGTGTGTGTGTGTGTGTGTGTGTCTGTGTGTGTGTCTGTGTGTGTGTCTGTGTGTGTTGTGTGTGTGTGTGTGTGTGCGTGTGTGTGTTGTGTGTGTGTGTGTGTGTGTGTGTGTGTGTGTGTTGTGGGGTGGGTGTGGTATGTGTTGTGGGGTGTGTGTGTGTTGTGTATGTATGTGTGTGTTGTGTGTGTGTTGTGTCTGTGTCTGTGCCTGTGTCTGTGCCTGTGTCTGTGTTATGGTGTGTGTGTGTGTGTGTGTGTTGGGCGTGCGTGCGTGCGTGCGTGCGTGCGTGCGTGCGTGTGTGTGTGTGTGTGTGGTGTGTGTGTGTGTGTGGTCACTTCATTGGCAGTGGTGGTAGTGGTGGTGATATAAAAAGGGAGAGAAGATGATGATGAGGTTACAGACAGCATTGAAAGATTGAAGATGAAGTGGATGTGGGGATGGTGATGGTGAAAGTGGTGGTGATGGTACATTAAGAGACAAAAATGAAAAAATCAAAGAGGTCAGACTTATGTTCACTTTACTTAGTGTGTCCATGTGAGAACGCAGGTACATGCACCTCTCTCTCTGTGACAAAAGTTACAAAACTGTATACACACTGGGAATGGATGGAAAAAAAGCACACGAGTGTTTATTCCATTATCCTCGAAAGTCCTTCGGATGAGACTATAAACCGAGGCCCCGTGTGCGAACGCATGCAGAACATCTTGTGCACACGTTAAATCCTCTTCCGCTTTTCGAAAGAGTAGGCCATTGTGTGCCGGTGGGAACAGATGACAAAATTAAAAAACCACATACACACGCATTAAAAAAAAAAGCGCGTTGATTTGTAGCTTTACAAAATTCAGCGCTATATAAATTCCATACATTATTATTATTATTATAAATAAAAGAATAAATCTCTCTCTCTCTCTCTCTTCTCTCTCTCTCTCTCTCTCTCTCTCTCTCTCTCTCTCTCTCTCTTTGCAGATCATCATTTATCATGCTGCCGATGAAAGCTACCAAACTAAGTCAGCAGAACAAAAAAGGTCAACAATCCTGCCAAAGAAACAGACTGACAACACAGCATGCAACATTCAAACCACCCCAACGCACCCCACCTCACCTCACTGTCAAAGCCCATTCCTGCCACTGTAGTAGATAAATTATCATCTTCCTGTGGCTGTTAAGTTATCTATTTATTTTATTCTTTTATTTCAAAGATAATGGAATAAGCACTTATGCGCTTTTTTTTTTTACATCCAGTCCCCAGTGCCCCTTTTGTTGCACTTCTCCCATGACAGTGGAACACTTCCTCCAGACCTGTCCAACACACCAAAAACCTGAGGGCCAATATCTGGCCTACTGACCTGCCGATGAGGGACAAACTTTTTGGACCCCTGGAGGGCCTTCAGCGCGCGGCAGTATTTGTCAGGGCCTTGGGAGTTGCTGCCTGAGCGTTCGACGAGGACGAAGAACAAGAACAAGAACAAGAAGTCCCTGTGTATATGTTGACATCAGGCTGAAATTCCCCAGGACAGGAGATGGCTTTCCACAGACCTACCTACCTATCTACCTACCTACCCACCTACCTACATACCTACCTACCCACCTACCTACCTACCTACCCACCTACTACCTACCTACCTACCCACCTACCTACCCACCTACTGCCTACCTACCTACCTGCCTGCCTGCCTACCTACCTGCCTACCT
>CM054138.1:48708327-48718327 GCA_028751875.1 Rapana venosa
TTATTATTTTTTCTGTTATATTATTCAGGATAATGGACTAAGCATTTATGTGGGGGGAGAGGGGGGGGGGGAGTTACATCCAGTCCCCGTGTGTATGCGGTTTTGTAAATTCTGCCATCTGTTCCCACCGGCACACAATGGCCTACTCTTACGAAAATGTGCGTGCGTTCGTTCGTGCATCTGTAACATGACTGACTTATGCCTCTTGGTTCCTTGGGGAACATAGGGCTGCAACAACACCCCTCCAACGAACTCGGTTTTGGGAGATCCTTTTCAGCTCGGCCCATGTCATTCTGGCTGCCTTCGTTTCTTCGTCAACACTTCTGCGCCAGGTCTGCTTTGGTCGACCAACTTTCCGCTTCCCTTGCGGATTCCAGTCAAGGGCCTGTCTTAAAACATTTGACGCAGGCTTGCGGAGTGTATGGCCGATCCATCCCCACTTGATGATTGGGGTTTGTCTGGTCCTGTCCCACAGTTGTTTGTTGGATATGACTTCCGGCCACCTATGTTGAGGATGTACCTGAGGCATTTGTTGGTAAAAGACTGGAGTTTGTGGGTGTTGGTTTTTGTTACCCGCCAGGTTTCTGAGCCATAAAGTAGGACCGATTTGACATTGGTGTTGTAGATCCGAAGCTTATTTTGAAATGAGAGGGCTGTTGACCTCCAAATTGGCCGAAGGGTGTTGAAGGCGTGACGGGCTTTGTTGATTCGGCACTTGATGTCTTCATCTGTTCCCCATCTTTACTGACGACACTGCCCAGGTAAGTAAACTTGGTGACTTTTTGATGGTTTTCTTGCTGCAGTCGCACTGCGTCATGTGTTTTGTTGTTCACCCTCATGATCTCCGTCTTCCCGATGTTGATTTGGAGGCCAGTCTTTTCAGCTTCGTCAGCAACACGACAAAGCTTCTCTTGTGCGTCTTGTTGCCTGTGGGGAGAGAAGGCTGATGTCGTCTGCGAAGTCCAGGTCTTTCCCAGCTGCTTCATGAGGGTCCACTGTATGCCGGTTCTCCTGCCTGCTGTGGCTTGCCGCATTATCCAGTCAACCACCAACAGGAAGATGGTTGGCGACAACAGACAGCCCTGACGAACACCGGTCTGTACGGAGAAGGCTTCCGTCCAGTTTCCCTTCATGGATGACTTGACAGGTGGCATCTTCATATAGCTGTTGATGATGGTGATGAACTTTGGTGGAAAGCCATAGTGATGCATCAGTTTCCAAATGACATCTCTGTCGACGCTGTCAAATGCCTTCTGGAAGTCGACAAAGACTGAATATAGGGGGGTCTGCCACTCCAGGGACTGCTCAATGATGATGCGCATTGTGGCGATTTGGATCTGTGCATGATCTGTCTTGCCTAAGCTGCCTGTTCATCCCGAAGTGTCTTGTCCAGTGCTGTCTTCAGTCTGTCTAGCATGATCCTTGTCAGTACTTTCCCTGGGATGGACAGTAGCATGATTCCTCTCCAGTTGTTGCAGGAGGACAGGTCCCCTTTCTTTGGCAGCTTTACAAGATGGCCTTTCTTCCAGTCTTCTGGTACACTCTCTTGCTCCCAAGATCTTGTATAGGAGTGGGTATAACATCTCAGTGGAAGTTTGGATGTCTGCCTTCAGTGCTTCAGGTGGTATACCGTCTGGACCTGCTGCTTTGCCTGATTTGAGTGACTTGATGGCTTTGGTGATCTCATTCTTGTAGGGGGGCCGGTGTTGATGCCAAGGATTTCAGTAGGTGGGGGATGTCAGGCGGCATGGGTGGTGCAGGTCTGTTGACGTTTCTTTGAAGTGCTCTGCCCATCTTGCTCTCTGGTCCTCCTCACCTGGAATGGTATTGCCATTCTTATCTTTGACAGGGCAGCTAGGTTTGTTTTTTTTTTCCTGAGAGATTTTCTCGTGATCTCGTACAGTCTCTTCATATTTCTTTGGCCTGCTGCAGTCTCTGCTTCCTGAGTCAGTTCCTCAATGAATTTTCTCTTGTCTCTTCTTGCATTTCTCTTTACTGCCCGGTTTTTGTCCCAGTAGCATGCTTGCAGTTCCTGTTTCTTTCTTGATCTTGTGTTTGGTTGATCTGATCTTTCAGCTGTTTTCTCTCGGTGATCATTGCCCATGTTTCTGTTGTCAAGCCACTCCTTGTATTTTCTTTGTTTTCTTTCCCAGTACTGTTTGGCATGTTGTCTTCCAGGTCTCACGTAGACTCTGCCATTGCTCTTCGACTGTTTCCTCTGGCAGCTGGGAAAGCACACTGAAGTTGTTCCTCAGTTCCAGCCTGAATTCTTCTATTTTTTCTCTTTCCTTCAGGCTTTGCACATTGAACTTGTGTGATGGTCTTCCTGCCCGGTCGATGTAGGCTTCGAGCTTGGTCTTGAGGATGGCAACAACAAGATGATGGTCTGATGCTGCATCTGCTCCGCGCTTCACCCTGACATCATGCAGGCTCCTTCTCCACTTTCGCCCGATGGTGATGTGGTCAATCTGGTTTTCTGTCTTGTCATAGGGGGAAGTCCATGTGGTCTTGTGGACTTTCTTGTGAGGAAAGATGGTGCCTCCAATGACCAGGTCGTTAAACATGCAAAATTCTGTTAAAAGTTCTCCATTTTCATTTTGTTCTCCAGTGCCATGTCTGCCCATGATCAGTTCTCTGTTTGTGTTGTCTGTCCCCACTTTGGCATTCATGTCTCCCATTAGTATTTTTAGGTCCCTCTTTGGGTGCTTTGTCCACGATGGTCTGGACTTGTTCGAAGAAGTTTTCTTTATCTTCTAACTCTGCTGTATTTGTTGGAGCGTAGCACTGAAGGATGGTAACCTTTATGCCTTTTGAGTTGAAACGTGCTGAGAGGATCCGTGGTGACACTGGTTCCCAGGACAGCAGTGCTTGCGTTGCTTCGGGTCTCATCAGCAGCGCTACTCCATGTGTGTGGGGCTGGCCTTCTTCCTGTCCAGAGTAGATGATAGTGTCTCCACTCGCAAGTTTTGTCTGCCCGGTCCCATTCCATCTGGTCTCGCACAGGCCAAGGATCTTTAGGTTGTACCTGTGCATTTCTCTACTCACCTGTGCTGTTTTACCGGTTTCGTACAGGGTTCTGATGTTCCAGGTCCCTATCCTGGTTGTTGACTTGGTTGTTAGAAGAGTTGTCGGCGCACTGGCTTCCCGAAGGCTTTCACCAGCACACGTCATAGGCTCTACCAGAGAGGACTCTTCCCCAACCATGTCGCTCGTAAGAGGTACTGTTGCAGTTTCAGTAACAGAGTGGTTTTTAAGTGAATGGGTCGTTAGACCAATGCACAACCCCCAACCTGGAGGACCAGGGTGCATCGTTTAGTCTGGCTCCTCCCCCCCAGACCTGTTGAGCATGGTTGAACCTGCCAGAGGCCGAAGCCTCCGCCCACATAGCTCTGGGGGTCATTGAAGCACGCAAGCCATCCCACCACGACAAGGTGATACACCATCGGGACAGTCTGCAACATGAGTGTATACTATTTTTGCTTGGGCAGAATCGAGTCTAAATTCATTTTACATTCTTCGGAGAGAAAAAAAACAGTTTTGGATTCTTCATTAGTATGCTTGATTTCAAAGTTTACTCACGCATACTTTATATCACAAAAAGAAAGAGGCCTTGTTTGTTTGTTTTTGTTTTGAGTTATGTTGTTTTCCTTTTGTTGTTGTGGTGGGTTTTTTTTTAACTAAATGGTCAGAGGCCTGCAATTTGTGACAGCATCAGGGAAATAACTGCTGCTTCACTAGTACATGATTGTGTGTACACTATTATCTCCCTTCACAATGCAATACACTTCAGTAGGCTACACAACACAATCCAATACAATCCAATACAATGCAGCTACAACACAGAGCAGTACAATACAACATGACACGGTACAGTACAATGTAATACAATTCAATGTGATGTCATACAGTACGAGACAATTCAGTACAATTAAGACTTTATCCAATGCAAGGCAATACAATACATTGAATTACATCAGACCTTTTTTTTAAGAAAAAGAAAAAAAATGTCCACCTATGTGCCCTGAAAATAATGCATACTTAAAAATCAAACTAGGGGCCTCTACGATTTTGGAGATCTTTCAACGTTTTTTAAATAATTTTTTTTTATTTCGTTCCTCGGGTTGAGCTCCGAGGTTCACCAATGGTGAGATTTTGCGTATCCGACCGACTTTACCCACCGTTAATAGGTAGGTAAGGTAAAGGTGTCCCATAACCTATATTAAGGTCGTAGGGGAGCGAGGCGTCAGAGACCTCACTTCTCTAGTGCCAGCATATTGAGGGCGGCGCCCATCTCCTCTCCCTCGCTGCTTTACCTTCCCTGACCCTAAAGAGGGCAGGTACCCATTTACAGCTGGGTGAACTGGGGGAACTGTACTGAAGCCAAGGCGCGAAAACGGTCACCCATCCAACTGGTAACCACGCTCGACGCTGCTTAACTTGGCTGGGGGAAAGCGAGTGCTCCGACCACTGAGCTATCCCGTCCCCGTTAATAGGTAGCTGCAGTCCAGCTTCGGAGATGGTGTCTAAACATGACACCTGTGTGCACCCGGGGTGGGTTTTCTTTGTTCCTTGTTTATTTGTTCTCTTTTTATATATAAATTGTCATCCGTTCCTACTAGCACGAAATGGCCTAATCTTCCGAAATGCGGAACAGGTTTTTAACGTGTACGCGCCCTGCAAACTAAGCTGTACGGCCCACGAGAGGAGCTGCAAAGGATTGGCTACTATTTCTCCTAAACTCATCTGACGGCGTAAAAAAAACAACAACAAAAAAGCGAACGAGAGAAGAAGAAAAAGAACGTGTGCGCGAGACGTTCTGTGTGCGTTTTCACACGGGGCCTCGGTTTATAGTCTCATCCCAAGGATTTGAGGGGTGAGGGGGTGGGGGGAGTGGAGTCAATACTGATGCTAACTGATGTTGTCATCCGTTCTCACCGGCACACAATGGCCTACTCTTCCGAAAAGCGGAACGGGTTTTAACGTGTGCGCAAGATGTTCTTCGTGCGTTCGCACACTGGACCTCGGTTTATATATAGTCTCATCCGAAGGACTTTTAGGGGGAGTGGAGTCGGCAGTGATGTTAACTCCAGAGGAAAAATCGTCTTGAACGAGATTCGAACCCGGATCAGCAGATCACGAATGCATCACTCTAACCACCAGACTATCCTGTCACTTGACTTGTAGTACAAGGATGTGTGTAGGCTGAAATGATCGCAATTGCTCTTCACATTCATATTTTGCCATGGGGATTTTCAGTTTACATAATTATTATTATCCCCATATTTTGTTCCAGTGCCAAATGTAACCAAAGGGGTCAAGTCGAGTCAAGTCAAAAACACTTTAATCATCCCATGAAGGGCAATTACATGATTATACAATACTGACAGGCAGATGGATGCCTATCATAATCTCAAAAGGCACCCAAAAAACCCCTTACATTCCATATTGGTTAAAACATTCCAAGGTAACTTCAAATAAATGACAATGACATTGACACATTCTTTTATTTCGAGGATCACAATAATGAATAAGCTCTCATGTGCTTTTTTACATCCAGTCCCTGTATAAAAATGTCACGAAAACACACACACACACACGCTCACACCTGCAAGCATCTGCGTGCTTTCAGCTGATCACAACACACACACACACACACACACACACACACACACACACACACACACACACACACACACACACACACATGTATTGACTACACTCATAACAGTGATAATCAGGGAAGTAATTCAGAGAAATGTCAAAACTAGGTAGTGGTGTGTAGAAGCCTAGAAGCTAGCGTCTTCAATGGTACACCTTTCCACATAAAGTTGATACTAGATAGGGGAAAAGTTAATAACGGGGAAAAAAACAAGAAAATAAAAAGAGAATTAAATTTTAAAATGTGTATGAGAGAGAGAGAAAGAGCCGTGTGTGCGCGTGTGTGTGTGTGTGTTTGTATGTAAGTGTGTGTGTGTGTGTCTTTGTGTGTGTGTGTGTGTGTGTCTTTGTGTGTATGTGTGTCTTTGTGTGTGTCTTTGTGTGTGTGTGTTCAGTGTGTGTTGTGTGTGTCTGTCTTTTGTGTGTGTGTGTGTGTGTGTGCGCGCGCACGCGTGTGTCCAGTGTGTGTGTGTGTGTGTGTGTGTGTGTTGTGTGTGTGTCTTTGTGTGTGCGTGCAGTGTGTGTGTGTACGCGCGCGCGTGTGTGTGTGTGTGTGTGTGACTGAAGTCATGTAATTTTTTTCCCATACGCTATAATTATTATCTAAGTATGTGTATGCGCCGACACGCGTGCGGGCGCGCGCCTAAAAGTAGGCTACGTGTAGTTTGGCATGAAGGCTGTATGTATAGTATTTCATTGAATGGGTATCGTTCTTCTTCCTGGTTTGAATGTACAGGTGCCACCAGGATGTAAAATGGGCTGTTTCTTTTTTCGTTTCAGTTGCAGACACACACAAAAAAGGGGGGGGGGGAGGGGGGGGAATGGGTGGCGCTGCTTTTGTTTGCCAGGTGCTCTCCGCGAGAGGGGGGGGGGGGGGGGGGGGGGGGAGGGGGGGGGAGGGGGGGAGGGACGAAGGAGCCCAAATTTCACACAGAGAAATCTGCTGTGACTTAAAGTGGTATAAATAACTAATAAATAAACAAACAAACAAACAAATAAATAAATAGTTCGCTTTTGTAAAATAATCTGCATTTGAGACTGAGGAACACAGCCCCCCCCCCCCCCCCCACCACCACACCACACCCCCCCCCCCCCCCCCCCCCCCCAACCCGGATCCCTCTGGGAGGGGGCGGGATAGCCTGGTGGTTAGAGTGATGCGCATGGCGCGCGTGATCTGCTGACACGGGTTCGAATCTCGTTCATGAGGATTTTTCCTCTAGGGTTAACATCAGTGTTGACTCCCCCTCCCCCCCCCCCCCCCCCCCCCCACCCCCCGCCAAAAGTCCTTCGGATGAGACTATAAACCCAGGTCCCGTCTGTGAACGCACGCAGAACATCTTGCGCACACGTTAAAACCCGTTCCGCTTTAGGGAAGAGTAGGCCATTGTGTACCGATGGGAACCAATGACCAAATGTACAACACTGCATACACGGGGACTGGATGTAAAAAGAGCAAATGATTGCTTATTTCATTCTCCTCGAAATAAAAGAGTAAAAGTGGGGTTTTTTTATTAATTATAAACATCCTCTTTTTGCAGTTGGAATGAGAGAGAGGGGGAAGGGAGGGAAGGAGAGAGAGAGAGAGAGAGAGAGAGAGAGAGAGAGAGAGAGAGAGAGAGAGAGAGAGACAGACAGACAGACAGACAGACAGACAGACACACAGACACACAGACACACAGACAGACACACAGACAGACAGATGGACAGACAGACAATCAGACAGAGACTGACACAGACACAGACAGAGAACTAGAGAGAAAGAGAAAGATGGAGACAGCCAAGACAGACAGACAGACAAAATGGTTAACAGACATACAGACAAAGAATGCAGAACTCTTGCGCACACGTTAAATCCTGTTCCGCTTCTCGTAAGAGTAGGCCATTGTGTGCCGGTGGGAACAGATGACAGAAATTACAAAACAGCATACACACGGGGACTGGATGTAAAAAAGCACAGAAGTGCTTATTCCATTATCCTCGATATAAAAGAATAAAGTAAATAAAAATTAAATTAAATAAAACACAGACAGACAGAATAACACACATAAAGCAGAGACAGACAGAAACTTAGACAGACAAAGAAGACAGAGAACACGCAGTATTATATAACATTCTTAAGAATTATAGACCTGTTTCCAATCTACCTTTTATTTCTAAAGTCCTTGAAAAAGTAGTTCTCAAACAGCTCAAAAACCACCTTCTCTCCAACAATCTTCTTCCTGAGTTTCAGTCTGCCTATCGCGTCAACCACAGCACTGAAATCACCCTAGTACACATTTTAAACACGCTTCTACTCGCTTCTGACTCAGGGAAAATCTCCCTTCTCACTCTACTCGATTTATCGGCAGCCTTCGACACTATAGACCACTCAATTCTCTCCCGTCTTCAAAAAACGTTCGGTGTTACTGGCACAGCCCTCACTTGGTTTAATTCATACCTTACTGACCGATTCCAGACAGTTGTAGTAAACAAGATTCAATCAATACCTGCCAAATTGGAAGGTGGAGTCCCACATGGATCAATTCTAGGCCCTGTTCTTTTTACTCTTTACACTGCCCCACTGTCACATATAATAAACCGTCATCAAATCAACCATCATTTTTACGCAGATGACTCTCAGATTCAAAGCAGTGTTACTCCTGAAAATCTGCCTTCTCTCCTGACAAATATGGCCCACTGCTTTGAAGATATTCAAAACTGGATGACACAGAACAAATTACAGCTAAATGCAGATAAAACCGAAGCCATGCTCGTAGGGACCAAACACAAACTCTCTTCCATTACAACAGCTTCAATAGAACTCGGCAATACATCAGTCCCTCTATCCACTGCTGTGAAGTATCTAGGCGTTGTTATCAACAACGCACTCTCTATGCCAAAATTCATCACCCAGACCTGCCAGTCCTGCTACTATCAATTACGGCGTATTAGTGCAATTCGAAAGTACCTGTGAACCGATGCACCTTCCAAACTTGTCACTTCTCTCATTCTTTCACGTCTGGACTATTGCAATTCTCTTTTGTCTGGTCTGCCAGCATCATCTATCCACTCCCTTCAACGTATACAAAACTCCACAGCTCGACTAGTTCTCAGAAAGAAAAAATCTGAGCACATTACCCCCCTCTTGCGATCTCTCCACTGGCTGCCTGTGCCACAGAGAGTAGATTATAAGATCAGTACCCTCTGTTACAAATGTCTCCACAAAACTGCACCCTCCTACCTCTGTGAATGTCTTAACCTGTACACTCCTTCACGTTCCCTCCGCTCTGCTGCAGATACCTTGTGCCTACAATACCTAGATTCAACCAATCCACCCTTGGCCACTGCTCTTTCTCTATTTCGGGTCCATCGACCTGGAATGAGCTCCCTCTCTCTCTTCGCCAGAAGCCTAGTTATGACACCTTTAAATCCAGCCTCAAGACATATTTATTTCAAACCTAAGATTTCCCCCCTCCTGTTTCATATCAGAACTATCCCACCTTCACTAACCAATGTCCTATCACCCTGCCAAAGTATATGACCTGTGTGAGTGTGTGTGTGTGCTAACATTTGACTACTGCAATTTTATTTCATAGATTTGGTCTGCAGCGTACCATGTTTGTAATATCTGTTTGTTTAAACTATTGATTATTTGTCATTGGTTGCATGACTGTGTAAGATTAGGATAAATGCATGCGCTTTGATTTGTCTTTGCAAGATATAGCCCTATAAGTTCCTATTTATTATTATTATTATTATTATTAACCAAAAACAGCCACAATGCAGCCAAAGCGATAAAATAGAAATAGTTATGCAAATCTTTCTGCCTGTGGTTCCAAATCTAGTTCCTTAGGCGGCTCAATAATGGGCAGCGCGTTGGTTGCGTCAATAGTTGCGTCAATAGCCGGGCACACACACACACACACACACACACACACACACACACACACACACACACACACACACACACACACATACACACACACACACACACACACACATACACACACACACACACACAAGGCACACACACACACACACAAGACACACACACACACACACACACACACACACACACAAGGCACACACACACAAGCACGCACACGGACGCACACACACATACTTAGATACACAAACACAAACATCAACACAGACACACAAACAAACACACACACACACACACACACACACACACACACACACACACACACACACACACCACACACTAGATTAACAGGGTCTTTTGAATTCTTTTATATTTGGTGAAGAGGGGGCGGGGAGGGGGGGGGGGAGGGGTCAGTGGGGAGTGGGATGGAGGTAGGGGGGAGAGTGAGTTTGTTGTTGTTGTTTTCCTAGGTGATTT
>CM054138.1:48723327-48728327 GCA_028751875.1 Rapana venosa
AGCCTTAACCCATCCCAACCCAACCTAACCCATCCCAACCCATCCCAACCGAACTCAACCCAACCCAACCAACCTAACCATCTCAACCCACCCAACCCAACCTTACCCAACCCAACCCATCCCAACCCATCTCAACCCAACCCAACCTAACCCATCCCAACCCAACCTAACCCATCTCAACCCAACCTAACCCATCCCAACCCATCCCAACCTAACTCAACCCAACCCAACCCAACCCAAATCATCTGAAACCGGTTGCAGAAAGCGGTCCCTGCAAGAGAATCAAATCGAACCCGTCACCATGGATCTGGGCTGCGACTTTGTGTACCTTCGCCCCGATGATGATGATCTCCGTTGTCCAGCTGGGATAGAGGAGGAAGAGGAGGTGAAATTGAGAGAGGAGGACAATGCTGTGGTGTCGGAGGACAGTGACAGCGATGATGGAGAGGTGAGGAGGTTTTGTTGTCGGTTTGGTTGTGGTTGGTGGTTGGTGGTTGGTGGTGGTTGGTGGTGGTTGGTGGTGGTTTTGTGGTTTGTTTTGCTTTGATTTTATTTTGTTTTGATTTAATTTGATTTTGATTTGATGTGACTTAATTTTGTTTTGATTTGAATTGATTTGACTTGATGTGATTTGTTTGTGTTTGTTTTTGTTTTCATTTGTTTTGTTTTGTTGTAAAAAAAAAAAGGTGAGCCAAATTTTTTATTAGTCCAGTTTGGAGTAAAATTACATAAAAATTAGTGAGAAGGTTGAATTCTTATACATTGCATTTCTGTCACATGCAGTGTTTGTTAAATGGTTTTGTTGTAAATTATATACATGAACAGTTGATTTTGTTTAATGAAATCCTCCATGCCCGCTCCCCCTCCCCCTCCCCCAACTCACACACACCCAAAAAGAAAGGTGTCAAAAAAGGCTAATGAAATCTTGAATCTTCACTTTTGTTTTGGTTTGGTGGTGGGGGGAGGGGGGATAGTTTGCGTGGTATTGTTTGTTTGTTTGTTTTTAGAGTTCTTCTTCCCTCCCCCTGTAACAGGTGTGGGTTCTGGGGTGGGGTGGGGTTGTTTGGTTGTTGCTGTTGTTGTTGTCATTGTATCGTTTCGTCTTCCTTTCTTGAATGGGGATGTATTCTCTCTCTCTCTCTCCTCTCTCATCTCTTCTCTCTCTCTCTCTCTCTCTCTCTCTCTCTCTCTCTCTCTCTCTCTCTCTCTCTCTCTCTCCTCTTGCTCCATCTATCTATCCATCTATTTCTCTATCTCTTTATCTATTTCTCTATCTCTCTATCTATCTATCTATCTATCTATCTGTCTCTCTCTCTCTATCTCTATCTATCTATCTATCTATCTGTCTGTCTGTCTGTCTAACTGTCTATTAGATAGATATGTTACACACACAATATATATGTATATACATATATATATATACATATATATATATATATATATATATATATATATATTATATATATATACATATATCTATCTCTCTCTCCATATAACATTCTCCACTTCAATTCATCAGACTAAAGCCAAACAAAAACCACCAACACACAATTCTGTATGTTATGGTTTTGTTTGTTGTTGTTGGTTTCTTGTTTTTTACAGACGTGCCTGCTGAATATACTGGATACGGCGGGACAAGAAGAATACTCCTCGCTGAGGGAGCAGTCCACGCGCACTGGCGATGGTTTCGTCATCGTCTACAGCGTCACTGACGTCACCAGCTTTCAGGAGGCACAGGCCATACACAGATGGCTGAAGCGATTCAGGGATGAAAGCAGTTTGCATGTTGTGAGGGTTGTTTTTTAAAACAAACTTGGAAAGCATTTTTTAAAAAGTGTGTGGGGGAGGGGGAGGGGGGAGGAGGTGGGGGGGGATTGGGGTTGGGGGGGTTGAAGGTGTGTGGGGGTGGGTGGGTGGGTGTGGGTGGGGGCGTGTGTGTGGGTGTGTGTGGAGAGACAGAGACAGACAGACAGGGACACAGAGAGAGAAGAGAGAGAGAGAGAGCGAGAGAGAGAGACAGACAGACAGACATACAGACAGACAGATAGAGATACATACATACATACATACATACAACATACACATACATACATACATACATACATACATACACACAGATATACCTTCCTTCCCCACCTCCTCCTCCCTCAACCTCCCCCTCCCCCACCAATCCCTCACTCCTCATCTCCCCCTACCCCCCACCACCACCACCACCAACAGCAACACCACCTTCACCACCACCACCACCAACACCACCAACACCAACACCACCTTCACCACCACCACCACCAACACCACCAACACCACACCACCACCACCACCACCACCACCAACACCCCCACCCCCCACACACCACCACCACCACCAACACCCCCACCACCACCAACACCCCACCACCACCACCACCATCACCACCGCCACCAGCCCCACACACCAACACCCCCACACACCACCAACACCAACACCACCAACATCCCCGCACACACACACCACCAACACCACCAACACCAACATCTCAAAAATATTGACACTGCCACTTCTCCCTCCCCCCACCCCCACCCAACCCCCACCCCACCCCACCCACCCCCAACCCCCCACCCACCCCACCCACACCCACCCCAACCCCACCCCACCCACACAACCCCAACACCCCACCCCACAACACCCACCCCACCCACCAACCACCCCACCCCAACCCCCAACCCCCAACCCCCCAACCCCCCAATTTTTCCCTACCCACTGCAGGTGCTGTGTGGCAACAAAGCAGACCTGAGGAGGACAGGAAAGTGGCCAGCAAGGAGGGACAGAAGCTGGCCAAGGATCTGGGGGTCCCCTTCTTCGAGACCTCGGCCAAGACAGGAGACAACGTGGCGGCAGTGTACCACGGTCTGCTCGAACCATCCCTCGAGTCGGTACCGATTACAAGGTAATTCGATTTAGTTTAGTTTAGTTTAGTTTAGTTTAGTTTAGTTTAGTTTAGTTTATTGATGCTTTTATTTCCGGAAGAATGGAATAATAAGCGCTCTTGTGCTTTTTGGTAGGTTGTTGGTGTGGTTTTTTTACATCCAGTCGTGCATCACTCTAACCACCATGCTATCCCGTCTCCCCCCCCCTCCATCCCCTCCCCCAATCCCTATCTGTCTGATAGATAGATAGATAGATAGATATAGATAGATAGATAGATAGATAGATAGATAGATAGATAGATAGATAGATAGATAGATCGACTGTGTTCCATGCTGTGAGCATTAGGAATTATGTTGATGAAGAATCTTCTTCGTACGAACGCTCAGACAGCAACTCTTGTTGTCTTGTCGTATGAGCAAAACAAAACAACAACAAAAAATGCGTTGTGCTGCCGTTAAGCGCCTGACAAAGTTAAGGACCCAGTGCATCCGACTTTGGCGTGGGAGAGCATTGTTTTATTTTAAGTCTTTCTGGATTTTTTGTTGGTAAATAAAAAGGCAGGAGAATAGACCAAGCAGGCAGAAACTAGACAAAAAGAAGGATGTGACAAGAAGATAAAAGGAAAAAAAAGTAAGGAACACAGACAGTGATAAAAAAGAGGGAATTCCTAGCACATCATTGCCAGTTGAGTTGAGTTGAAAATTATATTATATTACAGTCCCAGTATGGGATATACCTGGAGACAGCTGGAGAGAATAGCCCAGGACAGAGGACTCTGGCGGACTGTTGTCGGCGGCCTATGCTCCAGGGGGAGTGATGGGCCTAAGTAAAGTAAGTAAGTAAGTAACCGTCCCAGCGGAACTATTTCCCATTTTAGGGACTGTGGTCGCGAGTCATACCAATCCAGCTCCTCAGGCCACCCTAAAAAATAGTACAATAATTCTGATAATTATGTACGAAAGGGCCTCCGCCGCACGAGCTCCTGAGTCTCTTGTGTGCAATAAGAATCTCCAGAAGGTGGGGATGCTATTTATACTGACAGGCCCTCCTGGCATACCCACAGGGGTGGGGGGTGGGGGAGGAGGGAGGTAAAGAAGGTAAAGGTAAAGGAGTCCCATAACCTATAAGGTCGTAGGGGAGCAAGGAGGCGTCAGAGACCTCACTTCTCTAGGGCGGCGCCCATCTCCTCTCCCTCGCTGCTTTACCTTCCCTGACCCTAAAGAGGGCAGGTACCCATTTACAGCTGGGTGAACTGGGGGAACTGTACTGAAGCCAAGGTGCGCAAACGGTCACCCATCCAACTGGTAACCACGCTCGACGCTGCTTAACTTGGCTGGGGGAAAGCGAGTGCTCCGACCACTGAGCTATCCCGTCCCCAAGGGGAGAGGGGGGAGAGAGATTTTTATTTCATTTTTTTCTTTTTCTTTTAAAATTTCAGATTGTGATGCTGGGGAGCGGGGCTGTGGGCAAGTCCTCAGTGACGCTGCGGTTTACCCAGGATCTGTTTATGAGGACTATGACCCCACCATTGAAGACGTCTACCGCAAGATGATCAGAGTCTCCGGCCAACCCAAGGGAGAGAAGCGGTCCAAGAAGCAAACCAAGAAAGCTTCTTCTAGCAGCGCTTCTCGATCCGCTGCGAAATTTGGTAGTAGAGGTAGGTGTGTGTGTGGGGGGGGGGGGGGGGGGGGGGGGGGGGGGGGGATTGTGTGTGTGGGTGTGGGGGGGAGGGGGGGAGATGGGGGGGTTAGTGTGTGGGTTTTTGTTGTTGTTTTTAAATTTTGTATTCTTTTATATCGAGGATAATGGAATAAGCACTTGTGTGCTTTATTTTTTTTACATCCAGTTCCCGTATGTATCCTTTTTTGTCAACTTTGTCATCTGTTCCCACCGGCACACAATGGCCTACTCTTACGAAAAGCGGAAAAGGATTAACGTGTGCGCATGATCTTCTGAGTGCGTTCGCACACCTGGCCTCGGTTTACAGTCTCATCCGAAGGACTTTTTCAGGAGAGTGGAGTCTGCACTGATGTTAACTCCAGGGGGAAATATCCCCTTGAAAGCGAATCGAACCCGGGTCGTCAGATTGCGAG
>CM054138.1:48733327-48773327 GCA_028751875.1 Rapana venosa
ATCAAGGAAATAAGTAAAGTTATAAAGAGGTTTTTGATGAATCATTTAATTTATTTTATTTTTTTAATTTATTCTTTTATATCGAGGATAATGGAATAAGCACTCGTGTGCTTTTTTACATCCAGTCCCCGTGGGTATGCGGTTTTGTAAATTTTGTCATCTGTTTCCACCGGCACACAATGGCCTACTCTTACGAAAAGCGGAACAGGACTTAACGTGTGCGCAAGATGTTCTGCATGCGTTCGAACACGGGGCCTCGGTGTATAGTCTCATCCGAAGGACTTTGACATTCAGTTCGATTTTTTTGTCAAACTGGGAAGAAAGGGTGAGGCTGGGAATCGAACCCAGAACCTCACGGTTAACTTGTTGGCAGGCGAACGTCGTAACCATCCTGCCACTTTCCTTCTAATAAAGGATCAAGGATATGCATGACGAGTTGTTAAAGCCAAAAGGTAGTGGGGGGTGGGGTGGATACTGTATAAATCAAGGAATCAAATAAACAATTATTTTATAAATCAAAGAAGTAGATGAAGAATTTGTATTTTTATAGATGAAGAAAGGTGTTACATAGTTTTTATGAGCTAAGGAAGTTGACAGAGACTTTTCTTTATGAAGCAAGGATATAATTATCGGTAAAGAATTTCTTTCTGAATCAAGGAACCTGGTTAGGAATTATTATAGGAATTATTAATTAGGAATTATATGCATATTATATTATTCTTTATATATAATTATATTATTATATTATAATTATAGATAGAATTATAGATAGATAGATAATTTTTAGTGTGACATGAGTTGCAAGAAGGCCTTTCTTGTTTGGATGACAATTAAACTACTTGTTTACCTTGTTTAACTCTCTATAAAATCTGTTCATATCAGGATAGAGGGGAATAGCACTATGTGCTTTTTTACATCGATCACCGTTATGTCGGTTTAAATGTTGTATCTGTCAGGCACATCATGGCCTCTTTCTGAAACGTGCGAACATTTAACGTAGTCGTCTAGATGTCTCTGCATCTTGCATTACCTCTCTCTTTATAGTCTCATCCACTCATTGAGCAGCCTAGAACTCTATGTTTATGGAAGTTACTACATGGCTGTGCAAGTGCAGGTAAAGTGACCTCTTTCATGGCATGCATTGCGCGGCTGCTGAGTGGAACGACGGGTGGACAGGCGCTGTGGCAGGTTGTCCCGCCTGAGCTCATAAGAGGCTGTGCAAAGGTCTGATGGGGATGGACACATACTGCTTCTCTCTCTTCTCTTCTCTCTCTCTTCTCTCTCTTCTCTCTTCTCTCTCTCTTCTCTCTCTTCTCTCTCTCTCTCTTGACTCTCTCTGCTATCCTCTCTGAATTGTGCGCACCTGCTTAGTATTTGTGTAAGTTTTCAGTCCTTTATTTTAATTGAGCCAGATGATATCTTGGTTAGTCATCATTGTTTGGAACAAAGTTTTTTTTTGGCATCTGTGGTAAGTTGTCATCATCTTGCTTTTTGTCTATATTGGTCTACGTGTGGCGAATGTTTCTCCTTGTTTGTCTGGGGTTCTGAATGTTATCATTTGTATGTTGGTAAGGTTTCGCTTGCTTCATCGTCGACGCCAAGTGTTTGGGTGTCCTCGTTTTGCGTTTTCCCTCTGGTGTCCAGTGGAGGGCTGTTCGGGCGATGTTTCCCTGTTCCCGACGGCAGATATGCCCTATCCATCCCATCGCCTATGCATGATATGTTGTCCATGCTTTCTTGGTTGCAACGGGCAAAAAGTTCTTGGTTGGAGATGGTCTCATGCCAGAGTATGCGCAGATTCTTCTGAGATCTTCGTGTGGATGTGGATAGTTTGTCGAGGTCACTCTCAGTCATCCTCCAGCCACTCGAGCGTACAAAAGGGTGGAAAGTACACAGCTCTGGTATAGTCTTGTTTGGTTCTGGTGCTGTACTGGACGATTTCCACACATTGTTCAGATTTCTATAAGCATTTCTTGCTTGCTAATCCGGTTTCTTGATGTCGCTGCCTGCTCCGCGTTCATGCCTAACAGTGCTCCCGAGGTACGTGAATCTCATGCTTGTTGGTAAATCTTTCCATTCACTGTGACGGTGAGGGTTCTGAACGTTCAGTGTCATCACCTCTGTCTTCTTATGACTGATTTTTAGGCCTACTTGTTCTGTGCGAAAGTGCTGAGACGGGATGTCTTCTCTTGAATGTGATGGTGGTGTATGTGAGAGCAGTGCCAGATCGTCGGCAAAATCTAGGTCTTCAACGTTGAGAAGGGGGTCCATCTGATGCCGTGACTGGTCAGCTGTTGTTTGTCTCATCACCCAATCAATGTCAGGTTGAAGAGTAGTGCTGTACATGGGCAGCCTTGTCTGACGCCGGTTTGTACACTGAAATGGTTTTGCTGTTTCCTACTCTGCACGTGAAGTTGTTGTAGAAGCTCTAATGACTTGGATATCTCCTGTGGAATTCCATATGCTCTGGAGTATGCGCCATACACTTTCTCGATGAATTGCTGTCAAAGGCTTTTTCAAAATCTACGAAGATGATATAAGCTGTCTCTGCCATTCGTGCACTGTTCGATGATGTTGCGCAAGGGTGAAGATTGGTCTATGCATCTTCTTCCTGGTCGAAACCTGCCTGATCCTTTCTGAGTTGTTGGTCCACTGCCTCTGAGATTCGTCCGATGATGATCTTTGCAGAATCTGCTGGGAACAGATAGCAGAGTGAATTCCTCTCCAGTTTGTTACAATTGTTCAGGGCTCCTTTCTTTGGATCTTCACGATGACTCCTTCTGTCCAATCTGCTGGTAGCTTTTTTCTCCTCCATATAGCTGCAAAGAGTGGCTTGTAGAACTTAGATGCAAAATTCTGGATCTGCCTTGAAAAGTCTGCGTTGAGGTTGTACCTGGCCAGGGGCTTTTCCATTTTGAGAGAGCTGATTGCTGCTATAATCTCTTCCTTCTTTGGTGGTGAGCTGTTCACATTGAGATCGGCATCAGGATCTTGTACATCTGCCTCTTCAGTTGGTGGTGTCTGTTGAGAACTTCGCTGAAATGTTCTGCCATCTTGCATCTTGTTCTGCTTCTGTGGTTAAGTATTTGGCCTTGTTTATCTAGGATTGGTGTTTCGTGTTGCTCCGGTACTTGCCACTGACAGTCTTAGTGATCTTATACACCTGTCCTTGTTCTCCCTTTGCGGCGGGCCTCCTCTGCTTGTCTTGCAATATCATCCATGTAGGTACGCTGTCTGTTCTTGTCATTCTCTTCACAGTTTGGTTTGCTTCTCTGTACTGTTGTTTGTACTCTCTCTTATCCGCTCTGACTTTGTCTCTAAGATTTTCTTCTTCAGTTCTCTCTGTTCTCAAGGCTTGCCAGGTGTCTGCTGTAATCCACCTTTTTCTCTTCTCTGTCTCTGTCCTAGCACGTTTCACTGGCTTGTGTGTAGGCTGTCCTGACTTGTTTCCACATGGTGTTTATATTAGTCGTGTCAGGAGGTGTGTAGTTTTCAGTATCCACCAGTGCTTGGAACTTGTTTTTGAGCTGGAGGGTGAAAGCACTCTTTACTTTGGTGTTTGCGCAGCTTTTCACATCAAAATGTTGTTGTCTTGGTTCCTAGTATCCATTTGTTCTCATGCTTCACTTTTAGGGTTGCAGTGACAAGGTGGTGATCACTGCCAACATCGGCTCCTCTCCTTACTTTTACATCTAGGAGCGATCTCCTCCATGTCCCATTGATCATCAGGTGGTCGATCTGGTTTTGTCTCTTCCATTGGGGGAACACCAGGTAAGCTTGTGGATTCAGGGTGTGCAAATAATGTCCCTCCAATGGCCAGGTTGTTTGCCATGCAGAATTCCACCAAATCATTTCTCCGTTGTCATTTATGCTGCCACATCCTTCTTTTCCCATGGCTCTTTCTTGATTTGTGTTGTCTTTTCCGACTTTTGCATTTAGGTCACCCATCACTATCCTCATGTCATGGTTTGGTGTGTTTTCCATTTCAGCCTGTAATTGTTCATAAAATGTATCTTTGCTTTCTTATCCACTGTCGTTGGTTGGTGCATAGCACTGTATGATTGTGGTATTAGCATGCTTACCTTTCATTCTTATCCTCATCATCCTGCTGTTGATAGGTTTCCACTCCATCAGCATTTCTCATTCCTTTCTTCATGATAATTGCTACTCCCTCATGGTGTTGGCTGTCATCTCTACCACTGTCCCGCACTGTCTCTCCTGTGCTGGCTCTGTATTGCCTGATCCTGTCCATCGGCTTTTACTAATTCCGAGAATATGCAAATTGTAGCGTCTCATCTCTGCTGTAACTTGCGCTAGTTTTCTGTTTCGAAACATGGTTCTCACGTTCCAGAATCCTATTTGGTTTTATTTTTGGCGCTTAGACTTCCATCTTCCTGTCAGTGGCTTCCTTTCGGCTTTCACCACTGACATTCACTACGAGCATCTTCCGATGACTCTGGAAGCCCGTCACACCCAGTATTGTTTATTTCTTTTGTTGCTGTTTCCGTAACAAAAGTTGTTTTTTTTACAGAACAGGGTTGTTAGCCCTGTGTCTAACCCCCTACCTGGGAGAAGGGTTCCACCTTAGTCGCCTTTTACGACATGCCTGGTTGGAGGGCAGAGATCCTATTCTTGCAATGCTCGCTTTGCAAGCATACCCCGGGAGTCCTACGGGGGGTGGTAGTTGTGGATATACATTAACACTTTGGTTTTTGTGTGTGTTACTTCTAACTAAAATACTAAGCAGTTTGGCAACCCCCCTTCATGTATGAGCCAATGGCCTTTTTGTGAATAGATCTTTCGAGTTTGAGTTCGAGTTCGAGTTTTCTCTCGCTCTCTCTCTCTTCTCTCTCTCTCTCTCTCTCTCTCTCTCTCTCTCTCTCTCTCTCTTACTCTCTATCTATCTATCATCTATCTCTCTTCTCTCCTCTCTCTCTCTCTCTCTCTCTCTCTGGCAAAGACTGATTGACTGCCGTTTGCAGCAGTGGAGTGGTCATATACAAAACAGTGAAAGATTTCAAATGTACAGACAATTTATAGGCTCACACGATGTCAAACTTTATCTAAAGCTTGATATGGACATACATTTGAAAAGAATTATGTCTAAGTTTATACTTGGTGTATCAGACATAAATGCTCATAAATTTAGATATATAGAACATGATGGTGATGACCTCAGGTTGCTATGCCCATTACGTAAGCAAACAGTGGGAGGTGAAGTGCATTTTGTGCTGTGCTGTCCAGTATTAGAAGATGTTAGACAGAATTACATTCCGGTAAAGTATAGTAGACAGCCTAATTTATTCAGATTCTGTCTACTTATGGCATCTAGTCACCCTGAGATTGTGCTCAGCCTTGCTTTATATTTGTGTAAAGCCTTTAGAATAAGAGATATCTTGGTTTCTTAAGTTGTTTTTTTTTACTGATTTTTTATTGTGGTAGTTGTGGGTATATATTAACACCTTGGTTGTTGGTTTTTTTGGTGTTACTTATTGTTCTCACTAAAATACTGAGCAGTTTGGCAACCCCCCTTCATGTATGGGCCAATGGCCTTTTTGTGAATAAATCTTTCGAGTTCGAGTTCGAGTTCTCTCTCTCTTGGAGCTCGGGTCGTCAGATTGCGAGCGCAATGTTCTAATCCCTACAGCTGTCCTGTCTCGCTGTTCTTGTGGCGAGGCACTCTTTCCTGATGAGAGCAGTCCAAAGAGAAATCGGGCCATGACTGAAGGTTGGATATAGTTCTTGCTGGGTACAATTCGTCTTCACGGTGGAAGTTTGTTTATTGTCGATCCTCCGTTAGAGCTTCGAGGTTTAACCAAACGGTGAGATATCGCGTATTGCTTGTCCATCGTGAAAATAGCTGCATTCCGACTACTTTAATCTTCCCCTGAAGGGCAATTAAAACATTGTCACCGTCACTGATCCCTCAGATTCTGAATCCTTTGGGACGCCTTCGAAGCTTTGTCAACCACCTTTCTCCAGTCCTCTCGTCTCTCAGCCGCCCTCAGGGTATCTCTCAGCTCCATGTCTGTCCACTCTCGAATGTTGTCCTCCCATCTCTTCCTTTGTTTGCCTCTTCTTCTTCTTCCTCCCCTCACTGTGCCTTGTAGGATTGTTTTAGCCAGACCAGAGGAGCGTGTGACATGACCAAACCACTTCAGTTTTCGTTGTCTGACGAGGGTTTGAAGGTCAGTATAGGGCCCGATTTCATTGCGGATGCGCCTCTTGACTTCTTCATTCGTGATGTGGTCTTTGTACGACAGGCACATAATTGATAGGAATCAGAGTCACGAAAAGACACAAGAAAGCTACGGTTTGTATTTGTTTTCAACATTCCAAGGTAACTTTAAATTTTAAAAAAAAATCACACACACACACACACACACACACACACACACACACACACACACACACACACACACCAAGTGGGCATACAAGGTAGTAAAGACTATTGACTTGAAAAGACAAATAAACTTACATACACACACATACACGCACGCACGCACTCAACACACACAACACACACACACACACACACACACACACACAGCACACACACACACACACACACACCACACACACACACACACACACACACACACACACACACACACGCATATGCGCGCGTTAAAAAAAAACTTAAGCCCAAAAAGTAAAAGTAAGACATACACTTATTTGCATGAGCTTGCACATGTAAGCGCGTACGCACGCACACACGCACGCACGCACACACACGCGCGCACGCACGCACTTTTGTCTTCTATTTCGACTGGCACTAAATGGGCTACTCTTCCGAAAGGCAAAATGGGTTTATAGGACCACAGTTAATACGACCACAGTTCATACGACCTCAGTTCGTAGGACCACAGCTCATAGGACCTCAGTTCGTAGGCCCGCAGTTCATAGGACCACAGTTCGTAGGACCACAGTTCATAGGACCACAGTTCGTAGGACCACAGTTCATAGGACCACAGC
The DNA here is from genome assembly GCA_028751875.1 of Rapana venosa. Taxonomy (NCBI): domain Eukaryota; kingdom Metazoa; phylum Mollusca; class Gastropoda; order Neogastropoda; family Muricidae; genus Rapana; species Rapana venosa. The sequence continues at coordinate 48,740,303 of CM054138.1, forward strand.
TCATAGGACCTCGGTTCATACGACCTCAGTTCATAGGACCACAGTTCATAGGACCTCAGTTCATAGGACCACAGCTCATAGGACTTCAGTTCATAGGACTTCAGTTCATAGGACCACAGTTCATAGGACTTCAGTTCATAGAATCACAGTTCATTGGACTTCAATTCGTATGACCACAGTTCATAGGGCTTCAGTTCATAGGGCCACAGTTCATAGGACTTCAGTTCATAGAACCACAGTTCATAGGACTTTAGTTCATGGGGCACAGTTCATAGAACTACAATTCATAGGACTTCAGTTCATAGGACCTCAGTACATAGGACTTCAGTTCATAGGACTTCAGTTCATAGGAGCACAGTTCATAGGACTTCGTTCATAGGACTACGTTTATAGGACTTCAGTTCATAGGAATTCAGATTCATTGCACCTCAGTTCATAGGACCACAGTTCAAGGACACAGTTCATAGGACCTCAGTTCATAGGACTTCAGTTCATAGGCTTCAGTCATACGACCTAAGTTCATAGGACCACAGTTCACAGACCACAGCTCATAGGGCTACAGTCCATAGGACCACAGTTCATAGGACTTAGTTCATAGGATCCAGTTCATAGGACTTCAGTTCATAGGACTTCAGTTCATAGGACCACAGTTCATAGGACTTCAGTTCATAGGATCTCAGTTCATAGGACTTCAGTTCATAGGACCACAGTTCATAGGACTTACGTTCACAGGACTACAGTTCATAGGGCTACAGTTCATAGGACCACAGTTCATAGGACTTCAGTTCATAGGACCTCAGTTCATTGGACTTCAGTTCATATGGCCACAGTTCATAGGGCTTCAGTTCATATGACCTCAGTTCATAGGACTTCAGTTCATAGGACTTCAGTTCATAGGACTTCAGTTCATAGAACCACAGTTCATAGGACTTCAGTTCATGGGGCACAGTTCATAGAACTACAATTCATAGGACTTCAGTTCATAGGACCTCAGTACATAGGACTTCAGTTCATAGGACTTCAGTTCATAGGAGCACAGTTCATAGGACTTCAGTTCATAGGACTACAGTTTATAGGACTTCAGTTCATAGGAATTCAGTTCATTGCACCTCAGTTCATAGGACCACAGTTCATAGGACCACAGTTCATAGGACCTCAGTTCATAGGACTTCAGTTCATAGGGCTTCAGTTCATACGACCTCAGTTCATAGGACCACAGTTCACAGGACCACAGCTCATAGGGCTACAGTCCATAGGACCACAGTTCATAGGACTTCAGTTCATAGGATCTCAGTTCATAGGACTTCAGTTCATAGGACTTCAGTTCATAGGACCACAGTTCATAGGACTTCAGTTCATAGGATCACAGTTCATAGGACTTCAGTTCATAGGACCACAGTTCATAGGACTTACGTTCACAGGACTACAGTTCATAGGGCTACAGTTCATAGGACCACAGTTCATAGGACTTCAGTTCATAGGACCTCAGTTCATTGGACTTCAGTTCATATGGCCACAGTTCATAGGGCTTCAGTTCATAGGACCTCAGTTCATAGGACTTCAGTTCATAGGACCTCAGTTCATAGGACTTCAGTTCATAGGACTTCAGTTCATAGGACTTCAGTTCATAGGACTTCAGTTAATAATAGTCTCATCCGAAGGCCTTTCGAAGGAGTTGACTCGGCTAGAGATGTTTTAACTCCAGGGGGGAAAAAAATTCCCTGGGGACAGGCGTCTCAGGTGGCTCGGTCCCGCTCCATTAAACTGTGTGCTAAACGCTCTAACCACTAGCCTACCCCCCCCCCCCCCCCTCCCCACTACCACCTTCCCGCCCTTCCCAATCTTCACGTTTGCTCCTGTGTATTTCAGACAGGGGACGGGATAGCTCAGTGGTCGGAGCACCCGCTTTCCCCAAGCCAAGGTTAAACAGCATCGTGCGTGGTTACCAGTTGGATGGGTGACAGTTTGCGCGCCTTGGCTTCAGTACAGTTCCCCGGTTCACCCAGCTGTAAATGAGCACCTGCCTCTTTAGGGCCAGGTAAGGTAAAAGAAGCGAGGGAGAGGAGATGGGCGCCGCCTTCAATATCCTGGCCCCTAGAGAAGTTGAGGTCTCTGACGCCTCGCTACCCTACGACCTTAGAGGTTATGGGACGTCTTTACCTTTACCTTTTATTTCAGACAATTGGCCCAGCTGCATGTCGACCGTCCAGACAAGCGGACAATGGTGATGCAATTCGGCAGTGACGTCGCAATAGTGGGAGGAGGAGAAATGACGTCAGGTGGCACCTCAACCTTCACAGGTGTGGGCATCAAAAGTTTTGCGGAGCTCGTACACTACGGTGCGGATCTGGCTTCCAGATACCAGCTGAAACCGTTGGGAGACTCGTTTGAGTATGTATGCAATGTTGTGTGTTTGTTGTGTGGATTGATGATGATGATGATGATGATGATGATGATGATGATGGTGGTGGTGGTGGTGGTGGTGGTGGTGGTGATGATGATGATGATGATGATGATGTATGGAATATACATATATGTGTAAAGCAACAGATCAAGGCGCTTACATTCAAATCACTTACACGCATGTGGTCGCACATAAATAAAGATAAACGTATCAAATCCACACACACACACACACACACGCACACGCACGCACGCACACGCACACGCACGCACGCACGCACGCACGCACGCACACTGTGTTATCTGCACTCCGTTTGGTTTAGAGGATCTTTATTCGGAAAAAACAACTAAGTACTATATTATACACAAATATTAAGAGTATTTACATACTAATAGCTTATGACTTGTCATGCCCAAGTACAGTATGTTTGACTCATTAAATTTTAGTCTGTGCCTTTTGTGTTTTCTTTAACTCATCGTTTTTATCATTACCATTACAACTGCGTTACTGTTCCTGACTCTTCATTCTACGTATCATTATTTACTACCAGTAAGACTGCTTCGTGTTTTCGTGCCTTGTCTTCTTCGTCGTCGTCGAAAGTTCAGACTTTAACTCTGGAAGCCCTGACCTGATGCCATAGAACAGGGAAAGCCCTCCAGGGGTCCAAAGAGCTTGTCCCTCATGAGCAGGTCAGAAGGCCAGATATCAGCCCTCAGGTTTGGTGTGTTGGACAGGTCTGGAGGAAGTATTCTACTATGTTATGGGAGAGGTTCCACAGGGGCACGCTTCAGAATCACTAATGTGGAACTTTGAAAACATGTGATGCCTGAGTCTGCAGTGTCCAGACCTCAGTCTTACAAATGGTCACTTGGTCTTCTCTGGGCAGGAGGTAATAATCATTCTTACTGATGAAATAAGGGTGCTGCTGAAGCCATCTTCTCTTTTGCTTTTCCTTTACTACTGTCTTTGCCTCTTCGTACTTAATTACCTGCTTTTCTTGAGACATCAGACCTCTCACCTTTGCTATTGGGCCACCTTCCTCATTGTCATGGATACTGCAGCGTGAAGGAATCCACCGGATGACTGTATGCTCAATGGACTGCTGCAGGGCAACAAGAGTGGAGGCAAGGGTGGATAGCTCTTGGCTCTAGAGTTCTGATTGGCCTGAAGCAAAGACAACGCATCTGAGAAGATGACAACTCTGGGGTGAATTGCCTCTCTGTTGGTGCAGAGTGTATTGGCTGATGTTAAACAGTGCATCTGCTTCAGCCCTGAAGTTTGTGGAGAACTTTCCAGTAGGTACTGATTGGCGGATTTCTGTGCCATCTTTCAATGTAATGAAGACTCTGCCACCTCCATTTCTAGTGGCATCTTCTGCTGATCCATCTGTGGATGCATGTGTCCAGAGTTCTCTTGGACAGGTCTCTTCCGTGTACTCTAGCGTAAGTACTTTTCTCACATGCACTGACTGTGTTCCTTTTGAAAGATGCCAGGAACTGTGTGTCTGATTTCTGGGAACTGCTCTCTCTCTCTTCCACGCTGGTACTGTGGAGTGGGTTGGTATTTCTTTGTTCCCTTGTTGCATGAGTTCAGGACCCAGCCTCTCAAGTCTTCGCACATTGTGCACGAAGCTGCTGCGTTTAAGCCGGCACTTTGTGGGCTCTGACATTTTCTTATGCATTGCATGGTTCTTCAGCCTCTTGAATTTAGCAGCTTGTATCAGGACTTTGGTGTCTCGCCTGCTTTCAAGGCTCTCAAGACCAGTCAGAGTGTCCATGGCCTGAGTGGTGGTAGACTTCAGGGCACCAGTGATGATTCGTGATGCCTGGTTCTGAATTCAGTCAACTTTGTCAAAGTTGGATTTTGACGCAGTCGCCCGTGCAGCTACTCCATGCTCAAAGACAGGTCTTACACGTCTAAGGTACAGTTTCTTTTGAATGTTGTGATCTGCTGCCCAGGATGTTCCAATCAACTTCTTCATCAGTGCTGTTCGCAGTCTGGCTCTTGCGCATTTTTGAATCTGGCTCTTCTAGGTCATCCTGGTATCAAAGGTAACCCCGAGGTAGGTAAGTGTTTTGACCTGGGGTGAGGTGTGTCCGTTCACCTGGAGATGTGCACTCTGTTCCCTTGTGTCCAGACTGAAGATGGCTGATGATTTTGTGGCATTGATGGTTACCAGCCACTTCTTTGTCCATTTCTCTATCTTCCTCAGGGTTTCCTGCATTCTCACAGCGGCTATAGTCACATACTGCTCACAACACCAGATGACCAAGCCATCTGCGTAGGTTTGACCATGGATCTAGGCTAGTATGGCACCTAAGGTGTCGTACATGAAAAGGAGGAAAAGCGTGGGGGAGAGTACACCGCCTTGTGGAACACCTTCCTTGGTGGTCCCCTTCCAGGTCTGGACTCCTCTGTTCTGTACCCGGGCCTTTCTAGTGGTATGGTTCTGGCTGATCCAATCGTACATGCGGCCTTTGATCCCAGACCAGTGCCTCTTGAGTTTCAGGTGGGTTGTTTTTTTAAATTCCATTTATCATTACCTTGAACATTATTGTAGCTTTAAGAGCTGGTGGATTTTCATTCTACTTTTTTGTCACCCTGTACCTTTAAACCATTCATACTGCTTCCTGTTGTGAAGCTGTTCATCCTGTATATTCTCACTCTTGTTCTACCACGGTATTCGATTCAACAGGCAGCTGAAGGGAGCCGTAGAGGGGATGATTTCAACAGGAGGCACTGCTCTGGGCCCTGCCTTGTCCATCTGCATGGGGTTCCTGGGCAGCATCCCTAACTCGGAGATCATCCTGTGCACTGACGGCATGCCCAACGAAGGTGTTGGCAGCATGCCCCAGAGAACCAGTTCAAACTTTTATAAACAGGTAAGATGGTCTTTTTCTGGGTTTTTTTTTTAAAGACCTTTCCTTGAAAATGGTAGATGGGTTTTTTTTGAAAGAATGTTTCTTAGAAATGGTAGATGATCCTTTTTATTAGGACGTTTCTTGGAAATGGTAGGTGGTCCTTTTTTAGGACGTTTCTGGGAAATGGTAGATGGTCCTTTTTATTAGGACGTTTCTGGGAAATGGTAGGTGGTCCTTTTTTTAGGACGTTTCTTGGAAATGGTAGATGGTCCTTTTATTAGGACGTTTCTGGGAAATGGTAGGTGGTCTTCTTTTTAGGACGTTTCTTGGAAATGGTAGGTGGTCTTTTTTTTAAGACGTTTCTTGGAAATGGTAGGTGGTCCTTTTTTTAGGATGTTTCTTGGAAATGGTAGATGGTCCTTTTTTTTAGGATGTTTCTTGGAAATGGTAGATGGTCCTTTTTTTAGGATGTTTCTTGGAAATGGTAGATATCCTTTTTTATGATGTTTCTTGGAAACGGTAGATGGTCCCTTTTTAGGATGTTTCTTGGAAATGGTCGATGGTCTTTTTTTCTTAAAGACGGTCTCTTGGAACAACGACAATAACAACAAAAACTTGTGCAAAATATTTAGAAGCTGCTTCCACAAAATGGTTGTCATCTCAGTAACCCGCTTAAAATGGCTCTGACTTTCTGAATAGTTACCCTATGGTATTCCTTTTATTTGTACCAAATTAATCCCCAAAAAACTAATCGTTTTAGATATAACAATACCGCAAAACTTTGCAAAATCGAGGCATTTTCTTTTTCGCTCTTAGAGTGGGTTTGTTTGTTGGTTTTTGTTTGTTGGTCTTTTCGTTGAAGGATAAATAACACACTCCCTTCCACATAACAAAATTTCATCATAAAAAAGACAGGCAAGGGTTTGGGGGTGTGTGTTTTTTGTTGGTTTGTTTAGTTGGGGTTTTTTTAATACATTTTTAAGAACTAGGTCATTCACTTTCTCATTAGCAAACTCAAAATTACTTCTGTTGAAGGGGTTATTACTCTTGTCCCGCATCCTACCCCCGACTTTTTTTAAACTTTTTTTTTTTTTTTGGGGGGGGGGGGGCTGTTTCTCGGCAAGAACTCATCAGTGGTGAGATTTTTGAGAATGCGACCGTTTGTTTTTTCCCAAACCATTTATGTAGCTGCATTCTGACTTCGGGGATGGTGTCTAAACACGACATTGGTGTGTGTGTGTGTGTGTGTGTTGTGTGTGTGTGTGTGTGTGTGTGTGTGTGTGTGTGTGTGTGTGTGTGTGTGTGTGTGTACGCGGTGCGTGTGTGTGCGCGCGCACCTTGGTTTGTGTTTGTAATGATAATTTTTTAAAGCTATCTTGGAATGCTTATAACAATCTGAAATGTATTTTTCGTGTGCCTTGTGAGACAATTATAGGTATCAATGTGCCTGTCAGTATTGTAATTGCCCTTCATGGGATGATTAAAGTGTTTTTGACTTGACTTGACTTGACTTGACCTGTGTCCATAATAATGTAATATTTTTTGTTTTATTATCTGTTACTACCAGCACGAAATGAGACTGCACCATAGAAAGGCGGAACGGGTCTTTAATTAACGTGTGCGCAGAATGTTCTGCGTGCGTTTTGCTCACAGGGTCTCAGTTTATATAAGTGTCATCCGAAGGGAAGGGGACGGGATAGCTCAGTGGTCGGAGCACTCGCTTTCCCCCAGCCAAGTTAAGCAGCGTCGAGCGTGGTTACCATTGGATGGTGACCGTTTTTTGCCCCTTGGCTTCAGTACAGTTCCCCCAGTTCACCTAGCTGTAAATGGGTACCTGCCCTCTTTAGGGTCAGGGAAGGTAAAGCAGCGAGGGAGAGGAGATGGGCGCCGCCCTCAATACGCTGGCCCTAGAGAAGTGAGGTCTCTGACGCCTCGCTCCCCTACGACCTTAGTATAGGTTATGGGACACCATCCGAAGGACTTAAACATTCAAGTTCGATTTTTTTTTGCCAGTCAAACTGCGAAGAAAGGGCAAAGCTGGGTAGGAATCGAACCCAAGAACCTCAGGGTTTACTTTGTTAGGTAGGTTATTCAACGTCTTAACCATCCTGCCACCTTCCTTCCTGAATTTTACTCTTTTTTTTAACTTCCTCTTAGGAATAAAGCTCCAAAGATGGCTACCAAATTGTGAGATAGTATTTTTGGCATACGCAACCGAGGGGTTGTTTCGTTTGCTTTTGTTTTGTTTGGGGTTTGTTGGGGGGGGGGGGGGGGGGGGGGGGGGTTGGGGGAAGTGTCGACCCACGACAATTTAGGTAGCCGCATTCCGACTTCGGGGATCAACTTGATATGAATGGATTTAGACTGGTGGGGTGGAGTGTTGTTGTTGTGGGGTTTGGTTGTTGTTGTTTGTTTGTTTTTCGTGGGGGAGAGGGAGGAGTGGATCGTCACCCCAAAAACAATTTTTTGTTTTCTTCTTCTTTCTTCTTCAAACCAGGTCGGAGACTATGCCAAGAGGCAGAAGACGGTGATCAACATCTTGGCTGTGGAAGGGGAGCGGGTGGGGCTACCCGTGGTGCAGGTAGCGGCCGAGAAGAGTGGAGGGAGGGTGAACATCCTCAAGCCCCTGGAGATGGTGCGGCAGCTCCGCCAGATCATGCAGAACCCCGTGGTGGCCATGTCTGTGACCCTGACCTGCTTCCTCCACCCGAGCTTGTGTGGTGTGGTGGGGGGAGACGGTGGGGTAGCTGTGTTTTTGTGTGTGTGTGGTGGTGTTATGGGGAGGGGTGTTGTGTGTGTGGTGTTGTGTTGTTTGTTGTTTTTTGTATGTGTATGGTGTTGTGTTTGTCGTTGTTGTTTTGTAATGTTTATCTGTTCAGGACATGGTAGCTTATGTGTGGTGTGTGGGGGGGGGGTATGGTGTGTGTGGGTGTGTGTTGTGTGTGTTAGGTGTGGTGATGTGTGTGTGTGTGTGTGTGTGGTGGTGTGGTGGTGGTGGTGTGTGGTGGTGGTGGTGTGGGGTGTGTGTGATGGGGTGTGTGTGTGTGTGTGGTGTGGTGGTGGTGGTGTGTGTGTGTGTGTGGTGTGTGTGTGTGTGTGTTGTGGTTGTGGTGGTGGTGTGAGTGGTGGTGTTGTGTGTGTGTTTGTGTGTGGTATGTGTGTCTGGTGTGGTAGTGGTGGTGGTGTGTGTGTGGTGGTGGTGATGGTGTGTTTTATGTGTGTGTGCGTGTGTGCGAGTGTGTGTGTGTGTGTGTGTGTGTTGTGTGTGCGCGCGCGGGAGCGAGCGAGCGTGTGTAAAGGAGCAAATGAGATACAAAGGCATTGACACAAGTGTATTGCAATAAGCTGTAAGCCCATTCACAAGGGAACAGTTGGCTGGGGATGGGGTGGCTGGGACACAACAGACATTGATATATACTGGGGAACATACGTATATTACAGTGTTGTTATGATGGTATTATGCGCACAGAACCAAAACCGTCTGTGCAAAGAAGTGGGCATTGTCCTGAAGGAAGATGATCTGACTTTCCGATTCAAACTGAAAGCTGGCATCCGACCTCCTGTTCTGGACCACGTTCCATTCCAGGTATCTATGCCTCTGCTAGCGTAGCTTCGTTACCAGGTAACGCTAAAGGTGGCCCATAACCTATGTAGTCGTTGGGGAGCCGAGATGTTAAGAGACCTCAGCTTTTCCAGGGGCCAGCATATTATTATCGTGGGGGGAGGGGGGGCACCCATCTCCTCTCCCTCGCTGCTTTACCTTCCCTGACCCTAAAGAGGGCAGGTGCCCATCTACAGCTGGGTGAAATGGGGGACTATGCTGAAACCAAAAACCAAGGCACGCAAACTCACCCATCCACTTGGTAACGCTCAGTGTTGCTTAACGTTATCTTGGGCAAAGCGAGTGCTCTGACCACGGACTTAGCCCGTCCCCAAGAGCATGAAGTGAGCTGGGTGGTGGGGGAGGTGGGGAGGCATTAACGGAAGGTAGCCGCATTCCGATTGCTGAGTATGTTTCTGTTTCCGTAGCCCACCGAACACTGACATGAATCAGGGGATCTTTTCACATGCATATTTAATTTTGATCTTCTGCATGTGTATTATATATATACACGGGTAGAATTAAGGCACTGGCAGCACTGCACTTGAAGTTGACTTAGGATATTGTAAAAAAAAAATCCCCACCTTTAATTCCCTAGACGCCGCCGAGATTCGAACCCACAACTTCATGATCCATGGGATTGAAGTCGAACGATATTAACTACTCGGCTACAGTGTCTGTCTTCTCCAAACTGAATAAAGCCTTAAGTATTTGACTTTGGCGTGTGTGCATACCTTATCATTAGCATTCTTTGATGTATATTTTAATCTCACTTCATACACAATCACAGTGCCTGGGTGTTTTACAACAGTGGACACGGAAAAGTACTTTTGAGAAGAAAAAAAACAACCAACCCCAAAACGCATTCTACGTATTGATGCAGACATTTTTTTCTTTAAACAATACAACAGCCACAGAACATACTACCAGTCTTCATGACTGTTTTGGTCAATCCAACTAGCGTCAACAATGTTTTGGATGTTGTAGAGAGTAGAGGCCATGTTTTGTAATAATAACCTCATATGGTAATAAGATATAATTATGGGTCTATGTATATGATTGAATTATGTGCATTCTGATAACAGATTCCAATGTTGGGTTTATGTGTAGAATTGAATTATCATATACATTTTGACAGCAGATTCTTTGACAAGTTTATGTGTATCATTGAATTATATACATTCTGATAACATATTCAAATAACGGTTTTTTATAATTGATATATCATATACATTCTGATATCAGCTTCTAGATATATCATATACATTCTGATATCAGCTTCTAGAGATGGGTTTATGTGTATCATTAAATCACCATACACATTCTGATAACAGATTCAAATGATTGGTTTATATGTAGAATTGAATTATCATAGACATTCTGACGGTGGGTTTATGTTTACCGTTGAATTACCATAGACATTCTGGTAACAGATTAAAATGACGTTTTTATGTGTATTCTTGAGTTATTATATACATTCTGACAACAGTTTCCAATGACGGCTTTATGTGCATAATTGAATTATCGTATAATTCTGACAACAGCTTCCGGTGATGGCTTTATGTGTAGAATTGAACTGTTCTTATGCATTCTTACAATAGATTCAAGTGATGGGTTTACATGTGTCATTGAATTCTCATACACATTCTGACAACAGATTCAAAGGACAAGTTTATGTGTATTATTGTATAAGAATGTATAAGTATCATATGCATTCTGATGACGGCTTTATAATATGTATAACTGAATTATCAAATTTTTTCTCATACCAGATTCAAATGATGGTGGGTTTTTTAAATGATGGGTTTATGTGTATCATTAAATTGTCATATATATATATACATTCTGGAAACAGCTTCGAATGATGAGTGTCATTGAATCATCATATCATACACTCTGCTACCAGATTCAAATGATGGTTTGTTTGTGGTTTTTCTTAAATGATGGGTTTATGTGTATCATTGAATTAGCATATACATTCTGGAAACAGCTGCGAATAATGAGTATCATTGAATCATCATGACATACACTCTGCTACCAGATTCAAATGATGGTTTGTTTGTGATTTTTCTTAAATGATGGGTTTATGTGTATCATTGAATTGTCAAATATATACATTCTGGAAACAGCTTCGAATGATGAGTGTCATTGAATCATCATGGCATACACTCTGCTACCAGATTTAAATGATGGTTTGTTTGTGGTTTTTCTTAAATGATGGGTTTATGTGTATCGTTGAATTGTCATATATTATATATACATTCTGGAAACAGCTTCGAATGATGAGTGTCATTGAATCATCATAGCATACACTCTGCTACCAGATTCAACTGAGGTACACACGGCTGGACGGCACACAGTGTCTCCGTGTGCTGAGCAAGAGCAGTCAGACCACATCCAGCAGAAAGACGATGGAGGCGGTGAGTTCCAGTCTCTGTCTGTGTGAAAGAAAGGTTTCATTATCTCCGTATGATGAGGGATACATACAGCTTAGCTTACTGCGAAATGCATGCTGGCTATCGTCTTGATGACGTTCGTAGAAACGATAATTATAGTAAAATTTCAAGCTACTTTTAATTTTTGACCAAGTCTCAGGTTGGTATAATCGCAGAAATGTGTTCTCACTCACACACACACACACACACACACACACACACGCGCGCGCGTGCGCGCGCACACACACACACACACACAACACACACACACACACCCCACACACACACACACACACACACACACACTGTGAGTTATTCTCGATATAAAAGAATAAAATAAATAAATAAATCAGAAAGAAAAATGGTAAAGGTGTCCCATAACCTATGTTGTCGTAGGGGAGCGAGGTATCAGAGACCTTAGCTTCTCTATGGACCAGCATATTGAAAGCGGCGCCCATCTCTTCTCCCTCGCTGCTTTACCTTCCCTGACCCTAAAGAGGACAGGTAGTACCCATTTACAACTGGATGAACTGGGGGACTGTAACTTAAGCCAAGGCGCGCACAAACGGTCACCCATCCCCACTTGGTAACCACGCTCAATGCTGTTTAACGTTAAGCTTGGGGAAAGCGAGCGCTCTGACCACTGAGCTATCCCACCGTCCCCTCTGACTGATTATCTATTACACTAGAAATACAGGTTATTTTAGTGATCAGAGAACTCGCTTTCCCCTAGCCAATATTAAGCAGCATCAAGAGTGGTTACCAAGTGGGATAGGTGACCACTTGCGCGCCTTGGCTTCAGTGCAGTCCCCCCAGTTCACCCAACGTAAATGGGTACCTGCCGTCTTTTTAGGGTCAGGGAAGGTAAAAGCAGCGAGGGAGAAGCCGAGGAGATGTGGGCGCCGCCCTCGATATGCTGGTCCCCTGGAGAAGCTGAGGTCTCTGACGCCTCGCTCCTGTACGACCTTATGGGTTATGGTCTCAAGAGTCCTTCGGATGACACTATAAACCGAGGCCCCGTGTGCGAACGCATGCAGAACATCTTGTGCACACGATAAGTCCTGTTCCGCTTTTCGAAAGAGTAGGCCATTGTGTGCTGGTGGGAACAGATGACAAAATTTACAAAACCGCATACACACGGGGACTAGATGTTTAAAAAAAAAAGCACATGAGTGCTTATTCCATTATCCTCGATATATTAAAAAAAAAAGTCATCTGAGCGCTTTGATTTGTTACTTTACAAAGATTCAGCGCTATATAGATTCCATACATTATTATTATTATTATTATTATTATTATTATTGTTGTTGTTGTTGTTTTTATTATTATTATTATCATTACTATTGTTATTATTTTGGGACACTTTTTATTGTCTTGCAGGCATCAACGTGTCTGTCTGGGTAACGGCGGCATGAGAGCACAGCGATACTGGCTAGGGAGGCAAGTCCAGGAGGCCAACTTCCATCTGTAAGCCATTAGTCTGCCTGCCTGCCTGCCTGCTGACTGCCTGTCCTTGGCAATGCTGTGGAGTGGAATGGAGTGGGGGTGGAGGGATGGGGGTGGGTGTGGGGGTGGGGTGGGGTGTGTTGGGGTGTGGGATAAGGTGGGGTGGAGTGTGGTGTGGTGTGGTATATAGTGGGGTGGGGTGGAGTGTGGTGTGGGGGGTGGAGTGTGGTTTGGTGGGGTGTGGTATATAGTGGGGTGGGGTGGAGTGGGGTGTGGTGTGTGTGTAGTGTGGTTTGGTGGGTGGGGTGTGGTGTAGTGTGGTTTGTGGTGGTGGGATGTGGTGTGGTGGGAGTGTGGGGTGGATATAGTGGGGTGGGGTGTGGTGTGGTGTGTGTGGTTTGGTGGGGTGGGATGTGGTGTGGTGGAGGTGGGGTGGTGATAGTGGGGTGGGGTGGGGTGTGGTTTAGTGTGGTTGGTGGGGTGGGATATGGAGTGTGGTGGGGTGGTATAGTGAGGTGGGGTTGGGGTGTGTGGTAGTGTGGTTAGTGGGGTGGGATGTGGTGTGGTGGAGTGTGTGGGTTGGATTATAGTGGGGTGGGGTTGGGGTGTGGTGGTAGTGTGGTTTGGTGGGGTGGGGGTGTGGTTGAGTGTGGTTTGGTGGGGTGGGTAGTGTGTGGTGTGGGTGGATTAGTGTGGGGTGGGTGGATGGTGATAGTGGTTTGGTGGGGTGGGGTGTGGTGTGGTGGTGGTATGGTTGTGGTGAGTGTGGGTGTTGTGGTGGGTGGGGTGTGGTGTAGGGGGTTGTGGGTGGATGTGGTGGGTGGAGTGTGGGGTGGTGTGGAGTGTGGGGTGGTGTGGAGTGTGGTGTGGTGGGGTGTGGTGAGGTGTAGTGTAGTGTGGTGTGGTATAGTGTGGTGTGGTGCAGTGGGGTGGGATGTGGTATGGTGTGAGTGGGGTGGGGGGGGTGTAGTGTAGTGGGGTGGGGTGGGGTGGGGTAGGTTGTAGTGTACTATAGCACAGTGTGGTGTAGTGTAGTATAAAGTACTGTAGTGTAGTTTAGTGCACTGTACTGCACTGTACTGTAGAGTATTGGATAGAGTTGCATTCCTTTGCATTGTGTGATGTGTAGTATCGTATTGTAATTCAATGTATCGTATTGCACTGAACCGTACTGTACTGCATTGTGGTTGCTTGGTGCATTTTAGTTAGTTGACTGCTTGATTGATAGATTGAACGAATGAATGATTCATTGATTGAATGAATGATTGAATTGATTGATTGATTGATTGATTGAATGATTGATTGATTGATTGATCGATCGATTGACGTGACTGGTTGATTGATTGATTGATTGATATTGATCCAGAAATTCAGTCAAACGTCTGGCGAAGCGCGGATCGGTTACCACGGCGCAGAAGGAGGACTTGTGCGCGTTCCGCGCCGAGTGTCGGGGCCTGGATGAGGAAATCTCCAGCAACATCAAGTCATGGGTAACTACGATTGTTGATCCTATGAACCCGTAATATCATAAAAGGTAAAGGTGTCCCCATAACCTATGTGATCGTAGGGGAGCGAGGCGTCAGAGACCTCAGCTTCTCTAGGGGCCACCAGCATATTGAGGGTGGCGCCCGTCTCCTCTCACCTCGCTGCTTTTACCTTCCCGGACCCTAAACGAGGGCAGGTAGTACCCATTTACAGCTGGGGGGGGGGGGGGGGGGGGGGGGGACTGTACTGAAGCCAAAGCGCGCAAACGGTCACCCATCCAAGTGGTGACCTCGCTCGAGGCTGTGGCTGTAACGTTGGCTGTGGGAAAGCGAGCGCTCTGATCACTGAGCCAGGCTATCCCGTCCCCCTAATAGGGAATATCATAGGTGTTGCAAATTACACTAGTGCGATATTGATTACATACATTAATCATGCTAATTGTCTCCACCCTTTCATCCATCTATCTGTTCAGTCTTGGGCAAAAGTCACTGATGATTTATTGTTAATGTTTCCATCTGTCCTGTCTTAGGGAGAGTCACTGTTAACATTACGTCTGTCCCGTCGTGTGGTAGGTCAGTGATCAGTATTCATCTGTGTAGTTTAGGCATAAGGCACCGATAAATGTAGATAACCTTTTGTCTTTTTGAGTCTTTGGGGGTGAAAAAGTCCCTGATAGTTATTGTATCCATCCTGCTAGTGATTGTTAACCTTTCATTTATCCGTTCAGTCTTGTGTAAATCCGTGATAATTACTGTAGTCTTTCATCTGTCCGTCCAGTCTAAAATGATTCGGTGATAATTACTGTAGTCTTTCATCTATCCATCCAGTCTAAAATGATTCAGTGATAATTACGTAGTCTTCCATCTATCCATCCAGTCTAAAATGATTCAGTGATAACTGCTGTAGTCTTTCATCTGTCCGTCCAGTCTAGATAAATTCGTGATAATTACTGTAGTCTTTCATCTATCCGTCCAGTCTTGTATAAATCCGTGATAATTACTGTAGTCTTTCATCTATCCGTCCAGTCTAAAATGATTCAGTGATAATTACTGTAGTCTTTCATCTATCCATCCAGTCTAAAATGATTCAGTGATAATTAACGTAGTCTTCCATCTATCCATCCAGTCTAAAATGATTCAGTGATAACTGCTGTAGTCTTTCATATATCCGTCCTAGTCTGATAAACGTGATATTACTGATCTTTATTATCCGTCCGCTAAAATGTTTCGTGATAATTATTATCTTTCATCATATCCATGTCAGTCTTGTATAAATCGTGATAATTATGTTACTCTTTCATCATCGTCGTTAAAATGATTCGGTGAAATTACTGTAGCTTTCATTGTCTGTCTGTCTAGAAGATTTCATCGATAATTACTGTGTCTTAATCTGTCGTCTGTCTGAAGGATTCATTGTAATTATCTGTAGTCTTTCATCTGTCGTAGTCATTGTATAAATCGTGATAATTATTGTAGTCTTTCATCTGTCCGTCTGTCTATAAATGATTCATGTGTAATTACTGTAGTCTTTCACTGTCTCACTGTCTAAATATTCGTGATAATCTGTATCTTTCATCTGTCCGCTAGTTAAAATGATTCGTGATAATTATTGTTTACTTTATATTATCTGTCCATCTTAGTAATATACGGACAGTTATGGTAACTTTATATATTAGATATGGAAATCCTTAATCCTTGCTAATTATCGATATTTTTTCAACGACAATCTTGCTAGTCCTGATTATCATTTGCTAATTATTGTTAACCTTTCATCTGTCTAGTATTGGGCGAAATTACTGATAATCATTGCTGATTATTATTAACCTTTCATCAATAAAATATTGGCTAAGTCACTGTCAATCATTGCTAATTATTGTTAACCTTTCAATCATTTGTTAATTATTGTTAACTTTCATTCATCTGCTAATTATTGTTTTATCTTTCATTCATTGCTAATTATTGTTAACCTTTCATTCATTTGCTAATTATTGTTGATCTTTCCTTCATTTGCTAGTTATTGTTAACCTTTCATTCATTTGCTAATTATTGTTGATCTTTCATTCATTGCTAATTATTGTTAACCTTTCATTCATTTGCTAATTATTGTTGATCTTTCCTTCATTTGCTAGTTATTCTTAACCTTTCATTCATTTGCTAATTATTGTTGATCTTTTATTCATTTGCTAATTATTGTTAACCTTTCATTTATTTGCTAATCATTGTTGATCTTTCATTCATTTGCTAATTATTGTTAACCTTTCATTAATTTCCTAATCATTGTTGATCTTTCCTTCATTTGCTAGTTATTGTTAACCTTTCATTCATTTGCTAATCATTGTTGATCTTTCATTCATTTGCTAGTTATTGTTAACCTTTCATTCATTTGCTAATTATTGTTGATCTTTTATTCATTTGCTAATTATTGTTAACCTTTCATTCATTTGCTAATTATTGTTGATCTTTCATTCATTTGCTAATTATTGTTAACCTTTCATTAATTTCCTAATCATTGTTGATCTTTCATTCATTTGCTAGTTATTGTTGATCTTTCATTCATTGCTAATTATTGTTGTTGATCTTTCATTCATTTCTAATTATTGTTAACCTTTCATTCATTTGCTAATTAATGTTGAGAAGGAAGGTGGCCGGATGGTTAAGACGTTTGCCTGCCAACAAGTAAACCGTGAGGTTCTGGGTTCGATTCCCAGCCTCGCCCTTTCTTCCCAGTTTGACCCCAAAAAAATCGAACTGAATGTCAAAGTCCTTCGGATGAGACTATAAACCGAGGCCCCGTGTGCAAACGCATGCAGAACATCTTGCGCACACGTTAAATCCTGTTCCGCTTTTCGAAAGAGTAGGCCATTGTGTGCCGGTGGGAACGGATGGCAAAATTTACAAAACCGCATACACACGGGTGACTGGATGTAAAAAAGCACATGAGTGCTTATTCCATTATCCTCGATTAAAAAACAAAACAACAAAAAATCCGAGCGCTTTGATTTGTTGCTTTACAAGATTGAGCGCTATTTAAATTCCATAAATTATTATTATCATTATTATTATTATTATTATTATTATTATATTATTATTATTATTGATCTTTCATTCATTGCTAATTGTTGTTAACCTTTCATCTATCCAGTCTTCGGCTAAGTCACTGATAATCATTGCTAAGTTTTGGATAAGGTAAAAAAAAAAAGGGTTTGGGTTAACACAGGGATCGAACCAGGGACGTCTGGCTTTGCTAGATGTGTGGGCTTACCACCAGACCACTAGGTTGTGTCTTGATAGTGTTGGCTGAGTCCTCCCACGCTGCTTTTTAATGGGGGGAAAAAATCCAATCCATTGCTTATTCAATGTCCTTCGAATGAGACTATAAACCGAGGCCCCGTGTACGAACGCATGCAGAACATCTTGCGCACACGTTAAATCCTGTTCCGCTTTTCCGGAAGAGTAGGCCATTGTGTGCTGGTGGAAACAGATGACAAAATTTACAAAACCGCACACACACGGGGACTGGATGTAAACAACCACACGAGTGCTTATTCCATTATCCTCGATATAAAAGAATAAAATAAAATAAAAAAATTTAATGTAGCATCTGGAAATAAAAATTTGATTTTGACTTTCACCTTAACTTTGACTTGACTTACTCTGGACCTCACCTTACTCTGGCACATCCCACGTTCTTCCGGCACCAGTTTAGCCGTTGTATTGGTAACGTGCGGCATTAGCTGCTGGGGTTTCTGTCAGGCTACTCTCTAGAGTTGACCCTGCATTACTGGTCGAGATGCGGCGAAGTTGTGGGTAAAGTGTGTTTGCTCTGGTTGTATGATTATGCCGGGTGCAAGTGACTGTATGTTTGGTTGATTTTTTTTTTATCGGGAATGATAAAGATAAGAGTAGTGTGTGTGTGTGGGGGGGGGGGGGGGGGTGTTGGTGGGGTTTTTTTTTATTTTATTTCGAGGATAATGGAATAAGCACTCATTGCTTTTTTTTTACTTCTAGTCCCCGTGTGTATGCAGTTTTGTAATTTTTGTCATCTGTTCCCACCGCCACACAATGGCATACTCTTCCGAACAGCGGAACGGGTTTTAACGTGTGCGCAAGGTATTCTGCGTACGTTCGCACATGGGACATTTTATAGTCTCATCCGAAGGACTTTTGGGGGGAGCAGAGTCAGCACTGATGTTAACTCCAGAGGAAAAATCCCCTTGAAAGAGATGCGAATCCGAGTGTGTGTGTGTGTGTGTGTGTGTGTGTGTGTGTGTGTGTGTGTGTGTGTGTGTGTGTGTGTGTGTGTGTGTGTGTGTGGTGTGGTGTGAGAGAGAGAGAGAGAGAGATGATCACTGAATAGAAATTAATGAATATATATATATATATATTATATATATATATATATATATAATGAGAGAGAGAGAGAGAGAGAGAGAGAGAGAGAGAGACAATGACAATGACAATGACAACAGTTTATTGTGATAAGCATCAATGCCCATTCACAAGGGGACAGTGGGATGGGGACTGGGCACAAAACACAGAATCAACGAAAAGCATAATTAATTAATGACAGCCCAAACAGTCTTCATGACATGGATTCCATATCATTGTTCTATTACATATAATGTAGAGAGAGAGAAGAGAGAGAGAGAGAGAGAGAGAGAGAGAGAGAGAGAGAGAGAGACAATTGACAATTGACAATTGACAAAATTTATTGCTATTTAGCAATCAAGCCATATAGCGCTGCGGCGCGGTAACAAACGATATCGAACGCGACACGATTACAATGACGTGGAAACCATGGCAGTAGTGGTATGTACAACAAGATTCGATACATTATTGTCTGTGTCTCAATTTTCAAAACAGCCTTTCCTTTTCCAGTCTGCAGCCAGCGAAGTCAGCCCATGTAAAACCAGATCAGGTCCCGAAGATGATGTAATTCCCGCTCAGCACATCCCACTGTCTCTGCTGTTGTGTGTTAGGACGCTGCTTCCCTTTACGAAGTCTGGCAAGCCTGACACGTTCTTCTGGCAACATGTTTTTCTCTTCTTGCTTGATGTACCAGAACACACACTTAGGTTCCTCGCCAGTATCTCAATTACAAGAGTATTCCAGGGGGATGTCATCTGATTTACACATCACAATGTTTTGATCGCCTGAACTATGTACCACAACCTTTCGAAACCGTGTGTTTCTCTTGCTGTCCCGTAATGGACGCTGCACACGTTTGTCAGTTAGAGTAGACACATACTGTTTCACAATACCAGTATCAGAGTCATCCACTGTGCAGCCAACTATCAGCTCTTCCTGCACATCAGACGCCTCAGAAGACACACTGATCTTGCTGTCTGTTGCTGGATCACACAGTAGATCAAGTGAATCTGGTGTGGCCGAGGCATTCACTGCACTGCTGACACACAGCTCTGTGTACACACTGGTTTGATTTTCTTCTGTTTCCACATCGAGCAGGGAGTCAATGTTACGCAAGACCGGCTCTTCCAAGACACTGTCATTGTCACATTGGCGACTTGCCTGTCTTTCTTGGTGTTGTCTGCTTCTTTGGAGATCGCGACGGATTTGACATGGGGGCTTTTTGCGATAGTACTGAACTCGGGAGTTACTGTTCAGCACCAGGTCCGCCATTTCTGTTGACACTGACTTGTCAGCTGGCTTCATTCGCAAGACGAACACAACGCTGCCGCTCTCCCCCGCGACTTTCCAACTCGATACGACTTTGTCGATCAGCAGGGCGTTTAAAGTTGTTATTACAGTTGCTGGAAGGCCAGTAACTGACATTTTGAAGCTAACATGCAAAAATTTGCAGCAGCTTACTAACAGCACACCAGTTCAGTTCTCGTCCCCTCACGTTGTCCTAGAGAGAGAGAGAGAGAGAGAGAGAGAGAGAGAGAGAGAGAGAGAGAGAGAGAGAGAGAGAGAGAGAGAGAGAGAGAGAGAACTATTTACAAACATTAACAAAGGCACTTTTTGTGCGAATAGACATCAGGGGACGGGATAGCTCAGTGGTCGGAGCACTCGCTTTCCCCCAGCCAAGTTAAGCAGCCTCGAGCGTGGTTACCAGTTGGATGGGTGACCTTGGCTTCAGTACAGTTCCCCCAGTTCACTCAGCTGTAAATGGGTACCCGCCCTCTTTAGGGTCAGGGAAGGTAAAGCAGCGAGGGAGAGGAGATGGGCGCCGCCCTCAATATGCTGGCCCTAGAGAAGTGAGGTCTCTGACGCCTCGCTCCCCTACGACCTTATAGGTTATGGGACTCCTTTACCTTTACCTAAGACAGACATACTCTCTCTCTCTCTCTCTCTCTCTCTCTCTCTCTCTCTCTCTCTCTCTCTCTCTCTCTCGTTTTTCCGTTGTTTTTTTGTTGTTGTTTTTTGATAGTTCCTAATCAGGGCAAGGGCCGGGTGAAATAAAAGTATGCCTATGCCTTATTCTGTTACCCTTGAAAAATAAAGATTCATCACCATCTCTCTCTCAACCAACAACGTAGCCTAACTCATCACTGTATTCCCCCCATTACTCCCCCAAACCAAACCCCATCGTCTCTGATCTAGCTAATAATATTAATAATAATAATAATCCTCTGATCCAACAGAGCACGGGCTCTGATGACGTCCTAGAGAACCGATTCAACCTTGTGGTGAACAACGCCAGAGTCGGACACTCTCGATTCATGAATGCCACTAAAAAAGCCTTCTTGTCCAAAAGTCGAACAGCCTCCGAGGAAGCATGTGAATTGTACGACGCTTTCAAATTCTAAATGTGAGTTTACACACACACATTAGAGAAAGAAAAAGAAGAGATCTATGGATGTATTTCTGTTGTTGTTTTTTAACTAGAATTTTGTTAGGAACATAGGGGGACTGGATAGCTCAGTGGTGAAAGCGCTGGCTTACCCCCGGCCAAGTTAAGCAACGTTGAGCGTGGTTACCACTTGGATGAGTGACCGTTTGCGCGCCTTGGCTTCAGTACAGTCGTAGCAGATGTCAATAATTGGTCACAGGTTCACTTCCCAATCTTAAGTTTCCCATCTGACTGAAATGAATGACTGAGTTATTTCATGAGATTGGTATTGTGTTGTTGTGTGTGGGTTGTGTATGTGCTGATAATTTTGCAAATGCATGAAATGACGTAATATGTAAACAAATTTGATATATGTCAAATTGACAGAATTTGGAACTTCGAGTGAAAATGACAAGAAGTAGATAGGGCTTAATGATAATGATGGCTTAATGGGATTTTTAAGTCCAGGCTAATAGGCATTTTTTTGTTTAGTTGGTTGATTCTGTTTTGTTGTTTGTTTGTTTGTTTGTGGTAATTTTTGGTTTTGTTGTTTGGTTTTGTTCCTTGGTTGTTGTTGTTGGGTGGTGTTTGTTTTTTGTTTGGGGGGGGGATAATTTTGTAACTTTGCCATCCACTGATATCTATCAGATTCATATTTGTAACCTAAAAAAATTTCATGATTTGCATAATGTGACGGTTGTTGGGTTTGTTTGTTTGGGTGTTTTTTTAAATAAGATTATACTATTATTGTTTTATCTGTACAAAGTGCTGAATATTATTCGTTAACATCTTTTCTTTTCGTTTTTAAAGAAACAAAAGCTCACGCAGGCAATTCATTAATGCTGACGACTGATCTTCTGTTGACGTGGGAACCATGAATACAGGGACCAAGCAAGATTTGCGTCCCTTGATAGAACAGCTCCCAGCAATGTTGAATAGTAGCCTCCCTTGATGAGTCTCTTCCGCACAATAAGTTTGAATAAGTGTGATTTCGCCAAGGAATTTAGGCAAATTCTGCACTCATTTAATTGTTATAATCGTTCTGAGTACATGTTCGTTCTCATTTAAAAAAATATTTTGCTTTTTTTTTTTGTTCCTCAGCTAGAGCTTGGAAGTTCACCTATGATGAGTTTGTTTTTTGCACATGCAACCCTTTTTACCTACCGTTAAGGTAGCCGCATTCCAACTTCGGGAATGATGTCTAAACACCACACCAGTGTGTAGACAGGTTTTGATTTTTTTTTTTTTTTTTTGGGGGGGGGGTCATCCGTTCTTGCCGGTACTAATGGGATACTCTTCTAAAAGGCAGAATGGATTTTAACGTATGTGCAAGACGTTCTGCGTGCGTTCGCACAGAGGCCTTGGCACACGAGTCTCATCGGAAGGACGAGTGTGGATGGGGCGGGGGGAGGTGGGGGGAGTTCAGTCGGTACAGATGTTAACTTCAAGGGGGGGAAACAAATCTCCATGGAACGGGCGTCTTGGTGACTGATCAAACCCGGGGCTTGGTCCCGTGCAGTGAAATCGCCAGCGCAACGCTCTAACCACTAGAGCTATCCTGCCCCGCCTAAACTATGATATAGTTGTTATCGCGAATATTGCTGGATATATATTTGGTTTTCTGTTATTAGTTCTAACTGATTGCAAAAAAAAAAGGGAATAACGAAATAAATGCACGTCTTATTAATGATTGTATCATGCTTAACTGGGCATAGAAAGTGATTTCTTTTTTTGCTCGATTTTCTTCGTCTGTCTCTGTCTGTATACATAGTTATTTTATTTTTGCTCGAATTTTTTTGTGTCTGTCTCTGTCTGTCCCTTGTCTGTGAAATTTACTGTCTTATGATTTTTAAAAATTATTATGTATGCTCAAAAAGTGGTGACTGTTATAATTTTCTTCTTTTTTTGTCTTTTTTGTCATCATAATACTTAATGGCGCTATTGAAGTTTATTGGGCTGATTTTTTTTCTGATTTATTTTATTTACACACACAAAAAAGTGGTGTACAACTATCATGACTATTCTTGTTTAGTAAATGTTCGTCCTCAGGACTCGATGGAATGATAATTTGTTTCTGATTTGTCATGTATGCACGAAAATTGGCAACTATTTTTTTTTTGGTTGTATTTTTGTCATCAGGACATTATATCGCTATTGACATTTTTTGCATGATAACTTTTCTGATTCATTATGTATACACAAAAATTAGCTTTCATATTTGAGGGGGGGGGGTGCTTTTATATATTTTCTTGTCTTCAAGAATAATAATAATAATAATGTATGGAATTTATATAGCGCTGAATCTTGTAAAGCAACAAATCAAAGCGCTTAGATTTTATTTCATACCACTTTAAGTCACGGCAGATTTCTCTCCGTGAAATTCGGGCTGCTCTCCCCGGGGAGAGCGGGAGAACGCGTCGCCACTTAGCGCTGCGCCACCCTTTCACCCTTTTTATTTTTTTTATTTTTTCTGCAGCTGTATTTGTTTCCCTATCAGAGTGGCTTTTTTCTAAGAATTTTGCCAGGGACAACTCTCTTGTTGCCGTGGGTTTTTTTACGTGCGCTAAATAATTACGTGTAACACACGGGACCTCGGTTTATCGTCTCATCCGAAAGACTAGCGCCCAGACCACCACTCATGGTCTAATGGATAGGGGAAAAATTTCCGGTCCAAACGGGTACGAACCGCCGCACACTTCCGACCCGGACTTTTCGCTTTCTAGACAGGCGCGTTACCTCTAGACCACCGATCCACCATCATGACGATGTTGAGATTTGTTGGCTGAGGAATTTTCAGATTCATTATGTATGCACATATATTAGCAATTATATTTTTTGTTTATATATTCATATATATATACATTGTTGTCTTTAAGACATCATGTCGCTAATGATGTTTTGTTGGCTGAGGAATTTTCTGATTCATTATGTATGCACGAAAATTGACAGTTATATATATATATATTTTTTAATGTTTTAGATATATATATATGTATATATGCTATATATATAACAGCACGAGCAATGCCACCGATAAAATTTACATGAACGGCCAACAACTGGAGGAGGTAGACGCTTTTAAATACCTCGGCGCTACACTCACAAAGGACGGGCGATCGACGACAGAAATCAAAGTCAGAATAGCCATGGCAACATCTTCCATGACAAAACTCACCACCATATGGAAAAGTAAAGAGATCAGTTTCCCAATCAAACTAAAGCTCTACAAAGCCCTAATTCAGTCGATCCTGCTGTACGGAAGTGAAACCTGGACATTGACTGCTGAAACAGCAAAGCGAATCCAGTCATTCGAAACAAAATGCCATAGAAAACTACTGGGCATATCCTGGAGAGAACGAAAGACCAACGAATTTGTCAAGAGTCAAATAACACGGCTGGCAGGTCCACAGGAACCCCTTCTCACCATCGTCAAGAAGAAAAAGCTGACATGGTTCGGCCACGTCACCCGCCACAACACTCTGCCCAAAACAGTACTGCAGGGAACACTCGAAGGTGGCAGAAGGAGGGGAAGACAGAACAAGTCATGGATGGACAACATCAGAGAATGGACCAGGATGAATGACTCGGCACTACTGCGCAGAGCCGAGGACCGAGATGGATGGAGGAGGCTTACCACGGCATCGTCTTTCATGTCTCCCCCACGACCGCCAAGGTCACGGGTCTGATGATGATGATATATGCTTATTTGTCTTCAGAACATCTTGGCGCTGTTGAAATTCATTGGTGAATGAATTTTCTGATTTATCATGTATGCAAAGAAATTAGTAGCTGCCACACTTTGCCATGTTTTATGTAGTTTTGATCTGACATAACCGATGTTGATGCTGTGATGATTTTTGCTCAGCGGGATTGGGTTTGGTGCTTTTTTTCCTTGGCCTTTTCTTTTCTTTTCTTTTCTTTTTGCTTGAATATTTGCCAAGCGGTTTTTTTTTCGTTTGTTCTTTCTTTATACAATAATGAATGTTGACTTTTGTTGTTACTTTTCTCTCTTTCTCTCTCTCTTGCATACCATTGTTGTTTACTGCAAGTTTACAATTTTGAACCGTTTTCATCACTTGTGATATTTAGTATAAACGCCCATAATAATTATGTATCTCCTTTCTAAGATCTTAATGACGAACCTGCTGCTTATTTTCATTCGAATATGTTTGTACTTCTTTTCTCCTGCTTTGTATATATTCAAGCCATTTTGAAACTATTCTCACAGGCCTTTATCTTGAAGCCTGGCAATGAGTATTATGTGTGCCATATTCTTTCTTTGGTCATTATTTGAATGTGCAGGTTTGCTGCACATTTTGAAAACTGAAAACTCGGTGATAAGCAATTTATTTATTTCGTTTGTTCACAAGTACAGCCCACTTGATAGATTTTTTATTGAAAAAAATTGAGCAGCAAAGTGTCCGGTTGAAGTTGAATAATGTTGATCATTAAGCAATTGTAATCAGTTATTTAACTCCTGAACAGACCCGTCCCTTCAAACCCTCCGGACATCGACCCTGCTGATAGAGACCTAGACATCAACTGTGAGCAACTAACCAGGGAGGAGATCAGGAAAGCCATCAAAATGCTGAGAAATGGCAAGGCAGCAGGACCGGACAACATCCCACCAGAAGCACTCAAGGCAGACCTGGAGACCACGGTAGAGATGCTGTACCCTCTCTTTGGGAAGATTTGGGAAGAGGAGGAAGTACCATCAGACTGGAAGGAGGGCTACCTCATCAAGCTACCCAAGAAAGGAGACCTCAGTAACTGTGCCAACTATAGAGGGATAATGCTTCTGTCGGTGCCAGGAAAAGTCTTTAACAGGATCCTCCTCGAGAGAATGAAAAATGCAGTCGACCCTCTCCTCCGAGACCAACAGGCCGGCTTCCGCCAGAACAGATCATGCATAGATCAGATTGCCACCTTGCGCATTATCATTGAGCAATCTTTAGAGTGGAACTCATCTTTATACATCAACTTTGTTGATTATGAGAAAGCCTTTGACAGTGTGGACCGCAACACCCTCTGGAAATTGCTTCGCCACCATGGAGTGCCAACCAAACTGGTCAACTTGATCAAGAACTCCTATGAAAGAATGACCTCCCGGGTGGTCCATGGAGGACAACTCACAAACAGCTTTGAGGTGAAGACCGGAGTCAGACAAGGCTGTCTCCTGTCACCTTTCCTCTTCCTCCTGGCGATCGATTGGACCATGAAGACTTCAACGGCATACAGAAGAAATGGAATCCAGTGGACACTGTGGGACCAGCTGGATGATCTCGACTTTGCAGACGACCTGGCCCTGCTTTCCCACAGCCGCCAACAGATGCAGGACAAGACTATAGAACTAGCAGCCACCTCATTACAAGTTGGTCTCAAGATCCATGAAGGCAAAACCAAGATTCTCAAGATCAACGCAGTGAGTGAGGACCCAGTCACACTAAATGGGAAGGAGCTGGAAGAAGTGGAGACATTCACGCACCTGGGTAGCATCATTAACATGCAGGGCGGCACAGACGCAGACGTCAGAGCAAGAATTGGCAAGGCGAGGGCAGCGTACTTGCAGCTGAAGAACATCTGGAGCTCCAAGGTTGTGTCGACCCGCACAAAGATCAGGCTGTTCAACTCCAACGTCAAGTCAGTCCTACTATATGGAGCGGAGACATGGAGGACAACAAAGACCACCATCAAGAAAGTGCAGACCTTCATCAACAGCTGCCTGAGACGAATCCTCCAGATCCACTGGCCCGACACCATCAGCAATGCAGACCTGTGGCAACATACCAACCAGCTGCCAGCCGAAAATGAAATCCGGCGCAGGAGATGGGGATGGATTGGGCACACCCTGAGAAAGCCAGCCAGCAACATCACAAGGCAGGCACTATCATGGAACCCCCAGGGAAAACGAAAAAGAGGAAGGCCAAGAAACACCTGGCGACGCGACCTTGAGGCAGAAACCAGAAAGATGGGATATACCTGGAGACAGCTGGAGAGAATAGCCCAGGACAGAGGACTCTGGCGGACTGTTGTCGGCGGCCTATGCTCCAGGGGGAGTGATGGGCCTAAGTAAGTAAGTAAGTAATCAGTTATTTGTTTGTTCGTTTACTTTGTAAGGAAAACACAAAGTGCGTGACTTGTTTTGTTTTGTTTTGTTTGGTTGTTTGTTTTTTTAATCAAGGACTAATCACTACACTTTTTTTCCCCTGTTGAAACGTAATCGTCATGCAGCTGCTTGTTTGTTTGACTTTTGTCTGTCTGTGTCTGTATAACAGTCTATGTCTGTGTGTTTGTTTGTGTGTCTTGAAGAACATGCGTTCTCCAGTCTTAAAGAGGCTGTATTCATCTGCATGGTTGATGTCGTAGCAGCCCATAGAAATGCAAACTATCGTTGTCACACAAAGTGTGTCACACATAGGGTGCATTGTGGTTATCGGATGCTTAGATTCGTGTCAAATAATTATCACTTATTGTGAATAGACAAATTGAAGAAGAAGAAGGAGAAGGAAAAGAAGGAGAGAAGAAGAAGAAGAAGAAGAAGAAGAAGAAGAAGAAGAAGAAGAAGAAGAAGAAGAACAACAACAACAACAACAACAACAACAACAACAACAACAACAACAACAAAGTTAGTTAGATGCCTGCAAGGTATATCAAACATTATCGTCTCTTTCTAGAATGCTGTGTGTTTAACATGTTTAAACTTTAGACAAGTGTTGGGGTTTTTCGTTGTTGGGGTTTTTGTTGTTGTTGTTGGGGGTTTTTGGTGGGGTTTTTTTGTTGGGTTTTTTTTTTTTGGGGGGGGGTTGGGCTTCAATGAATATCTGTATCCAAGATTAACATTCACGTATTGTCATCTGTTCTCTTTATTCGAAAAGGCTTGCTTTTGGATTGACCAAATTCATATTCAAGAGTCAAGTTGCTTGAAGTGGTTGAAAACGCTATGTTTAGATTTCTGTCACATGCAGTGTTGAAATATTTTTGTTGAGGCACATTATATGATCTTATTACATTTTGTTTCCAGAAAATTATCCTCCGTTACCCGTTGAGGATCACAGGCTCATTAAATCTTGAATCTTGTATTCTCACGACCTACTGTTATAATTTTCCATTATACTGCTGTGTTGCTCATGAACTGTGATGTGCTACTGTTCTCTTTGAAGCTAAGCCTCTCAGTCAATCCTCACTTGAAGCTCCTTGTATTGTTCTTAAAGCAATCTTGATTCTTCATCATTGTCCTTCAGAAAACTTTTTGAGGGGGGTGGGGTGTTATACTTTCGTCACACTGAAAATGACTTGATTATTGAAGATATAACCCTTAGCCAAAGTTTTTTTTTTATTTAAAAGTTTTTAAACCTTCTCAGTGCTGGTTTAAATCATGAATATTCATAAAGAAAGAAACATACATGACATACAAATCAATGTGAAGAGCAACAACAAGCAAATAAGCTTATAGCGTGCTCTAAGAAAAAAGCTCATCAGTGGGTTTGGGTTTTTTAAAAGTTGATTGGCTCTTAGGAATAGTGTGACCACTTTGCACATATGCTTACAATATATAATTCATCGGCGTAACTTCAGCATTACTTTCTGATTCTATTCTTTTTATATTAGAGGATGCAGTTTGTGTAACAACATAATTCTCAATGAGGTTCACCAATAGTGATATTTTGTGTATACAACATTTTCCAACTAAGATTAGAAACGTTCAACATGAAAACCGTCAACAACAAAAATAATAATCACTTTATTTGTTTGAGTCTTGTTACGTGTAATTTGCTCAATAAGTTTTCCCTAATAAATTCTTTTTGCAAACTAATGTTTGAAATCATACTGTTTGATATTGCCTGCCTTCCTACATGTTTGCGAGTGTGTGTGTATGTGTGTGTGTGTGGAGGGGGGGTCTCTCTCTCTCTCTCTCTCTCTCTCTCTCTCTCTCTCTCTCTCTCTCTCTCTCTCTCTCTCTCTCTCTCCCTTTCTGTGTGAGTAAGTGAGTGAATGTGTGTTTGTGTGAGTGAATGAGTGTGTGTGTGTGTGTGTGTGTGTGTGTGTGTGTGTGTGTGTGTGTGTGTGTGTGTGTGTGTGTGTGTGTGTGTAACTCTCTGTGTGTATGTTCGCGCGCGTGTGTGCATGTTCGCGCGCGTGCGTGCGTGCGTGTGTGTGTGTCCACGTGTATATGTCTATCTGTGCGATTTACTTACTTATTCTTTTTTTTGCTTCAGGTATTCATTTCTATTTTCAGACGGCTAGGTGGGCACACTTACGAACATACAAGTCCATGAGCAGTGTTGGTTTGGTTTTTTCATCATGATAGTAGTTTATTACCCACAGTAAGTAAGTAAGTCTTCAATTTTAACGTCTTTCCACTTTAAGTGATACCAGACGGCCCTAAAATAGGAGACTGAATGAAAGAGATGGATGGATGGATAGATAGATAGATAGATAGATAGATAGATAGATAGATAGATAGATATAGATAGATAGATAGATAGATAGATAGATAGATAGATAGATAGATAGATAGAGAGAGATCTACTCTGTGTGGTGCGTACATGCGTGTGTGTGTGTGTGTGTGTGTGTGTGTGTGTGTGTGTGTGTGTGTGTAATAAAGAGTAATAACAAGGGAAATACACAAATAGTATTCTTAACATAAACAGATCAAGAACAACAACTTTCTAAAAAATGAAATTCGAAGAGAACTACAACTACAACAAGTGCCCTATAGGACTTAACAATAAACCTTTAGCAATGTCAAACGTTAGCTTTACATTTTTCAAAACTTCGTCAATTGTTTTCTCAGAAAAGGCAGGGAGATAAGGTTTTAAATTCTCACATTCAAGTATGATATGGGTATTTGAAATATATTAACCACATAGGCATTTAACATCCTTGGTTAATTTTGTTGTGAATGCATTTAATCTTATCCTGAAAAATAATGCCTTGAGTTGTCTTTCTTTGACAGCATTTGTATGAATCTCTAAAATTACTGCCCACAGTAACTGTCTTATATCACTATCATAGAATGTTCCATTATAATGTCAGCAAAAGACACAACTATCGCTAGTTAGAATTCCTCTACCCACATTTTGTTTCTCGGATTCATGAAGAAGTTAGGGAAAACACAAACAGGCAAAGAAAGAAACACACACAGAGACTGAGATTATATATTTTTCTCCAGTAAGACCTCTACTGTTGACAGTTGTGAGAATATAAATATACATACATGAGAGAGAGAGAAGTTGGTTTGAATGCAGGTGTGTCCTTATTACCAAGTAGTGAATGGACATTAAACAAAAACAAACAAAACAAACAAACACACACACAAATACATTTAAATAAGCACGTGTGCGTACATTATACACAAAAATACACAGGTTCACACGAACGCAAGCATGAACCTAAGAATACACGCACGCAGGCGAATGTGCGTGTATACACACAAACACATACACACACGCGCAAGCACGCACGTACGAACTCATGCATGCACGAGCGCGCGCGCGCGCACACACACACAAACACACACATGCGCGCGCGCACACACGAGCGCGAGCAGACAGACAGACAGACAGAGACAACATGCGTATGCATTACAATGCATTATATACAAGCCAAAGAAGATTTTTCGGCCAAGTTTGTTTCAAACCAATCTATATTGGCCTATAATGTGTGAGAGAGAGAGAGAGAGAGAGAGAGAGGCAGACAGACAGACATACAGACAGAGACAACATGCATATGTATTACAATGCACTATATACAAGCCAAAAGAAGACTTTTCGGCCAAGTTTGTTTCAAACCAATCTATATTGGCCTATGTTAACCCACACGAACAAAAAACGGGAGTTCAGCACTTTAAAAATCTGACTCAGTGACCCAGATTGCCTCCCTTGCCTGTTCAAATTTATTTGAACATGGGCAGAGTGTGGTGTCGTTAGACGGGTTTTAGGTCATTAAGTGGATTAAAGCCTTCAACTGTGTCAAACCTAGTCCAAATGCCACCGGAAATTATCTTTAAAACGCTCAGCGCATCGTTTTCTATCAACATATATGAAAACACAACACACAATATAGGCAATATTTAAAAGATGCTACATAAAACTGATAATAACTCCCTGGTCAAAACTGCTAACACCCAGGAAAATGTATTGCTTTATCCTATTCACACGCTCCCGGAGACAACAGGAATTGTCAGATTTGGTTTCGTTTGTCTCGCGATTTGCAGTCTGTGCATTGACAGCCCACCTGGTGAAGGAAAGGAGAAGGAAGATTCCAGACCCAGGGAGAATTTCTATGTCTTCTTTGAGCCTGTCCACTTCACGACAAAAACCACTTTACGACACAGCATACTAGCTTTTTTTTTTTTTGGGGCGGGGGGACAAGTTTATGAATAAAAGTTCCGTGTATAACACATATTTAACGCATCTTTTTGAAAGAAAACCCCGAACAAAAAAGTAGGAAAAAGGTAAAGGAGTCCCATAACCTATAAGGTCGTAGGGGAGCAAGGCGTCAGAGACCTCACTTCTCTAGGGCCAGCATATTGAGGGCGGCGCCCATCTCCTCTCCCTCGCTGCTTTACCTTCCCTGACCCTAAAGAGGGCAGGTACCCATTTACAGCTGGGTGAACTGGGGGAACTGTTCTGAAGCCAAGGCGCGCAAACGGTCACCCATCCAACTGGTAACCACGCTCGACGCTGCTTAACTTGGCTGGGGGAAAGCGAGTGCTCCGACCACTGAGTTATCCCGTCCCCTTACAAAAAAGTATTATTAAATAAAACCTCGCAGAAATAACAAGAATTTTGGGTGTTGCCACAAAATTCGTTAGAAAAAAACCCACTCATTTTCCGAAGCAAAGAGAGGAAAAATACTCAGGCAGGAGAAAACTGAACTGGGTGGTGTTGTTGAAGGGGGGTGGGGGGTGGGCGAAGTGTTTCCACAAGGACAATATGTGGCTAGAATTTCATGTTGACATCCGTTCCGCTTTTCGGAAGAGTAAGCCATTGTGCGCCGGTGGGAACGGATGACAACATTTTAAAAAACTGCATCCACAAGGGGACTGGATGTTAAAAAAAAAGCTCATGAGCGCTTATTCCAGTATTCTCGAAATAAAAGAAGAAGAAAAAGTACATATATATAAATATTGAGTTATCTCTTCTGATTATAACGCTTCTTACATGCAATTCAACACAAAGCTATACAGTAAAATAACATACATTACAGTTCAATACAGTACAATGCAAATACAGTACAATTCCTACACTACAAATATACAACGCCATAGAGAACAATTCCAGGCAATACGAGGCAAATGGGCACTGACTTTTTTTTTTTTGGGGGGGGGGGGGGGGGGGGGGGGGGAAGGGGGCAAGGCAATTTGAAAAGGCAACGTCACACAAGTAAGCTGTAGGACTTTTGTCCAAAGGATTTTTTTTCACAACATTTATTGACTTACTCTGTAACAATGGCGTTTATGTCTGCAGCAATCCCCGAAGTCGACATGCAGCTACCTGCTTAGTGGGCAAAGACGGGTTGTTGCATAATTATACGCAAACTCTGACCTTTGGTGAACATCAGAGCTCGAACTGGGGGGAAATGTCTGTAGTGATGGTGATCATTATGTCTGTGTAGTGATGGTTATCATTATGTCTGTGTAGTGATGGTTATCATTATGTCTGTGTAGTGATGGTGATCATTATGTCTGTGTAGTGATGGTTATCATTATGTCTGTGTAGTGATGGTGATCATTATGTCTGTGTAGTGATGGTTATCATTATGTCTGTGTAGTGATGGTGATCATTATGTCTGTGTAGTGATGGTTATCATTATGTCTGTAGTGATGGTGATAATTATGTCTGTAGTGATGGTGATCATTATGTCTGTAGCGATGGTTATCATTGCGTCTGTAGTGATGGTGATCATTATGTCTGTAGCGATGGTTATCATTATGTCTGTAGTGATGGAGATAATTATGTCTGTAGCGATGGTTATCATTATGTCTGTAGTGATGGTG
>CM054138.1:48778327-48805827 GCA_028751875.1 Rapana venosa
CTCCATGGCTAGAGCTCCGAGGGTTACCAATGGTGAGGTATGACTATGCGACTAAAAAGTCTAGAGAATGTGCTAACGTGTGTCCACTTTACAGCTTAGTCTTTGGTGATCGACTATGACTCTCTGACTTAGGAGGCTTGACTTGCACAGTCCTTATGTGCTGCAGCCCTGGGGGCTAGTTGTCCTTTGGAGAACATCTCCAACGCTGACTGTCCTTATGCCCTCTTATTTGGCCGAGAGAGTAGGGGTGTGCTGTGGGCAAGGCAACTCCGTTTGTAACCAACTTTCTGCCCAATTTCCGAAACAGCAGCTGCCTCCTCTGCTGTTTTGGAGGTCATCATCGAACAGCATTGCACTGGACCCCAGAAGGAAGGAGAAAGAAAGGAAGACCAAAAGCAACGTGGAGAAGAACTGTAGAAAGTGAGATGAAGGCCATGCAGCACTCTTGGGGATCAGTGACTAGGTTGGCCCAGAATAGGCAGGAGTGGAAGCGCTTTGTTGCTGCCCTACACACCACTGGGTGTAATGGCTAATGATGATGATGATCGAACACCACACACACACACACACACACACACACAACACACACACACACACACACACACATATATATTATATATAATATATATATATATAATTATATATATATATAATATATTATATATATATTATATATTTTATTATTAGGAAGGTAGGCAGGGAATGGGGTTTAGAGAAAGGGGGTGGTGGTGGGTGGTAGTGGTGGAGGCTTGAACTTAAAGGGGTCAGTAGGGTAAAGATACTTGCAAAGTGGAGGAAGTTGGTGGGGGAGGAGGGTGGAGGTGGTAGGGGGAGTAACGGAGGAGGGGTGGGGGAGGAGAAGGAAGGAAGAAGGTTACAGTGTGACATTTCTTGGCCAAGGAGACTGCGCACATATCTGTTAGCTGAACCTTTGGCTCGTAGGCAGAAAGAATGGGGGCGAGAGAGAGAGAGAGAGAAGAGAGAGAGAGAGAGAGAGAGAGAGAGAGAGAGAGGAGGGAGGGAGAGAGAGGGGGGAGAGAGAGGGGGGGAGAGAGGGGGGGGCGAGAGAGAGAGGGGGGAGAGAGAGGGGGGGGAGAGAGAGAGAGAGAGGGAGGGAGAGAGAGAGAGAGGGAGGGAGAGACAGAGACAGACAAACAGACAGACAGAGACAGACAGACAAACAGACAGACTGAAACATTCAGTCATTCACACACACACACACACACACACACACACACACACACACACACACACACACACACACACACACACACATGTATGTTTGTCCGTCGTGTCCGACGATGACCTCCAAAACAGCAGAGGGGGAAGCTGCTGTTTTGGAAACTGGGCAGAAATTTGATTATAGTGGAGATGCCTTGCCCACAGTACATCCCCACTCTCTCGGCCAAGTGGGCATAAGGACAGTCAGCGTTGGAGATGTTCTCCAAAGGCCAACCAGCCCCCAGGGCTGCAGCACATAAGGACTCTGCGAGTCAAGCCTCCTAGTCAGAGAGTCATAGTCGATCACTAAAGATTAAGCTGTAAAGTGGAATTCCATGAGTGAGAAAGCCACTGGTCATACAGCCTCTCACTTTGCTGTTGCCCCCAGCGTCAATGGTTTAATCAAGAACTGTGATAAAGCCCAGGCGCTGAGGGAGCACACACACAACACACATACACACACACAAAGCCTACACATCACAGAAAACCACAAAAGCAGATATTCATGTACACACTTGGCCCAAACTGAAAACACACGGAGACAAAAAAAGAAGAAAAAATTAAGCGAGAGGGACAGATTCACATCCAAATCCAGATTCACATGCACACAGACAGACACACAGGCAGAAAAAGAAGGCGGGGGGGGGGGGGGGGGGGGGGGGGGGGGCGGGGGGGGGGGGGGGGGGGGGGGGGGGAAGGGATGTGAAAGAAGCTCACATACCACGTTAGAAACGTGCAGCATGCGCCGCTTTGCAAATGGACACGCGCGACAAAAAGAAATCATAAGTAACCAGGCAATGGGGGGGGGATAGGGGGGGCTGTGTGGAGTTGGGGCGCGGTATATTTATTGTCTCACACGGTCTCACTGTAGGCTCACAGAGGTTCGGTGTTTATTCGCAGCACCCAATGATAATGACATGGTCCTCCTTGTCCATATGTTCCTGTCTTCACGCTTACTTCATTTATTTATTTTATATATTTATTTATTCTTTTATATTTATTTATTCTTTTATATCGAGGATAATGGATTCTCATGCTGCTGGAATCGGTGATGGTGCCAGTGAGAGAGGCTGGTTGTCTGCCTTTTTTTTTTTTAATACCACTTTAAGTCACGAGATTTCTCTGCGTGAAATTCGGACCGCTCTCCCCGGGGAGAGCGCGTCGCCACAAGAGCAGCGCCACCCTTTTTTTTCTCTTTTGGTCTGCAACTATATTTGTTTCCCTATCAGAGTGGCGTTTTTCTAAGAATTTTGCCAGGGACAACTCTCTTGTTGCCGTGGGTTCTTTTACGTGCGCTGAAAATGTTGTGTAACACACGGGACCTCGGTTTATCGTCTCATCCGAAAGACTAGCGCCCAGACCACCACTCATGGTCTAATGGATGGGGAAAAATTTCGGGCCCAAACGGGATACGAACCACCGCACACACCCGACCCGGACTTTTCGCATTTAGACAGGCGCGTTACCTCTAGACCACCGATCCACCTTTTATTTTAGTTTTCCCTCGGCCTTGCTTTCCAAGACAGTTTTCATGTGGTCTGTGTCTTGGTTTCGCAATGCCTATATGATCTTAGTTTGCGTTCATTTATTAACTAAAGTAAGAAGTTTAGTTTTCTTGTTGTTCCCAGTTCGTGTGATACGCTTTCCTTTGTTCTTTTATCTGTCCAACTGACTCTGAACTGCATCCAAGTGACACTTATAGTCTACAACGACAACATTTATTTCCATGTAAAGGGCTGGGATAGGCTAGTGGGTAGAGCGTTGCGACTCGGATGATCTGACGGCCGGGATCGAGCCACCACCGGAGATTTTTTCCTCAATATCGACTCCACTTCCCCGAAAGTCCTTCAGATGAAACCGTAAACCGAGGTCGTGTGTACAAACGCACGCAGAACATTTCTTACACACATATTAAAACCCGCTCCGCTTTTCGGAATGGTACGCGGGCTGGTAGGAGCTAACAGATGATATAATTAAACACACACACACACACACACACACACACACACACACTGGTGTCTTGTTCTTGGGTAAAATCTGTTTACAAAGGCAATAGAAATGGTCAGATTTTGACTCGTTTGTTTTGCAAATTGCACTCTGTGCATTGGCAGCCCACCTGGGAAAAGAACAGAGAAGCCCCCCCCCCCCCCCCCCCTCCTTTCCCATAGGAACTTTCCATATCAAGGGAGGAGTTATCTCCGATGAGCCTGTCCACTTTACGACACATGAGACGTCGCATCTCATCTGACTTGATGAGGATTGATCAAACGACCTCCTTGAACAGCTAGCATAGACTAAAGCAACAGGGGAATGAACAGATGACACTTACCTTCTGAAAATCTACGATAATGTACAGGATGTAAAACTGGTTGTCCTGGATCTCTATGACGTAACGCCGTGTAACGTCATCCACAGCCAGCGTCTGGGAGAAACGCTGTGACGTCAGCTGCACAGCAAACTGGTGGGGCCATACCATTGTCTGAGGTCTCTGTAACATAGTATTCATGTCTCAAGCAGGCGGGCGTCCACAAGTGCTTAGTATACAGCAGGGGTACTCCTAAAGCTGGTTTAGTTTCAGCGGGAGATAAGTTAGATTTCCTAAACTTACTTTATGTTTGTCCGTGGTATTCGACGATGACCTCCAAAACAGCAGAGGGGGAAGCTGCTGTTTCGGAAATTGGGCAGAAAGTTGATTATAGTGGAGATGCCTTGCCCACAGCACATCCCCACTCTCTCGGCCAAGTGGGCATAATGACAGTCAGTGTTGGAGGCGTTCTCCAGGGCTGCAGCACATAAGGACTGTGCAAGTCAAGCTTCCTAGTTAGAGAGTCATAGTCGATCACTAAAGACTAAGCTGTAAAGTGGAATTCCATGACTGGGAAAGAAAGCCACTGGTCATACAGCCTCTCACTTTGCTGTTGCCCCCCAGCGTCAATGATTTAATCAAGAACTGTGGTAAAGCCCAGGGGTGCTGAAGGCATGCTACACCATACTTACAAATTATTGACAAAGAGAGAGTGGAGGGTTGTGTCAAGTGGAAAGTAGTTTAATTGAGTTTTACATTTTTAAGGGGGAGGGGGGGGAAGGACAGCCTAGTGGTTAGCTTGTGATCTGAGGTCTCGGGTTTCCTAGCCACCACCATCGAGACACAGTCTGAAGGGATTTTACCCTGGATTTAACAGCACAACCAACTCCACTCTCCCAAAAGTCCTCCGGATGAGACTAAAAACCAAGGGCCTGTGTATAAATACA
Source organism: Rapana venosa (assembly GCA_028751875.1). Lineage (NCBI taxonomy): Eukaryota > Metazoa > Mollusca > Gastropoda > Neogastropoda > Muricidae > Rapana > Rapana venosa. The sequence goes on from CM054138.1 coordinate 48,782,801, forward strand.
CACAGAACATCTTGCGCACACGCTAAAACCCGTTCAGCTTTTCGGAAGAGTAGGCCTTTTCGTGCTGCTAGGAACAGGTGACAATTGAATGGATGTAAAAAAAATAATAATAAAAACTCCCTGTATGCGTGTAATGTATACACACCAGCCCCCCCAGCCCCCCCCCCCCCCCCACCCCCACCCACTCTCTCCACCCCTTCCTTCCCCCTGACCTACTCTATCCTTCCCTCCTTACCTAATCCCCTCTTCCTTCTCCCTCTCTTCCCCCAACCTACCCCCATCTACCTCCACCCTCACCCCTTTCTCCCTTACATATCCCCCCTTTCTTCCTTACGCCCCCCCCCCCCCCCTGACCTACCCTCTCCACCCTCCTAAGCTCTTTCCCTTCTCTACCCTCCTTAAACTACTCCCTTCTTCCTTTCCCCTCCTATCACCCTCCTCTTCCTTTCTAACCTATCCCTCTCTTCCCCCTTAACCTACCCCTCCCCAATAATCTACACCAGTTCCTCCCTTCCCTAATCCCTTCCTCCTTCCTCCCTTCCCTGCCCTCCCTTAATTAACCCTATACTCCCCCCTCCTCCTAACCTATCTCCCTCTTCCTCATCGGTCCCCCTCCCCTGCCTACTCTCTCCATCCACCCTTCCTCCCCTTACCCTCTTTTCCTTTCCCCTCCCTTTCCCCATCCTCTACCCTCACCCCCTCTCCCTAGCCTATCCCTAAATTACCCCTACCTCACCCTGAACCTACCTCCCCTCCCTCCACAATTCTATCCCCCTCCTCCCCCCTAACTTAAACATATATGAAATTAAAAAAATTAAATATATCTACGAATTCATTTTATCCTTAAAGTGATGACATAATCATCAAGATGAAAATTAGTTTCATTTCCCCCTTCTTCCTCCCCTCCCCCCTCACCTACTCTCTCCACCCCTTACCCCTCTTCCTCCCCCCCAACCTAACCCCATCCACCTCTTCCCTCACCCCTCTCTCCCTTACCTACCCCCCCCCACCCTCTACCCCCTCCACCCTCCTAAGCCACCCCTTTCCCTCCTCCATCCCCCCCCCCCCCCCATCCTAACCTATCCTCTCTCTCCCCATGACCTAAAATCTCCCTCCCCCCTCCCCCCGCCCCCTTCCTAACCTACCCCCTTCCCTCAACTACCCTTAACCTTCCTTCTCCCACCCCCCCCCCCTCCCAACATACCCTCTCTTCCCTCCCTCTACCTACAACCCTCCTCCTCTAAACCACCCTCATAACCCCTCATTCTCCCTGCTCCGCCCCCCCCCCCCCCACTCCCCTCCTCCACCCGACCCCCTCCTCCAGGGAATCTCAGATTAAGTCTCAGCTGTATTGAATTAATGTTGTTGTTTTTTAAAATGTAGGGGAGGAAAACAAGTGCATTTAACCACTTACAACTTCTCGATCAGTTTGAAAATGATTTACCAAAGATTCAAATTTTAATAGTAATAATGATGATGATGGTGATGATGATGATGATGATGATGATGGTAATAATGATAATAATGATAATAACAAACCCTTAGAAAATAAAATCTTTCAATGTCTGCATTTTAGGCATTTTTGAGTAAGAACCATGTCTCAGAATGAAATTATATATGGATATAATTTATGACGAAAGCATGTATAGCAAAGTGGTAAGATCATTCGCTATATAAATTCCATACAACATTATTATTATTATTATATTATTATTATTCGACTTCAATCTCATGGGTCCATGAAGTCGTGGGTTGCAAACTTGGGGGTATCTGGTGAATTAAGGATGGGATTTATTCCGTCTTCCAGATGCACACCTACCAGTGCCTTAATTCTCTTTGTGTAGTGGATGGGGTGACCGTTTGCGCGCCTTGGCTTCAGTACAATCCCCCAGTTCACCCAACTGTAAATGGGTACCTGCCTCTTTAGGGTCAGGGGAGGTAAAGCAGCGAGGGAGAGGAGATGGGCGCTGCCCTCAATACGCTGGCCCCTGGAGAAGTTGAGGTCTCTGTCGCCTCCTCGCTTCCTTACGACCTTACAGGTTATGGGACACATTTACCGTTTTATAAACACCTACAGAAGATCAAATATGCATGTTAAAGATCCCGTAATTCATGTCAGCGTTGCGGAAACTCGAACATACCCAGCATACACCCCCGAAGTCGGAATGCGACTACCTTCACGGTGAGGCAAAAAAGATCGCATACGCAAAAATTCACCGTTGGTGAACCACTTAGTTTAAGCCGAGGCACGGGCAAAAATTCACTTACAAGCACAAACTTACCGGTGGTTTTGTGACTGAAGAGGTGGTGTTGGTTTTCATCTTGGCTGTCACTTTCTCACTACTCCTCCCATCATTTGATCCACTTCCCTCTCCTCCTCCTTCTCCTCCTCCTCCCCCCACTGTTACTGCCACCGCCACCACCACTACCACAATCACCAAGGTCACTGCGATGGCGACACTGAGTTTGATACAACATGGTTTGCTGTAGCGATTTTTGATGGCGTCACCAAGTTGACGAATTCTGTCCATGTCGTCGACAAAAACTGTGCTGTCCCTTTCAGAAATATGTCGTTTTCGTCCAATAACTTTATGACTTAAAAAAAAAGTTTTTGAAGATGTTTTTGCTTTGTTGTCCAGTTGTCGTTGTTGTTGTTGCTGCTGCTGCTGCTGCTGCTGCTGATGATGATGATGATGATGATGATGTTCACTACTCTTTCTCTCTCGTTATTAATTTTTGATGTAGGGTGGGGGGTTTTGTTTGCTTTTGTCCCCCGTAGTTTCTTTGTCTGTCAGTGGTCACGTCAGTCCTTTTCACATTATCAGAGGCAACATACTTTACAAACCGATATGAAAATGTTACCAACTTTCACTGATCAGTCCGATATGAGGAACATTACCGTTGTGGTAAAAGTTACAGATTTGTATTCCTCTATTCTTATGTACGAGGATGTATCAAGTTGAAATTCGTTTGAGCATCTTCTTGATCCTTCTGCACTTACAACTTACATGGGCTGTTTTCAACTTCACCCTCACCTACCCCGTAGTCCCATGGACCGTAGGGGCAATCAATGGAGATTTTGCAACCAGCTTCCTTCACACACTGTTTTCACTAAAAGTCAATTCCGAGTTTGAAATCGGGGCACTGAGAAATCAAACAAAAAATGACTTGATAAGTTGGTTTGACAAAATAAAGGTACTGGCTTTGACTCGTTGTCACACACCACTCTTTATCTTTCAAGTATTCAGTGGCATTACATATCAAATCACTGAAGCAATATGTTATGGTTCTTACTCCTACAAGGTAAAAAATAAAAACAAAACAAAAATCCAACAAAAATCAGAAAATTGTTTCGTTACTAGAAACACTGAATCATGTTTCAAACGTACTTTTTTTCTTTCTTTTTTGTGTCTTTTTTTTCTTTCTTTTTCTTTCTTTCTTTCTTTCTTTCTCTTCTTCTTCTTCTTCTTCTTCTTCTTCTTCTTCTTCTTCTTTTTACAGAAGCAACAGCAAAGTCCTAACTTTTAAACTTTCCACTACCAAGTTGAGAAAAAAAAACTGTTGTGGTGAGATATGTATACTCTTCTGACTTCGTGTTCGAATATGTATCAAATCTAAAATCTTTCAAACACTTTCTCAGCCAATATTCGCTTATCACTTAAAAATCATTTTCACTTGCAGCACTTCCGAATCTGGAATCAGGAAACAGAGCTAAAAAAAAATATTTTAAAAAGTACATAAACAAAGGAAATGTTAGGAACAGATGTGTGTAGGCCTAGATATCCTTTATCTTGTCCAACACTTAGCAAAGAAGATAACACGAGTAAGCTGAAGACGCTTCCTTTCGCTTTCCTAACAACATCCAGCAGACACATAAAACTGTTTGACTGCCTAAAATGTCAGTGTACTGTCCCCGCGTCAACATCCCCCACCCCCCCACCCCACCCCCTGCCATCACATCACTATACATGTATACTCTGTGCCCCCCCCCCCCCCCCCCCCCCCCCCCCCCCTTTAACTCTTCCTTCCTTCCCACTGGTCCTTTCCTCCTGTCCTCCCTGCTCCCTTTAGCCCCGTCGCCCTAAAACGTCTTGCCGCTATTCCCACTCACCCTCTGTCCCCCGTCCACCCACTTTTTCGCCTTCAGCATCCTTCTACCACACCATAACAGAAGACACTGAAAAAAAGGATAGAGGCAATGGAGATGAGGTGCTTTCGCAAGCTCCTTGCTATCTCATACAGAGATCGCATCACTAATGAGGAAGTGAAGGCCAGAATTAAAATCGCCATCAGACCATATGAAGAGCTCCTCACTTCAGTGAAAAGACGCAAACTAAAGTGGTAGGGGCATGTCACACGAACATCTGGACTGGCCAAGACTGTCCTACTACAGGGAACAGTACAACTAGGAAGTAGACGAAGAGGCAGACGGAGAAAACGATGGGGAGACAACATCAGAGAGTGGACTGGCCTTGAGTGGAACGAACTGCTACGGAAAGCAGAGGACCGCGGGGAGTGGAGGATGCTGGTTGCAGAGTCTTCATCAGCGCCACCCATTCTTTTGTCTGCATCTGTATTTGTTTCCCTATCAGCGTGGCTTTTTTCTAAGAATTTTGCCAGGGACAACTTCCTTGTTGCCGTGGGTTCTTTTACGTGTGCTGAATAATTTTGTGCAACACACGGGACCTCGGTTTATCGTCTCATTCGAAAGACTAGCGCCCAGACCACCACTCATGGTCTAATGGATGGGGGAAAAGTTTCGGGCCCAAACGGGATTTGAACCACCGCACACTTCCGACCCGGACTTTTCGCTTTCTAGACAGGCGCGTTACCTCTAGACCACCGATTATGAATTTATCTTAAACTTTGTTGGGTTAAATAGTTTTTATTCAGAAATGAGTATAAGAATTCACCTGTCTCCTGCTTTTTTTAGAACAAGCCGGGATCCATTGATCAAATCAAACTGTCGTTCAAACCCCTTCCTCCTTTTGGAAGAGTAGGCCTTTGTGTGCACATACACAAAAATGTCAAAAATGTATGTATACCAGTGTTGTGTTTTTAATAATAATAATAATAATAATAATAAATGGAATTTGTATAGCGCTATATCTTGCAAAGACAAATCTTTTTACATCATTCCTGAAGACGAACGCGGCTACCTGTATGGTGGGCCAAAACGGTTGCATACGTGAAATCTCACCATTGGTGAACCATGGAGCTCTGGGCCAAGGAATGGGAAAGGAAAAAAAAGAAGACCAAATTCAAATCTCAAAATGGAATATATTTTCATTGTGTTGTCATGTTTGTTTGTTTTTCAGTAAGGTCATCAGAGCTGTCAAGAATAACCCTAAAACGAAAACAAAAAGATTATGAATTTATCTTAAACTTTGTTCTTTTCTGCTGACATTCACAGAGGTGATCGAGGCGATGTTGAAACTAAATATGTGGCTGCTGGAATATATATATATATAAATATATATATATACCTAAATACCTAAATATATATATATATATATATATATTCCAGCAGCCACAGATAGATAGATAGATAGATAGATAGATAGATAGATAGATAGATAGATAGATAGATAGATAGATAGATAGATATCGGTTGCTTTTACTTTTAAAGATGCGAGCCTAAACATGCATGTACAGCATGTCTACATGTACTACAGTCGAGCGAACACGTGAGTGTGTGTGTGTGTGTGTGCGTGCGTGCGTGCGTGCGTGTGTTGTGTGTGTGTGTTTGTGTGTGTGTGTGTGAGAGAGAGAGAGAGAGAGAGAGAGAGAGAGAGAGAGAGAGAGAGAAAACAGAGACACAGACAGACAGACAGAATGACAGAGAAGACGGAGAGACAGAGACAGACACGGAAAAAGATAGGGAGACTCCAGAAATGTGTGTGTGTGTGTGTGTGTGTGTGTGTGTGTGTGTGTGTGTGTGTGTGTGTGTGTGTGTGTGTGTGTGTTTGTGTGTGTGTGTGTGTGTGTGTGTGTGTGTGTGTGTGTGTGTGTGTGTGTGTGGAAGAGAGAGGGAGGGGGGTAGACAAAGACAGACAAATACAGAAACAGAGAAAAGAGAGACAGATACAGAGACCAAGACAGACAGACAAACAGAAGGACCGACAGACAGACAGACAGAAGAACAGACAGAGAGGGATGGGAGGGAAGTTACTACTGAGGAAAAAAGTACCGTCTTGGTCCGGTCCTGTGCTATTTGCTCTGGCCGTTTGTGCTAAGGCTCTGTACACAGCTGTAGTCGAGACATGTGCAGGCTGTTTGCAATTCGGACCCAGCGCTAAAGTTCAAGACAGAGAGAGAAATAGCAAGAGGCTTGGGGGGGAAGGGGAGAGGGGAGGCAGAAGAGGGAGGAGAGGGAGGGGGGGGGGGGGGGGGGGAGACAGAAGAGGGAGAGAGAGAGGGGGGAGAGAGAGAGAGGAGGGAGAGGGAAGACAGAGAGAGAGAGAGAGAGGGGAGAGAGAGAGAGATGAAAAGAGAGAGAGAAGAGGAGAGAGAGAGAGAGGAGAGAGGGGAGAGAGAGATGTCTCGCAATTTGTCCTTCTTTCCCAAACTCATGTTTTCTTCTTGTTTTTCTTCCTAAACACTCTCAAAGCCCTAATCTGCTATCTATCTGTCCCGTAGTCTGACGACCGTGGGGGCACCCTCAAAGACTCAGCAACCAGTTCCCTCCATTCTTCTCTCTGTTCTGCCTTTCTCAGGGTTTTGTTGAGTTCTAGGCCTGTCCATTCACTGATGTTATCCTCCCAGCTCTTCCTTGGTCTGCCTCTTCTTCTTCCTCCTTGAACAGTGCCTTGCAAAACTGTCTTTGTAATTCCTTGGGATCTTGTGACATGCCCATACCACTTAAGTTTACGCTTTTTCACGATCGTTAGAAGGTTCTCATAGGGTCCAATGGTTTGCTGGATTCTGTTATGCACGCTTTCGTTGCTTATGTGGTCTTTGTAGGAGATGCCAAGGAGTCTCCGAAAGCATCTCATCTCCACTGCCTGTACTCTCCTCTCCAAATCTGCAGTCAGGGTCCATGATTCACAGGCATACAGAAATATGGATATGACAAGGGAGCGCATTAGTCTGATCTTGGAGATAAGTGAGATATTCTTATCTCTCCAGATGGTGTTTAGTTTTGACAAAGCTGTTATTGTCTGTGCAGTCCTGCATACTACTTCTGGCTTGGATCCCTGGTCGGATACAATGGCTCCCAGGTACTTGAAGCTTTGAACTGTTTCTAGCTTCTGGTCATTAACCCTGATATCAGTGCTAATGCCGTTGGTGTTATTAGTCATCAGTTTGGTCTTCTCTGCACTGATTTCCATGCCGTATGTTTTGGAGGCCTTATCCAAGTGTTCTGTTAGGCTGGCAAGCTCTTTTTCTGATCCTGCTATTCCATCAATGTCATCTGCGAAGCGGAGGTTTGTGATCGTTCTGCCCCCAATGCTGACTGATCCTTCATGATGTTCCAGTGCATCAGCCATGATTCTCTCAAGGAAGATGTTGAAAAGGGTGGGTGAGAGTAGACAGCCCTGCCTTACTCCAACTGTTGTTCGAAACCATTCTCCAATGTTGTTGTTGTAGTACACTGCACTGGTGGCCTCGCTGTACAGCTGTTTGATGACTCTGATCAGGTTTGCATTGATGCTGTACAAGTTCATGGTTGCCCACAAAGCTGCATGCCACACCCTGTCAAATGCCTTCTTAAATCGATAAATACGTGGTATAGGTCTTGTTGATGTTGAAGGTACGCTCACATAGTATTCTGAGGTTGAATATCTGTTCTGTTGTGCTGCGCCCTGCTCTGAAACCTGCTTGTTCCTCAGCAATGATGGTCTCTGCTTGTGGCTTCAGTCTATTCAATATTATCTGCAGCATGACCTTGCTTGGGTGACATATGAGGCTGATTGTGCGGTAATTATGGCATTGTTGTAGATTTCCTTTCTTGGGGAGGGTGATGATGAGCGACTGCGTCCATGGTGTTGGCCATTTTCCTGTCTGCCAGATCTTGTTGCAGATTCTTAGTAGGGGCTGATCATGGCTTCCCCTCCAGCTTGGACCAACTCAGCTGGAATGTTGTCAGCCCTGCTGACTTCCCCTTTTTCAGCGATCTGACTGCTGTTTCCACTTCTTCTCGGAGGATAGGGTGACTGTCTGTGTCTTTGCTGTCGGGTACATTAAGGACTTCTGGATCTCCTGCGGTTCTATAGTTATACAGGTCGGAGCAGTATTCTGTCCATCTGTTCAGAATATCCTGGTCGTCAGTGAGACACTTCCCATTTTTGTCTTGGATTGTTAAACCTTTTCTCTGTTTCGTGCTAGTCAGGTCTTTCACCAGCTGATATGCTTTCTTGCTATTGCTTTTCTTGATGTTCTCTTCAATGTCTTGGCACTGTTCACCGATCCATTTCTCTTTTGCCTCCGTCATGGACTTCCTGATTCTTTTGTTGACTGCCCTATATTGTTCTGCTCTTTCTTTTGTTTCATTTTTCTTTTTCTTCAACTCTCTACGCTTGTCGCATAGTTGTAGGATGTTAGGTGTGACCCATGGTTTTTTGACTGGTCGGCGTTTGCCAAGAAGCTCGTTTGCTGTTTCAGTCACTGCTGTATTGAAACTATTCGTCAGTGTATCTATGTCTGAGTCTATCACAGTGAGTGCTGCAAACTTTCCACCTATCCTTGCTTGAAAAATTTCTAATACCTCTGGGTCCTTCAGCTTCTCGAGGTCAAATTTGATCCTGATGTTGTTCCGCTTGTGGGTTTTCTTTAGACGTAGTCGGAAAGTCATCATCACAAGATCATGATCACTCCCTATGTCTGCTCCTGGAAAACATCGCACAGACACGAAGTTTTCCTAATCTGCACCTGCAAAATAAAAAATAAAACATAACAAATATTTCAGAGAACTGATTTTCCGAACTTGACAATTTCTGCATTAAATACAGTAAATTTTTGGTGCTTAGCTAAGCTTACAAGTATGTGTTAAAAGGCAATGGTTGATCTCAGCTTCGATGCTCTTGATATTCTGGGGAATTATATTGAACATTTACAACTGCCAGCATGGCATCAGTACAAGTTCTCTCTCTCTCTCTCTCTCTCTCTCTCTCTCTCTCTCTCTCTCTCTCTCTCTCTCTCTCTCTCTCTGTCTCTGTCTCTGTCTCTCTCTCTCTCTCTCTCTCTCTCTCTCACACACACACACACACACACACGCACACACTTCAAGACATCTTTTTCTCAATACAATTTTAAAACTATTTTGTAACATATCAGCTTTCAATCAAAGCACAATTGAAGCTCAAAACAAACCCTTTAACTGTGGTTGTGTAGTTGGTTTTGGCATCAAACCTACATTATCCTCCGAAGGAACTTAAACGCACATGTACCAGTTAAAAAGTGTGTGTGTAGGGGGGGGGGGGGGGGCGGGGATGTTGGTATCGCCTTTCTTTATACAAAGGTAGAACAACGGACTGAGTTAAAGCATTTGGATGAATTCTGTGGTCAACCCTGGATTCAAATACTGTGACGAAGAAGAAAAAAACAATAAGATCTGTATAACATGCATCATTTATTGATTTTTGTAAAATTGTCCCCAAAAATCTGAGGCTTTGAGATGTTTATTTATTGATATGGCGAGCATTGCCTTTCCTTTTAAAGTTGGATAGCCTAGATAATTATCTCTGTCTGCTTATCTATCTCTCTGGTTTCTAGAATACTAACAGTTCGCTCCCCCCCCCCTCCCCCCACCCCCTTCATGTATGGGCCAATGGCCTTTTGGTAATAAATCTTCCCAGTTCGAGTTCAGTTTCTCTCTAGAATTGAGATGTTTTAATTTTTATTGTTTGTATGGCTAGTATTACTTATCCTTTTGAAATTGGATAGTTTAGATACTCCGTCTCCTCACCTTGCCGAAACTCAATAAATTAGTTGGTCCTGCTTAAGCGCTTTATTTTTCATTAAAAGGCTCTCAAAATGCTCAAATCAAGTAGTAACGCTGCTACTGCTTTTGGCTATCTTTTTAAAAACGAAATTTGATGGGCATAATTCCAAAAATCTGACTTTTTGTTTTGTTCTCTTTTCATTACTCGGCTAGAGCTCAGAGGTTTATCAATGGTGCGATTTTTGCGTATGCAACCGTTTTAACCCACCATTAAGGTAGCTGCAATACGACTTCAGGGATGGTGTCTAAACACAACACCTGTGTGCGCGTTTCTGAAATATACCCCAAAAATGTTATCCATTCGTACCGGCACAAAATGGCCTGTTTATTTTTTTTTTATACCTAGTCCCAGTGTGTACGCAGTTTTGTAAATTTTTGCCCACAACACTACACCTGTGTGCGTGTGTTTCTGAAATATAGGCTACAAAAAATATTATCCATGCCCACCGGCACACAATGGTCTACTCTTCCGAAAAGCGGAACAGGTTTTAACGTGTGCGCACGATGTTTTGCGTGCGTTCACACATGGGACCTAGGTTTATAGTCTCATCCAAAGGACTTTTCCGGGGAGTGGAGTCGGCACTGATGTTAACTCCTGGGGAAAACATCTCCTTGAACGGGATCCGAAGGTAAAGCAGCGAGGAAGAGGAGATGGGCGACGCCCTCATTACCTAGAGAATCCGAGGTCTGTGATGCCTCCTTCCCCTACGATCACATAGGCTATGATACACCTTTACCTTTTCCTTACCCTTTAACCACTTGCCTATAGTGTCCGTCATGCGCGCGCGTGTGTGTGTGTAAAAGCAAGAAAGAAAGAGAGAGAGAGAGAGAGAGAGAGAGAGAGACAACACACACACACACAGACTGAGATGGAGACAGATAGGCAGACAGAGACAGGCAGACAGAGACAGAGAGACATAGTGATAGACAGACAGACAGAGACATAGACAGACACACACACCTGACACACATTGACACATACAGGGAGGGAGGTGACCACAAAAAGCGAAGCACTTTCCAAGGCAAAACTGCAAAAGGACACTTTCAATTGAAGACATCAGAGGCAGCAGTATGGGCTTAGTTTAAAGTCCTAAGGAAATGTTTGGAAAACAGCCATGGGTTGCAGCACCTAAAAAAAAGGAGAGAAGGGGATGGGGGAGAGGAAGGTGGGGGGTGGGGAGGAGAGGGAGAGATATGCTGCCTGGGGAGGAACAGAGGGCAGTGTGAGTGTGGGACGGGTTAGGGGTGGTTGTAGCAATAGTAAACAGGTGTGTGTGTATGTTCTTTGGTTTTAAAAAATTCTTTTATTTCGAGGATAATGGAATAAGCACTCATGTGCTTTTTTTTAAACATCCAGTCCCTGTGTGTATGCAGTTTTGTCATATGTTCCCACCGGCACACAATGGCCTACTCTTCCAAAAAGCAGAACAGGTTTTAACGTGTGCGCAAGATGTTCTGCGTGCGTTCACACATGGGACCTCGCTCATCCTCGAAGGACTTTTGGGGAGTGGAGTTATCTGTTCTTACTGGCACACCTACTCTTCCGAAAAGCAGAACATGCTTTAAAGTTTGCATAAGATGTAGTGTGTGCGTTCACACAGCCTTGGTTTAGAGACCTCTGTGTGTGTCAGTGTGTGTGTGTGTATGTATGTTTGTGTATGTGTGTGTATGTGCCTGTGTTAGAGAGAGCAGTGTGTGTGTGTATACATGTGCGTATGTGTGAGTGTGTGCATGCACGTGTGTGTGTTCGATTTCATTTCAGGTCTCTTCACAAATTGTGATGTGTGTGTGTGCCCATGTGCAAGCAGGTTTATGTGGGTGTATCTCTTGATTTATTTTCACACTCACAATATCAAGTGCATGCTGAAAAAGCGAAGACACTTTTCAAAACCCCTTTTTATTTTTGTAAAAATCCCTCTTCTTTTCACAAATCATATTTTGGAAAATACAAACAAATAGCCATATACATTGAAATGAAACATGCCCATAAGAAAATAAAACACCCATTCCAAGCTTAACATATTTTACACACACACAATACATGCATGCACATGCATGTATACACACACACACACTCACACACACACACCACATGCACACACACACCCACACTTTTTCATTAGAAACACTATCAAACTTTCTGCTTCCTTTCTCATCCTATTTTTTACACATACACACACTATTCCATCAGAAACACAATCAAACTTTCCTCACTTTCTTCTTCCCTTTTCACCCAATTTTTCACACACACACACACACCACAACTCATACACACACACACACCACAACCCATACACACACACACACCACAACCCATACACACAAAATCAACTATTCATCTTTTCCACCGGACACACAAATCAAACTTTTCTTGCTTTTTTCTTCTTCTGCTTCACCTGTGCAGCTTTCATCTTGTTGTTCACAGGGTCGTTTTTCTTTCTCTTCCGACACGCCAAGTTTTCTTTCGTATTCGTGGCTATCTGCGACTGTTTTCTCTTTTCACCCCTTTTCACTTGTTTTCCATTGTCACCACCCTCTTCCAACTGTTTTCTCTTTTCACCCTTTTTCACTTGTTTTTTCTTTCCACCACCCTCTTCCAACTGTTTTCTCTTTTCACCCTTTTTCACTTGTTTTCTCTTTCCACCACCCTCTTCCAACAGTTTTGTGTTTTCACCCTCTTTCACAGCCGACTTGCTGACTTTCTGCCGTTTCTTTTTACCTTTGATTTCACCAACGGCACATTTTCCTGTCGTTTTCTTCACTTCCGATCCACTCTCACTATTTTGCGCAGAAGTGACAGTCGGTTGACTGTCAGTCACGTTCTTGTTCCCTTTCTTCTTTCCCTTCCGTTTCTTCGTCAATGAAGAGGGTTGTTCACCTTGACCGATGGGGGCAGGCATGCTTTCTGACTTTAACGATGTGAAGAATTTCAGCAGTTTCTTTCTGGCCTTTTTCAAGAGGGCTTGCGTTCGTGCTTTCTGGCCTTTCTGCTCTAGCGCTTGGGATCTGGACTGGAGGGTGGCCAGCAGTTCCGAACATCTCTGCGTCTGTTTGTTGGCGCTGATGGACGGGCATTTTTTCTGGAACTTTCGCAGGATCTTCTGCAGGTCCTGTATGGTCGACGCTCCCTTTATGCTCCCTTTCAGGCCTGCTTTGTCACCGCCGCTGCCCATGGAAAGAGCTGAAACACAAATCATTTGATCATTTGACTTGTCAAATTCTGGGGTTTGTTTGTATGTTTTGTTTGCGGGGAGTGGGGAGGGAAGAGGGGGAGGGGGAGCAGTCTCTTTCTTTTTCTCAATCCCTTCTCAGTCTCTCTCTCTCTTTCTTTTTTCTTTCTTTCTTTCTTTAATGCTTTCAATCCCTCTCCCATTTCTTCACACTCCACACTGGCTCAGGCCAAAAGCTTAATCCATTGTTGATGTGAGTTAAGCACCAAGGTCTACATTAAATTGAAATGTTATTATGATTTGACATGTTATGTTGAGACTGTCTCTGTGACAAGCTCTATTGATCATAGTCACCTTTGCTCTCCGTTAAAGGAGAAAAAAAAAATCCCCTGAAATCAGAGTACAGATGCCAATAATTATGGTGACGTACTTAGAAAACTACAATGCAGGTAAACTGCTCATCCAGAGTGTACCTACAGACTCCACAATGATTCCCAAGGGAGATGAATGAAACAGAATATGTATTGTGGGTGACCCTCTCAGTGTTAAGCTGGGGAACATCTAAAACAACAACACTGTACTACAAACAATATGTTACTATCTGAACAGGCAGTATCTTTGTCACTTTCCTCATTTTATAGACTTTAACCAGGCATTATCTAGAATTTTGGGGTTTTTTTTTTGCTTTTGTCCTTGGTTAGAGCTCCAAGATTTACCAGTGGTGAGGTTGTGTGTATGCGGCTGTTTTCGCCCACCATGAAGGCATACGCATGCCAACTTCAGAGATGATGTGTAAACACAACACCAATGTGCGTGTGTTTTTTAAAAATTCATTCATCTGTTCCTAATGGCACAAAAAGGCCTATTCTTCTAAAAGGCAGAATGGGACATGCTGGAGAGACGTTCTGTGTACAATTGCACATGGTATCTTGGCTTATGGTATCATCTGAAGGACTCTCAGGGGAGTGGAGTCAGTACTAATGTTAATAATAATAATAATAATAATAATGTATGGAACTTATATAGCGCTGAATCTTGTAAAGCAACAAATCAAAGCGCTCAGATTACTTTTTTTTTATATTGAGGATAATGGAATAAGCACTCATGTGCTTTTTTACAATCAGTCCCCGTGTGTATGCGGTTTTGTAAATTTTGTCATCTGTTCCCACCGGCACACAATGGCCTACTCTTTCGAAAAGCGGAACAGGATTTAACGTGTGCGCAAGATGTTCTGCATGCGTTCGCACACGGGGCCTCGGTTTATAGTCTCATCCGAAGGACTTAACTCCAGGGGAAACATCCTCTCCAATGGATTCCTTGGTGGTGGCTCCCAATGCTCTGGCCATTAGGCTATCCCCTGGAATTATGTAATATGGGTTGAATTTGCACATAAGTATGCCTGCAAGTGCCCACTTTTCAGCTAGGCAAATGAAATGCTTGAATGATAAAAGTCACAGAACAAACAAAGAAGTCAGCTGCAGTTTCCATTTTCAGATCAAAAACATAAATTCAGAAAACTAGCCCTGAAACAAGAAGAAAAATCTCAAATAGTTCTTACACTGATCCGGTGCTTGAGGGACTGATAGTTGTTCCATTCTGTTCCGCCTCTCCACCTTTCTCACGTCCACAGGGTCTGTTGACAATGGGAATAACAATAGCATCAGGTCATAGCTACCATGAAAATTGTGTGTCATTCCCGAGTGAGTGAAAAAGAAGCAAAGGAAAAGAAGAAAGAATTAGGAAAGGTGTGGTATGAAGTAAAGTTGTAGAAGTGTATTGTGGTGTGGTAAGAAGTAAAGTTGTAGAAGTGTAATGAGGTGTGGTATGAATAAAAAATGTAGAAGTGTAAACACAAAAAACCCACCAAAATGTTGTTCTTTATATTTCTGTCATTTCTCACTGGCGCACAAGTCTTCTCTTCTGAAAGGTAATTAAACAGGTTTTAATGTGTGCACATGTTGTCTTATGTTCACAAAGGACCTCGATTTATTGTCTTATCTAGAGGAGTGAGCAATGTTTGAAATTTTCCATTCACAGTATCTCCAGATCCACCGTGAGGTGGTTTTGACAACTCCACATGGGACTCATACATCCATAGCTAAGAGGTTAATGCATCTGTGTATAAAATGAGAAATCACAGATTTGACTCCCACAAGAAGGAAGGCATTTATACCATCCTCTATATCCCACTTCTGTGAGCAAAACACGATTCCTATCAGAAGGTGGACATTTACACTATCTTCTATGCCCCACTTTTATAAGCAGAACATGATTCTTCTAACATGATATTTTCAAGGCAGCCTTCTATGTCCCACTTTATTAAGCACAATATTTGACTGACTGTTTAAATTGCTTACTTCCAAGGCAATCTTCTACATCATCACTTTTGTCGGCAAAACATTTGACTAACTGTTTAACTAAACTACTCACTTCCAAGGTCTTCGTCATACAGCATAGTGTTTAGTGACAGATTCGATCCTTGGTCATTCTGCTCCTCTTCCTCCTCTCCCTGCTCCTTCTCTTGATGTTTAGCCATCAATGACGTCAGTGAGTCACCGTCGCCACCCTTCCTGAAATCACCACCCATGAAGACAGTGATGATTATCATTCATTTTCATTATGTTTCTTGGCTAGAGTTCTGAGGATCACCAATGGTGATATTTTGCAAATGCGACGGATTTTGCCCACAAAAAGGCAGCTGCATTCCGACTTCAGGTAAGAATCATTAATGTTCTTGTGGGTAGATATACAGGACACAATGTAAGTGATTAGGTATTTAGTGAGGTGGCCTCAGCAGACTCCCCACCAATATCAGGAAAAAAAAGATTAGCAAGAATACAATTCTGCAGGTACAAGGCAATGTACAGTGTGTGTGTGTGTGTGTGTGTGTGTGTGTGTGTGTGTGTGTGTGTGTGTGTGTGTGTGTGTGTGTGTGTGTGTGTGTGTGTGTGTGTGTGTGTACGTGTCCTGTGTGTGTGGTATGTCTGTGTGTGCCTGAATGCGTATACGCATAAGACCACATGCAAACCAGCTGGACCTGTGTGCTTCAAGACTAGTGCACATAAAAAAAACCTACGACATCAAAAATCAGAGAGCAGGAGCTATCTCCCAAATGTTCTGGCAAATTTTGTAGGCTAAATCCAACCTGTAACCCTGAAGTCAGAATGCAGCTACCTAAATGGCAGGGGAGGGGGGGGGAATGACTGCATACCAAAAAAGATGTCACCATTGGTGAACCTTAGGAGTTCTAGCTGAGGAACAAACAAACAAACAAATAAAATATGTATGTAAGCATGTGAATGCCCACTCACACCCACAAGCACCACCTTTGTGTCTCAAACAACAAAATCACTCACTCCTGCTGCTGCTGCTTGCTCAGTCCAGAACTAAATCCTTGCTCCGTCAACCAGACAGACAAGTCCTCCGGCAAAGCCTCTCCTTCGGGCAACTGAAAGAAAAAAAGAAAAAGATAAGATTTGTCACAGAAAACAAGAATAGTTAAGTTTAGTAATCACTACATTCAATCCAGTTAAATAAACACAAAAAACCCAACCAACCAACCAACTTCCATCACAACCCCTCACCCTATTCTCCACTGACTGTTTTTCCACAGACTAATTTTCTCTCTCTAATCTCCATCTCTTCCAGCGCTGCAGTCACACCTAAAGATATGGGCATTTTTATGCTCTATCTAAACCTCACACTCTTCCATTCTACACTAACCCAGGTCACCTCAGAAGAGTTTAGCACGTCTGCAATACAGGTTTCAGACAAATGATACAGTAATGCCTGGGAGAGTGGAGATTCTCAAGCATTCTCTAAACCCTACACTCTTCCAATCCAATACTAACCCAGGCCACCTCAGTCGATTTCAGTACGTCTGCCACAGGTCTGAGAAGTTGGTACCAGCTCTGTATCTCAAGGCACAATCCCCAACAGCAGGCCCTGAAATTATTTTTTTTAAAAAGGTATCTGTAAGCTACACTGCTGTGGGCATGTCATATGATTTCAAACAATGGGTTTGTAGAGCCATCTTTCTGTTCACTTTCAAGCAAATCGATAACACTGCTTACTCGATACTGGGCAAATCCTTAAGAAACGGTATTAAAATAAAAATCTAAAAAAAGAGCAGTGAAGCTATGTACGCACACATCAGTGCATGTATAAGTGTGCAATTTCCACATGCACATATATGCACAGTAATATGCGCATGTACGTATACACATGTGTGTACACAAACACATTATATGCAAACATACATATATATATATATAATGCATAAAAACATGTGCATGCATGCATGGATACACACACACAAAGACCCTCTCAAAGACAAACACACACACATACATGCACACACACAAAAACACGTTCCCTTTATTATTATGTGACACTTTTCTGGGGGTCTAATATCACCTTGAGTGAACAGAGAAAGTATACACACAAACCATACGCATACACAAGCAATCACTTTACACCACACAACACCAATCCACACCGCATCACATCCCAATACCCACGCATGCACGCACGCACACACACACACACTCACCAGATCCTGCTGAGCATGGACAGAAAGACCATATTGGTGGGAATCAACATGCCTGCCGCCAAGTGTTGGTGCACATGACTGTTTTCAGTTAAGGTTTGAAATACTTTTCCGATCTGTTTTTGTTTCTTCTATACGCAAAAAAAAAAAAAGTACTTTATTCAAAGAAATACGTTTCAAATGTTATATGTATACCCATTAGGGGAAAAAAATCAGAATGAAATATGCTGTAAATTTGATATTCAAGAAATCAATTCTTTGGCTATTCCTTTCTGTATACATGTGTAAGTGTGCCTACACTTACACGTGTGAATGCATGCGCATGTGTGTGCTTGTGTATGTATTCATGCACATGTGCATGCATGAATGTAAGCCTCTTTGCATGTACAAGAATGTGTGTGCACTGGCCAGATGGAATGGACGTCTCTGTCTGGCTGAAAGTAGCCAAAAGTACAAGAAATACCAGAGTAAAAAAAAAACAACCAAAAAAAACCAAAAAGTCATCATCTGAAATCACAGTATGGCTACCTACATGGCAATATACTTAAAAGCAACCATACACACTAACTTCTCATCAAGTGTGTATTTACAGTCTAACATTGATTCCCAAATGTAATGAGTGAGACAAAATTGCGTAGTCTGGGTCTTCTTCATTAAACACTCAGACATCAACTACTGTTGTCTGTTTTATGAGTGAAAATGCATCACGCTGCCGTTAAGCACCTGACAAGTCAGGCCCAGCCCATCCAACTTCTGGTTGACCCCGGGACGTTAAGCCAAGGAACAACCAACATAACACCCCCCCCCCCCCCACCCACCCCAGCTCCCCATATAAAAAGACCCGCAAACAAACCCAACAAATAAAGAAACATACAGTAATTAATAAGAGGGGGGGGGGAGGGGGGGACAGGATAGCCTGGTGGTTAGAGTGATGCACATCGTGCTTGTGATCTGCTGACCCAGGTTTGAATCTCATTCAAGAGGATTTTTCCTCTGGAGTTAACATTAGTGCCGACTCCACTCCCCCTAAAAGTCCTTCGGATGAGACTATAAACTGAGGTCCCGTGTACGAATGCATGCAAAACCCCCTTGCGCACATGTTAAAACCCGTTCCACTTCTCGGAAGAGTAGGCCATTGTGTGTTAGTGGGAACGGATGACAATTACAAAACTGCATACACACAGGGACTTGATTTTAAAAAAGCACATGAATGCTTATTCCATTATACTCGAAATTATCCTTGAAATAAAATAATGATATTATTATTAGTATTAACAACAATAATAACAGCAGAAGGATACAGAAAAACTGTACAACAGCGGCTGGCGGTGTTCGACAGAAGGGCAGCAGCAGCCATAAACTGGGTGAGTAGGTGTTCCCACATCTGTCGCGATGGTAGGTACACCCTGATGCCTTCCTGGATTAATGCACTGCAATTTCATCATTATCATCATCGTCATCATCACCATCATTATCATAATCAACACCATCACCACAACCACCACTATGGCAACCACAACCACCATCATTATTATTATCATTATCACCACAACTATCATCATGATCATCATTACAACCGCCACTACGGCGACCCAACCGCCATCATTATTATTATCATTATCACCACAACTATCATCATGATCATCATTACAACCGCCACTACGACGACCACAACCGCCATCGTTATTTACTAGGGTTTGAAGTGTGTCGTGGTTCGATCCCCATTTAGGCCAGAAGCTTTTCCCCCATCTACTAGACCTTGAGTGATGGTCTGGGTGCTAGTCTTTCAGATGAGATGATAAACCGAGGTCCCATGTGTTACACATAATTTATTTAGTGCAGGTAAAAGAACCCACGGCAACAAGGGAGTTGTCCCTGGCAAAATTCTGTAGACAAAAAGCCACTCTGATAGGGGAAAAAAATATAGTTGCAGACAGGAGAAGAAAAAAATTAATGGGTGGTACTGCTCTTATGGCGACATGATCTACCTGGGGAGAGCAGCCCGAATTTTATGCAGAGAAATCTGCAATGACTTAAAGTGGTAATACTGTATTATTATCATCATAACTAAAAATTAATCATCACATCCATAGAAAACTAATGTACTGCAGCTCTGTCATCAAGATCATTATCATAAAAATAATCATCATAACTAATAATGGGAAATGAATGTACAGCAATATAACATGATCGCAACAAAAACAGACCATCATCATCATCATCATCATCAAGATAATCACCATAATAATGGGAAACAAATGTACAGCAATATAACTTGATCATAACAATAAAAGACCTTCCTATTCATCTTAAGGGGTGAACTAGTATGGTTGTTTTTGATTTTATCTACCACGAAGGCATCATACTCTATCTTTAATCTGTCAACTGGCACAGAGTTGTGGCCCTTTTATTCCCATAGTTGCAGTGTGGCTCCCCAAATGGTAGGTATAAATGGTTGATATGCAAAATCTCACCATTGGTGAACTTCTGAGTTCTAGCCAAGGAACAAATAAACAAACAAGCAAACAAACAAAAAGTTATGCATGACGTTAATCTATAACTCAGTGTAAGTCACAGCAAAAGCAGGATTTTTTTTCAACATCTCTGCTGTGAATACCCCTTAAAAATAAAAAAAAAGGATAAACAATTAACACAAAACCCTGTAAGTTTTATCAGTCTGTCTTCAAATACAAGATTTACCCTTGCTATCAAAAATCATAATTCACCAATATAATAATAATGTTCAAAAGCCAACACCAATACAAAGTACAAATACAGGCATAACAACAGGTCTATAACTTATAGAATCCATACATACTCCTGAAAGAGACAACTAAGTTCCTTCACAGTTTTGTCCAGGTCAAGCCCAAAAAGCTTCCTCAGGCACGTTCTGATCTGAAAGAAAATACATATGATATAATTATATTATTATGTATTATATACATGTATGAACTGAACAAGAGCGTAAATCAATTTGACAAACGCCATGTGGATATACTAAACTGCATAGAACTAAGTCATAGTACCATACACAAAACATCATCTGCACATTAGAATACAAAAAATAAGATTGGCTCGTCACGATGATGACAAAACAACAACTAGACAGCAGTCAGTGAGTTGGCTGGTCTGTTAATCTGTCACTTTCTCACCCTCTCTATCTCAGTATAGATCTATCTTATCTATCTCAGTAAATGAGAATCTCTCTGTCAATCTATTTCATAGCCATCTATATCATGTCACAAAGGCATCCAGAGTCTGCCTTTAGGAAGCAGTAAACCAAAAAAGACAGCTTCCAGGAAGAATTTTGTCTGAATATTTTTAAGCCATATAAAATTTTAAACAAACAAGCGCCCCCCACCTTTAGAATAAACAAGCTAAAGTATCACTATCAGATAAAACAAAGTGTTTAATTTTGCCTGAATGTCTACCTGTTTGAGGCCCTGAAAGGATTTCTCCCTCCTGAGCTGGCCATGTTTCATGTAGACAAGACGATGCAGCACATAGTTTGATGACAGCAGCTCCTGCTGACTGAGGCATCGTAGACACTCTGACAATGTCTTTCTGCCACTGTTTAGGACTTCTGCAAACACACACATTATAACAGAGTGATACATTGTTCCATGATGTACAAGTGAGCACAGGTGGATGTACTGGCTCACACAAGCATGTGCACATGCGTGTGCACACTCTCACCGTCTCAGTCTCAGTGACATGCACACACACAAAACACATAATTATATAGTGCATGTGCATGCACGCACACACACACACAAACACACAGAGGACATAGTGACACATACTGACATAAGTAGATACTAGTGATAGCCTTAAACACTAAAACAGTAAAAGTAAAACACTCAAGCCGTCAAGGGGACAAACAATTTTTAAAGCATCAGAAACATTAGCTATATATATATATATATATATACATATATATATATATATATATATGTATATATATATATACACAAATACATATACTTGTATCATATCATTAATAGTAATAATACTAATCATAGCATCAGGGAATCTTTCCCAAAGCTGGAGCCAGGAAGTCAACACAGAATTTTTAAAAGATAAAATAGTATTTGCTCTTACATCAGGCTTTTTTGGGGGGGAAGCTGTTTATCACAAAGAGGTTTTTTTAAAAGTACGTTATCAAAACAGGACGGTTTAATCATCAAACTCGTGCTTTTTACAGCTTCATTATTCAACAAAAATCCATATTCGCTGCTATGACTATATCATTATATGCTAAGATGCAATGCCACTAGGGTTCACCATCTCTCTCTGTCTCTGGTGAGTTCTATGATAACCTATAGCCTCCCAGACTGGCCACTGATCTCAGTGGTGTTGAAAATGTAGGATGTTGATGATCTGCCTCTTTTTCCTTCCGCCCTCAACCTTCCAGCGGTGATGGAAACCTCACCCTCAGTAGTAATAATATTATTAATATATATATATATATATGGAATATATAGCGCTGAATCTTGTAAAAGCAAACAAATCAAAGCGCTTGCACTCAAATCATTTACAAGCATGCAACTCTCCTTAAACATAACGAACAACATATTTCAAATCCATGCGCGCGCACGCACGTATGTACGCACACAACACACACACACAAACACACTCACGCGCACACACACACACACTCGCAAACACGCTTAGGAGGTGAAGGATGCTGTTGAAAATTAGGGACAGATTTGAGGAAAAGTCTCACTCTCAGGTACAAAATAAGACTGTTTTGAGGCTGGATTTGAAGATGTCAAATGAAGGCTTTTGGCGAAGTGAAAGAGGAAGGTCATTCCAGGTGGATGGACCAGAAATAGAGAAAGAGCAACGGCCAACAGTGGTTTGTTTGAATCTGGGTGTCCGAAAGCACAAAGTATCTGCAGCTGAACGAAGGGAACGGGATGGAGTATACAGGTGAAGACAGTTAGAGATAAGAGGGTGCAAATTTGTGGAGACATTTGAAACAAAGGGTATTGATCTTATTCTTCAGTTTTTGTGAGACAGGCAGCCAGTGAAAAGATCGCAGAAGAGGAGTAGTGTGTTCACATTTTTTCTTTCTTAGGACCAGTCGAGTTGCAGTTTTGTATGCGTTGAAGAGAGTGGATGGATGATGCTGGTAGGCCAGCCAAAAGAAAATTACAGTAGTCTAAATGTGAAAGAATGAGAGATGTGATGAACTTCGAAGTTGCATCAGTGGACAGATACTTGCGAATTGCAAGACTGGCAGGTCTGGGTGATGAATTTTTTCAGAGAGTGTGTTGTCAAGAACTACTCCTAATACTTCACAGAGTTGGCCAATGGAACTGATGCATTGCCGAATTCTATTGAAGTTTTTGTGATGGAGGAG
>CM054138.1:48810827-48821451 GCA_028751875.1 Rapana venosa
TCTCAACCGCCACTGCCAGCAGTTGCCTCCAAACACAGCACCTGCAGGCTACACCTGCCCCACCTGCAACACCTGTGTCTTTCCTCCGGCCAACTTGGCCACTCCAGTGGCCGAGGCCATGCGAGAGCTGCTGCAGCAGGTCAACTGGGCACGTGCTGGCCTGGGACTGCCCTTGGTGAGTGTGTGTGAGGACAGAGAGGGAGGAGAGAGTTGGGTCAGTTTTCAAAAGTTTTTAAAAATAAAAACCACCAGCCCTAGATTGTGTGTGTTTTGAATATAATGATAATAATAATGTATGGAATTTATATAGCGCTCAATCTTGTAAAGCAACAAATCAAAGCGCTCAGATGACATGATTTAAAAAAAAAAAAAATTTTTATTTCTTATTTTATATCAAGGATAATGGAATAAGCACTCAGGTGCTTTTTTACATCCAGTCCCCGTGTGTATGCGGTTTTGTAAATTTTGTCATCTGTTCCCACCAGCACACAATGGCCTACTCTTTCGAAAAGCGGAACAGGATTTAATGTGTGCGCAAGATGTTCTGTATGCGTTCGCACACGGGGCCTCGGTTTGTAGTCTCATCCAAAGGAAAATCTGTATGGTGAATTGTAATAAAGCAAATTTTTACATGGGTTTATGTTTTGTTATGTTGTGTTGTTATCATAGTGTATTTGTATGGTGTTGTTTTGTATTTCTACTGTTTTTGTGTCGTGTCTTTTTTATATTATGCTATACTGTTCTATACCAAGTGCCTGTCAGTATTGTAAAACCCTTCTTGGGATGATTTAAGTGTTTTTGACTTGACTTGAGTTGTTACCTTACCTTACTGCACAAATTTCTCTACCTGAAAGTCAGAGCTGCAGTGCACCAGACCTGGCTGTATCAGCGTATGATCTGCGCCATCAGACTATACATATGAATATGTGGAAATGCCAGGGGTCTGCCAATATAAATAGTATACCCACCTTCTGGAAGTTCTGCGCAAGGAATTCCCTCTTTCCTCTCCTTCTCTTTGCTTCTGCCTTGTTCCTTTCCTTTCTGTCACCTCCTTTTTGTCTATTTTCTGTCTTCTTGGTCCATTCTCCTGCCTTTTATCCAGAAAGACTCAAAAGATAACAAGGCTCTCCCATGCCAAAGTCAGATGCACTGGGCCTGACTTATCAGGTGCTTAACAGCAGCACAACGCATTTTCACTCATATAACAGAGGACAGTAGTTACTGTCTGAGCATTTGACGACGAAGAAGAAAAACCAACAGCTAAAAGACTCTGTTTTTTGCAAAATAGAGGAGTAAAAGTCACTCTGAAGTGCTATCAAACTCAAAGAATCATCAATTTATGCATATGGGAAGACGATGAAGAGAACAAAATAATGATTATTGGTGGTTTCATAATTATATTATGACGCTATCTCCTTATGAGCGCGACCCAACTTTGACACAGAGAAATGTGCTGTGGCTGAAAAGAATGCTGTTCACATAGAAATTACATGACAGTTTACAGTGCAAAAGATAACCCAATTAAGCGCTTTGATTTGTCTCTGCAAGATATAGCGCTATATAAATTCCATTTATTATTTATTATTATTATTATTATTATTAATAGGGTATAATCCATTGCAATGCAAGACAAGACAGTGCAATACAGTGCAACACAAATAACAAACAACCGAACAAACACTAAACGAAACAATAAAGGACCACTGCTTGCAGATTGACGAACCAGACCTCCCAGCCCTGCCAGCCCCAGCGGAGAAAGCAGTTGTGGCCCCTTTGACCAGCACGCCACTGAGAGCAGACAACTCTTTAGGCCAGTCCCCTAACTCCACCACTGCGGGTGTGACCCGCCCCAGTGCTCAGGTACCCCCTTACATGGCCAACCCTACCCCAGCTGGGGGTCCCCATAGTGTCATCAACGTGGATGAGGGTACTTCTGCTCGACAGTTCAACAGTGAGTCATTGTTCTTGCTTGTGTCCTGTGTGTGTTGTGGCTAGGTGCGTGCTTGGTGAATGTGAATGGCTGGCTTTTTGTGTGTGTGTGTTTGTGATGCTTTCGGTGTTTTGTTGTTGCTGTTGTTGTTTTTGTTTGTTTGTTTGGGTTTTTGGGGTTAGTTTTTTTTCTTGGAAGGGGGGAGGGAGGGGATGGTGTTTCACAGAAACTAGATTTGCCTCATGTGCAAATACAGTCATACATGTGGGTACATATGCATATTCATGTATTCATGTATAAATAAACAAATAAATGTGTAAATAGTCATACACGTGGGTACATATGCACATTTGTGTGCTCACATACATACACACGCACACACACTCAAGCACACATCATGCTTACACACACACACACACTCACACTCACACACTCACACACACACACACACATTTTGATAAAACCTAAATGGCATCAATCAAGTTGTTTTTTTGTTTTTTTTAAAGTAGTCTAAAATATAATGCGTCAGAAAAGAGAGAGAGAGAAAGATGGGAGGGGGTGGTGACTTAAGCACCTACTGAATGAATCTGAAATTTTATCTCATGATAAAAATGCTTCTACGTGCAGATCCACGTAAGCTGTTCGACTCCACGAAAGATGACGGTCTGTTCAACCAGTCACACGACCACGATGAAGACAAATACAAACGGCGACCTGCTTTCCAGTGGCTTGCTCATTGGTTCAGGTAAGTCGCAGATACTGTTGTGGGACCCTTGCATACTACCACGAATAAAGAAAGTCCCTCCTGTTTCTCTGGTTCAAAGAAGATGTCAAGCTAGCCATGCAGAGTTTCCTTTTTCTGTCGTGCGCATCTTCAACGGCTTTTTGGCACAGCTGTCATTTTCCCCCCACTTTTAGCTACTCTCAGCTGCTATCCATTCCAGCCCAGCCCAGCTGGGACCAGCGGGTGCTAATTATAGCAGGAACTGACCGCACTTGATAGAAGTACGGGTCACTAATTTTGGGACTGGGCCCGTGACCCTTGACTGAGTTATGCTGGATTTGTGGGTTGTGTTGGCTTATTATTGCTGCTGCCTTCAAGATCTTTTTGATGTCTTTTTCCCCAAAATTTTAGTAATAAAAATGATAATACATGGAGTCTAATTTAATTTATAGCGCTTTATCTTGTGAGAAAACATCAAAGCCCTCGCATTCATCTTGTTCATTCGCATCCAACCAGTCACAAATAGATTTAACTGATTAAAATTTACACACTCTCTCACACACACACACACACACGCACGCACGTACGTACACTCACACATACACTCACACACACACCTACACAAAAATACTACATACTGGTGGGGTGATGGAGATTCTGGCTGTTGAAAGGTGAGGGACAGATGAGATGAAACAGTAGGAGAGGGGAGATACGAGAGATCAATAGATATAGTACTAAGGCATTTTTGTGTTGTTTTAAAAAAAAAAAAGAGGGGGGGGGAGGGATAGAGGGAGTTACTTTTTAGTGTTGAATATTCATTAGTTCTTTGGGGGGAGGGGGGAAATGTAGCTGTTTTTCTTTCTTTCTTTCTTGTGTATGCGTGTGTGTGCGCATGCGTGTGTGCTGTTCTGACTTAGCATTATAAAATCGACTACCGCACCATTCCCTCTAGGTCCAGAGACGGGAACAAGAAAAAAGACCCCAACGCCGTGCGGAAGCGGTTCTTCATGGTGCTGGTCATCGGCATCGTCTCCTTCATCACCCTCGTCATCATCTTCTCCCAGCTGGGGCGTCAGGCCACGGAGGACGACCCTTTCCTGGACCCCATGAACAACCCCAACATCAAGGTGCAGCACGATGCCATGGAAGTGGACCCGGGACATGTGCAGTAGGATCCTCTCTGCCGGCTGTGTATCCACAAGACCTGGGATTTTCTCAGCCGTTTTGTGGCCGGCTGTGTATCCACAAGACCTGGGATTTTCTCAGCCGTTTTGTGGCCGGCTGTGTATCCACAAGACCTGGGATTTTCTCAGCCGTTTTGTGGCCGGCTGCTGTGTGTTGACAAGTCCTGGGATATCTATCTATTCCTTTTGATATGTGCGAGAGTATCCCGGAGAAATCGAGGCTGCAGATGTCTTTTTTTTTTCTCTCTCTTTTTGTTGGTAATAATTTTGAATCTGGAGTCTTGAAATGATAGTAGAAAGCTTACAAATGTGAGTATGAATTTTGGTAAGCTTTGGGGATAATGTGTAATGTAATTCAGGAATGTTATTACAATATTTTTGTGATGTGTGTGCATGGGCACACGTGTGTGCATGCATGCATGCGGGCGTGTGTGTGTGAACACCTGCATGCATGAGATCATGCTTTTGTAGTTGTGTTTGCATGGGGTTGTGTGTGTGTGAGTGTGTGCTGAGTATACATGTACATCTACATTTGTTATCATCTTCACACGTGCACATATTAATTTACCTCTGTATGCTTTTTATGTGGAGGTTTCAGTGGCTACTGGACCTAAAACACCATTTTAAGTGCCAAATCTCCCTCTTTGTAATATTTTTAAAAAACAACAACAAAAAACCCACACATTTAAACAGAAGACCTTTTTGTATGTAAGATCATGATTACAAACAAAAAACTTACTAAAACCTAAAAATAACTTCCTAAATATTTTTCAGAGAATATTGGATATGAAACAGAATCAGGCTGATTTTAAATAGGGTCTTTTTCTTTTTGTGTGTGTGTTTGTTGTTTTGTTTTTGTTGTTGTTCTTTTTAAGAGTGAAATGTCTGAAAGAGGGAAATGGTTTTAATTCTGCATTTGCTGAAGATGGGTATTTTGGCTATAGTCAAAATTATAAATACTTTAAGTAACTAGCAATGACAACAACCTAAACTGCAAACATTTAGATGCAGTTTGCACTCCAAAAAATGTAGAAAAAAGCCACTCTGATAATGAAATACAGTTGCAGACAGACCAAAAAAAATTATGGGTGGTGCTGCTCTTGTGACAACGCGCTCTCCCCAGGGAGAGCAGCCCAAATTTCATGCAGAGAAATCTGCCATGACTTAAAGTGGTATAAATAAATAAATAAAACCTTTTACATTTTGTACAGAAACTTGCTTATCGATAACAAGGATATGGTTGCAAAAGATTGTTTCTGAAATCCAGTAGCCATGAAAACTTTGTGTGGTAGTATATCATTGAATATGTGTAAATATATTTATTGCACAGTGTGTGTGTGTTCTACTTTTTTGACTGGGAAATGATATGTTTCCTTGGATGTGTTCAGATAAGTAATGATAATATTCCTCCCTTCCAGAACTCCCAACAGGTGATCAGAGTTGGGGTGCATTTGTTATACAGTGCATATACCTGTTATCTGGGATGTGAAGAGTCAGAAGTACAGAGTTAAGGGTTGAAGTTTTTGATAACAATAATAAGGAAAAGATAGTTAAGTAGCACTTTCCAACATCCCAAAGCACTTTACATTAGCAAAGTTCACTTAACGCATAGCATTGCACAAATGTGATGCACACCTACATGTACACAGCATAACTTTCTAGCTTTTGGGGGGTAAGATAATAACTCATTTACCTATTTACCCCCTCCCCCCCTTTCCCCGTTTTGCGCTTTCTCACATAGACAGACACACATAGCTCCATCAAAGATATGGTTGTGGCAATGTGCATCTGCTTCTTATTCATGCCTTTTGTTTTGGAACATGTCAACAAAATTAGAAGGACAGTCTATGTAAAAGGCTCTGGTATTATAAGCAAAGAGGCAGGGATGAGAGAGTCTGAGTGAAAACATAGTTCCACCAAAAGATACATATGCTTTAAAGTAAAGTATACCAGAATCTTATTGATGCTTATTGAAACAGTGCTCTTACATGTGAATGAACAACAGTTGTATTATAAAAGCTGGCTTCATGAAGCAGTTGAGTGTTCGTCCTGAAGGCAACAGAACCAGAACAGTAATGGTTCCACAATGTCATTGCTGGTGATGATGAACTAGCTGTTTCAGAGGAAAAATCATCATCTCAGAATTTTTTTGGGGAGCCACCTTAAATGTGCATGCATGTTGCTAGGTGTATGCCAAAGAGCAGTATAGTTGTCCCTATGTGCAAAAACCAGTGGTGTGTGTGTTTGTGGGCATCTTGTGTGCGTGTGTGCACGCACGGGTGTGTGCATGCGTGTGTGTGTGTGTGTGATTGTTATGACTTTCTTGGTGCAAGTGGACCATAAAACTTTACACTCTAATGATATCTGGAATGCACAAATTATTATGTTTGGTAAAATGTGTAAAAAAGTAAATAACTTTCTGTAATTAATCATTTTTCAACATATGTAGGCCTCTTGTTTTGTCTGGCTGTAGTTGACAGATTGTTAGAAATTGGGAGGGGTTTTTAGGGTAGGTAGAGTGCTTTTCTTTTAACTTGTCTGTGATACAGAAGAATAGATGGTGAATTGACAGTGATGAAGGAGAGCATGAGTGTGTACTTAACCATCTAGTGATTGGGATGTGACTTAACTTCATCAGTGAAAACCAAGTCAGTTTTCAGCAGTGCAGACGATAACCTGAATACTGCCATATACAAGTGAAAAAGAAATTGACCTTCATGAGAACATACAAAAATGTTGGTCACCAAGCAGAACAGTTCTAATGGAAAATCGTAGAAGTCTTTATCATCATAAAGGAAGTGCCATCTTTGAATAGAGAGGAGGATATAAGCTACTGGACATGTATGTTCTGGGTAATGCTCATGTTATAATCCCTGCTGAGAGGAGCCATTTCCGCTTTTAGGTTCCATGATAGGAATGAAGATTTGTGGATATGTTTAAAGAATCAGTATGCATGCATGCGTTGGGAGTTTCAATGTTTGTTTTTGTCAAAGTTGAAACATCACGAAAATTCTGCATATGCCTATGTTGTCTTTATTTTGATGTGAGGTCTATTAGAGAACCAGTGTTGTTTTCTGGTGACAGGTTATGCAAACTCCACTAAACATGACTGTAAAAGCAGACATCTGTTCAGAATGTTTGTTTCTTTCATTTTATTTTTGGCACAATCATTGCGGGCTAGTTAAAGGAATGAGGAGGGTGCAGGTGGGGGTTTTTTAACTTAACTTCACTCATATGTCAGGTAAATGTGACGGGGAATCTTTTAATCATGGTTCATCCCCAGATTGTTCGCTATACTGCTTTTGTGTTGGCAGTGCTCTCAATCAGTGAATGGAAATGGATGTCAGCTTTCCCTGTGAGCCAGTGACTTACTATCTGTGATCTGTGTTGTGCTGAAAGTGTTTCGATTTTTTCGTGTGAATAGATTTTGTTGGCTTGAACACAAATCTGTGATGTTGTAAAATGAATGAATGCTTTCAGTTTGGTTTGTTTTGTGAACACCTCTGTCTTTAATAATGCTTGACCAAGAAAGTTGCTGATGTGTAAAGAATAGTAAGTAGGAGAACGACTACTGTACAAGTATAGGATGATAAATAATGAACAGATCCACTCTATATGCATGCATTTATACAAGATTTACACACACACAAATGTTTACAAAGGGCTTGGCAGATTATTGCTCTTCTGTGGTCAGCAAGAAATCTGTCTGAATCCGGTTTAATATCAGATCCCCTGGCCCATTTTTTCTCAAAAGCAAAATAATCTTTTGGAACAAGAAAATGAAAGGTATAATATTCCACTGTGGTGGCGTGTTCTCCCATGAGGAAATCAGCCAAATTTCATACTGGGAAATTAGTTGTGACTTAAATATACATACACTATGTGGGAACACGCCTGATTTGTCCAGTTTTGCATGGTGAAGGTAGACGAGATGGTATGGTGATGGAAAATGATTATGGTTTGTGCCTTGTGGGTAGTGATAATCTTCCAGCCTCAGATTCTTGGTTGTTTCTCTGCTGAATTGTGTCTGCTCTAGTTTCTGTTTTTCATATTGTAAACATGCTTTGTCAAAGCTCTTAAACCCCATCACAACATCTAAACCTCAGTCCAGCCACAGCTGACATGCCTCACAAAACTAAAATTGTGTAAATGTGTTAAGGTGTGTAGCTCTATCACAAGTGAACTTGCTACATGCACAGTTGATATTGCTTATGCCTCTGGAGTGGAGGAAGCTGGGTGCAAAATCTTCAGTAGTACCCCAACGGTCTACAAGGCTATGGGAGAGGTGAAGGTGAGAATGTGCTTCTAGGAGGCCTTGAAGACCGACCTTCCACTTCTAGGAGCATTCTCATGTGGACTGACTTGACTTCCATTTAACTTGTAGTAGAACTAAGAGGCATTATTCAGTATGCCAGGTTTATTTGTTTGACATTGTTGTTGCATACTGGATCATTTTCTTGGATTACGTAATGGACATTGTGATTTCGTTGTCACTTTTTGACATTCTCGTAAATATGTGAAAAGTTTGTGGTTTGTACAACTTCGCGTTTGAGACGATAAAGTATTAGTTTGAACTTGACTTCAGTCTGACAGTAGATAGATGATGGTGAAGCTTGTGGTTGTTTGTTGTTGTTGCTTTTTGAGGGGGTGGGGGGTGTAAGGGTTCAAGTAGCTTTATGGTTGTGCTTACGAATGTTTTGGTTCAATCTTGAGGTTTCAACAGTTGTAATTTATTTGTGTAGAATTTTAAAGTAAAAGCTAATGAAAAATATACCAGTTCTGTTTCCAATTGTATTTTTTTTAATGAAGTCATTATGTGTGGGTGTGTCACTGTGTGGGAGAGAGAAAGAGAGAATGTTTGCTTTCTCATTGTGTGTGTGTGTGAGTGCTTTTCCTTGAAGATTCAGAAATGAAATAGAAAAAAACGTCTGAATCTGTTACTTCCAAAACAGGCTGCCTATCAGAAGTACAGACATTTCTAAGGGTGCTGTTTAGATTGAGTCTTGTTTTCACATTTCTTTGTCCTTTTGAATTTGAGTAATTTTTGTGTGTGGAGATACCAGGGTTATTACGTTTTGATCAAACCTGGCTCAACCTTGTATTGTTTTTCAAATGTGTCTTTATATTCTGCTTACTTTTGTGTATAGAAGGGCTTTGTTTGTCACTTATGTTGCCAACTTTGTAAATAATTGGGGTTAATAAATATAGACCATGAAAATTTTGTCAGTTTTTGGCGTGTTGATGTATACATGTGGATTTTGCTCATGGTTGCAAGAGTTCTGTCTCTGACTGGCTTTTAACATGTCATTGAATGAATGTTGCTTTTTGATGATGTAGGTGTGCATGCCTCTTTGTGGGTGTGTTACTCTGTGAGCTTGTATTTAATTCACAGCCTGTATATGAAAGAAATACAATTTTGAATCAGGGTAACTAATTGCACTGCATGGTTCGTTTTAGTTTTTTTTGTTTCTTTTGAGGAGGAGAGGGAGGCAGTACTTGTTTCTGTGTTTAATTTGGTGGAGTTTTCCCCTTTTTATATATTTATTTTGTTGCCTTTTATGTGACATTCCAGTGGTGATACTCCCATGTTACTCATTCTGATCTTATGAACTTAATGCGTGGGTGAAAGTAGTTCCAGATAGTTCCAAAACTCCGGATTGACAAATTTAATGGAAAGGATCTTCCAGATTGGAGATCTCAATAACCGGATTGCTGTTCTTCCCTCCCCAAAAAATCAACCAAATATTGGATAACTGTACATCAACTCGCCAGAATTTCGTTGGTGGGCATATTGCATGCACACATGAAACACTTGGACATTGTGTGGAAACATGCTTTGATCTACAAATTGTTCCTCAAAAGTCCTGAACAGCGTTCTTCATTGACTGTCAAATATGAAGGCCAATGCCAGTTTGTCTGCTGCCAGTGCTCCCTGATGCTACCCCCAAAAAGAAGTTCAGGACTTTGTGAATGTGATTTGGGTTTAAAGGTTCTTTGATTCAGCAAATTGGTCCTTTTAAAATATGGTCAGATCCTTTTAATTTCTGAAAGGTGCTTACACAAGTCCTGTTGTATCAAGCAAAAAGGCAAGAGATACAGACACATTTTCTGGGTTGCTAAGTAGTCAGAAGTGATGCCCACTGCTTGAGAGATGAAAATTTAGATTCTAGCTTGCCTTTTCCTAGGCCTAGGCTAGTTCAACATAGTCCAGACATTAAGTTGCAGAGTTGGTTAGCTGACGTCATAGTGTGGCATGGTGGTTTAGTTGTGGTGCTAACTATGCAGCATTGTACCCAGTCAATTATACTCTTTCAAACGTTCTCTCTCATAACTATACATTTCACGCTTTGCAGACAAGAAATTACAAAATATATATAAAAACAAAACGGAACCTTTGTTGATTTGATAAAGAAAAATATAGGACTTTAAGGTAGGGGTTTGAGAACTTGCTAACTGAATGAACAGGGCTAATCAGTAACTTCGGTATATGCTGCCTGTCTCCACATTCAGCTTCTTTCCTTTCCTGGACTGCTCTTTGTCTTCCTAATACATACTGTGCAGATAAAATAGAAGATCATTTTAGTTTAACCTTTTTACCACCAACCAATCTGTAACACAGCAGTTCCAGGCACCAGCTGATTTTACACAGACCACATGAAAATTACACATGTCTGCCAAATTCACATGCTATGCAAACAAAAACGGTCTGTAAAAATAGCTGTGGGGTTCCCTTGTCAGTGAATGATAGATGGCCTTTTCTAACTTCCAAAACAGAGAGCAGTGGGT
>CM054138.1:48821951-48839451 GCA_028751875.1 Rapana venosa
CCCCCTCCCCGGGAAGGGCTGGGTGTCAAACACGTTAGATAGACTTAGATAGTAATAAGTATAGAGACCATTTAGAGAAGCCAAACCTTAGGACCAACATTTAGTGGTAGTATGGTTCCTGAATGGTCTCAAAAGTTGAATTTTTTTTGTGCTAATTTTTTGGGGGTTGTTTTTTTGTTTTTGTTCCTGGGCTAAGAGCTCTTGAGTTCACTAATAGTGCTATTTGGCGTACGCGGTCGTTTGTGCCCATCGTTGAGGTAGGTGCATTTCGACTTCGGGGGATACCATTTATTTTCATGTGGAATTTGTGCGTACTGTTTATTTTCGGGATATATATAATTATAATAAAATATATATATATATATATATAAAATATATATAATATAATATATATATTTTATTATATAATATTTATTTTTTTATTTATTTTTTATTTTTTTTTTTTTTTGGGGGGGGGGGGGGGGGCTTCTTTCGTTCTTTCTTTACCTCCCTGAGTTGTCGGGTTTGTTCTTAACTCTTAATGACTTATGGGTGTTGTACTAAAATTAATTTCACGTTTTTGTACTTACTTGCTTTGATGACATAGTTTTTTAAACCAATATGAAATATAGCTTTTTGTGTGTCTTTTGAGATTTTTGATGCCTATCAGTCTGCCTGTCAGTATTGAAATTTGGCCCTTCATGGATGATGAAAGTGTTTTTGACTTGACCTTGACTTGATAGCCCGCATTTCTGTTGAAATCAAAAGGAAATTCAGTCCCCTCCCCCCCCCCCCCCCCCCCCCCCCCCTCCCTCGCCAGACGAGCATGTCACCACAGAAGCAGCGCCACCCATTGAACAACAAAAATAAAGCATGTCTGTATGTGTATTTGTTTCCCGATCAGAGTGGCTTTTCATTTTTCACCAGGGACAACTCACTCTCTTGTTGCTGTGGACATTTTTTTTCTACGTACGCTGAATGCATGTAGCACAAAGAACCTCGGGTTTTTCGTCTACCCCGAAAGACTAGCACCCAGACCACCACTTGAGGTGTATGGGGGTAGGGGAAGGGAGGGGCGGGATTTGTTTTAAATAGATAATTATTCAGAAAACGTAAAAATAATAAATCAACACACACACACACTACACCACACACACACCACACAACCACACAACCACACACCACACAACACACACAAAAAACACACACACACACACAAACACAAACACATATATATATATATATATACATACATATATATAGTGTATATATATATAAATGTGTGTGTGTTAATTCATTATGTTTTATGTGCCCGAATTTTTTTCCCTTTAAACTATTTGGCTGTTATTGCTCTCAGTAAATGTATATATATATATATATATAATATATATATATATATATATAAAATATTTTAAAATATATATAATATATATATTTTTATATATACATTTACTGAGAGCAATAACAACCAATAGTTTTAAACGGAAAAAAATTCGAGCACAAAATGAGATTAACCCTACACTTTTTGCTTTCTAAGCAGGTGTGTGTTACCTCTAGACCACGGATGCACCCTCATGTTTCAATCCCCCTTCCACCCTCTCCCTCCTTCCCCCCTCCCACCCCTCCCTTTTGTTTTGCATGCTTCCTCAATTACCATGCAAAATTAAGTTGCCTTGACACATTTGAAAAAAAACCCCACCCCAAGATCTATTGAATAAAGTTGACATTTGCTTTGTGCTTTTTTTGCCTTTTAAAATTAAAACCTGAAAAAATGTAGTCAATGTCCTTATTCAAAATTGATGAAGTTCGGTGTAAATGAATTAGACAAATGAAAAAAATTTTTGTGTGTTGTGTGGTAATGTGTGGTTTTGTGTTTGTTGGGGTGTGTTGTGGTTGTGTGAGAGAGAGAGAGAGAAGAGAGAGGAGAGAGAGGGAGAGAGGAGAGAGAGAGAGAGAGAAGAGAGAGAGAAGAGGGACAATGACAATGAAATGGGTTTTTTTGTGGAAGCTTTCTCGCCCATTACAAAGGGACAGTGGGAAAATGGGCACAAACAATTTAACCAAAAAGTAAAAACAAAAAAAACAACTGCCAAATAACATAAAGACATGGAAAATTTCCCTATCGTGGTTTAAAACAGCTGCAACAAACACCGGGACCTTTTTAAAAATATGTTATTATAATTTTTTGCAGGGGGGGAGAAAGAGAGAGAGAAGAGAAGAGAGAAGAAGAGAAGAGAGAAAGAGAGAAGAGAGAGAGATAGAGAGAACAGAGAGCTATGGAGAGTCACATACTAACTACCAACACGAACCCACAACCCATAAGAGTTCTTGTTATTATTTTTCCTCTTAATGTCTATAATTATACGCGCGCTTTATTTGTGCATTAGAAAGATTCAGCGCTATATAAATTCCATACATTAATAAAACAATAATCATAATATTATTATTATTTGCGAGCAAAGAAACGCCCGGTTTCATACTGCAGTGAGCACATGCCAGTAATTGTTAGCAGCAGGATCTGTAATTATTTACGTTTCTGAGCAACAAAAAAAAAGGT
This sequence comes from Rapana venosa, assembly GCA_028751875.1. Taxonomy (NCBI): domain Eukaryota; kingdom Metazoa; phylum Mollusca; class Gastropoda; order Neogastropoda; family Muricidae; genus Rapana; species Rapana venosa. The sequence continues at coordinate 48,824,488 of CM054138.1, forward strand.
GCAGCGTGCGCGTGCACTACAAACACACAATTACCCTTCTGAACCATCTTTTTCCCCCCCCCCGCCCCCCCCCTTTATAACTGAACACCCCCCCCCCTCACCCCCCTCCTCCCATTACCCTCCAAAAATATATGGTAAACACTATTTAAACATTTCACACAGGAATAAATTAAAAACGAACAGATAAATTATATCCAAGAACACAACACAATGTGTAAATAAAGAAAAATAACTAGTCCTTTGGTGAATCACTCCCTTCCCCCCCACTCCCTCCCCGCCAATTCACTCGATGTTCTCCCTCCCCCACCCCCCCCCCCCCCCCCCCCACCTCCCCCCACCAATACAAACAGAACCACAGCAACCACACAAAAAAGGCAATGAAAGAGATATACAATTAAAATAATAAATAATTATACTACTAATAATAACAACACAATGACAAAATAATGTGTAACACACATCATTTCTAACTGCCCACCCTCGTCACCGACCATTAACTTTATAGGATGACTATCTAGAATTTTTTTCAAGAATACCGTCAAAATGAATTCAATAAGATATATGAAAATAATACTTTGTGTAAATAAATCATGAAAAAGAAGATCCTTGGGGAACACCTCCCCCAAAAAAAACCCAACAAACAAAAAACCCAACAAACAACAAAAAACCAACAAAAAATAAAACAAGTCAAACACATCAACAACAGACATAACAAAAACAATAAACAAAGACCAACAAACAAACAAAAAGAAAGGAAAAAAAAAGAAAAAAAAACCCACTTCAGCACACACTCTACGACCACACTGCCAAAACTTAGCAACGCTATCCCATCTCTCACTCTCTCTCTCCTCCTCTCTCCCACCTCCCCACCCCCCAATCCCCTCCATCCCCAACGAATCCCCACGGTTTTCCTCACGCTCACACACAAAGGGGGCCACTGCTAATCCAACACAGACAGTCGATCAAAAAGAAAGGTTCGAATCTCTTAAGCCCCAAGTAAATCCTGGCCCTTATTATCAACAATCCCTTCAATAGGACAGAGGATAGATAAGACTGCCCAGAGTGAGAGAGAGAGAGAGAGAGAGAGAGAGAGAGAGAGAGAGAGAGAGAGAGAGAGAGAGAGAGAGAGAAAGAGGGAGAGAGAGGGAAAGAGAGATATAGATGCATGTTTAATTCATAGCTATCACAACAGCCATAGGAAAGCAAAGAATCCCACTTCAGTACACCTTAGCCTACCGATCTAATCTTATCAGATCGTGGTTGCACAATAAAAAAACTGAAAATTTGATCCCAAAAACAAAAATAAACAAAACAACACCTAAAACAGAAAAACCCCAACCCCCCCCCCCCAAAAAAAAAATAATTCCCGCGGACCCTAGGAAATCAGATTATGCATTTCAGCCTTGTTTTTTTTTTTTTTTTGGGGGGGGGGGGGGGTAGTATCTGGGGCAGCAGGGGGAAGGAGGAGAGGTCTTGTGGTTAGTGTGTCCAAAAAGGGATCTGAGGGTAAATTGAGGGCGTGCGCATGGGTTCGAGTCTTCTGTTACGATTTTGACTGTCTGTTGGACAGAAGGAAAATCATTGTACAAAATTTAATGTAAAAGTCCATGTATGTAAGGTTTACAAAATTAAAAAAAAACCCAACTTATTCAGTGGAAGGAAACCATGTATACCTTTTTTTTCCTCTGAAGAAAAACTCGAAACCAAACAAACAAAGCAACACAAAACAAAGAATAATTTTTTAAAAAGCCATCCAAAGCAAAATCCCAATTAATCAACAACAACAAAAGAAAGAAAGCACCCCCCCCCCCACACCACACAAACAAAAACAGAAAACCTAAACCAACTCCCCCCCCCCCCCCAACCCCCCAAAAACAACAAAAAAACCCCAACAAACAAAACCAAACCAAAAAGACACCCCCCAAAAAAACAACAAACAACACAAGAACAAAACAAAAAAAACCACCCCACCAACCCCAACAACAACATCAACCCCAAACAACAAAACCAAAAACAAAACCAAAAAACCCACCCACAACAAAATACCCCCCCCCCCCCCCCCCCCCCCCCCCATCCCACCTCCCAATCCTCCAAACACCACCATCCCACCACCCCCACCCCAAACAAAAATAACCCCTCAAACCAAAACAAGATCAATTTAATGAAACAAAACACCGAAATCGGATATTGTCAAGTAACACCATCATTACCCCGACTTCAACACAACAACCAACATTAACATCATCATGTCAACAGAACTCTCAACACAAAAAGACAGGACACACCACGACAGCATTCCAGCACCCCTCAACCCCCCCCCCCCCCCCCCCCCCCCCCCCCCCCCTTCCCCTCTAAATTCACACCACCACTCTATTTATAAGTTTTTACCTGTGTGAAAAATCAGTGTGATAGAAGCACACACAACACACACACACCTGTGGTCTCTGGAGTGTTAAGGCAGAATACATAGTGCTGTCAAAATTTACCCCCACCCCCTGTCCCCACTATCTCCTCCCTCCCTTCCCATAATATTATACCATTCTCTCAACCTCCCCCCCTCTCCCACCCCCCTCACCTTAGTCCCCTAACCTCCTACATCTAACCCATTCTTCTCTCCCTCCTCCCCCACCTACACGCACCACACTGTCCCCCTTCCTTCCCCCTGTTGCTATACCAAAGCAAATCACAGGTGAGGGAAAGGTGTTGCATAGGCTCGTGCGAGGGATCAACGGTGACAGTGACAGGTGTGTGCCCTGCTGAGAGACTGAGAGAGAGAGAGAGAGAGAGAGAGGGAGAGAGGGAGAGAGTGGGGGGGGGGGGGGGCGGCGGGGGGGGGGGCGGGGGGGGCGGAGAGGCATACATAGAGAGATCCAGAGAGTCAGACAGGCATACAGAGAGAGAGCGAGAGCAGAGAGAGAGAGAGAGAGAGAGAGAGAGAGAGAGAGAGAGAGAGAGAGAGAGAGAGAGAGAGAGAGAGAGAGAGAGAATCTTTCTTTATTTTTCAAGGGTAACAGAATAAAGAGAGAGAGAGAGAGAGGAGAGAGAGAGAGAGAGAGAGAGAGAGAGAGAGAGAGAGAGAGAGAGAGAGAGAGAGGGGAATCTTTCTTTGTTTTTCAAGGGTAACAGAATAAGCATGCACATACTTTTTTTTCATCCGGCCCTTGCCCTGATTAGGGACTATCAACAAAACAAAGGTAAAATCTTACTACAACAACGACAACATGATTAAATTTTTAAAAATATATTTAACAATACATAATCCCTAACTGACTTACGCATTAATTTCGAGAGGTACATAGATTTTTTTTTTTGAGAAAAGAGACATACGTTAATAAACATATAATTCTCAAATAAATCAAACATTAACATGAAAACTGATACACTGATTATAATTAGGTAATATGGATAAAGTAAAATAGAGGGGAGACAGCAAGAAGCGAGAGAGAGAGAGAGAGAGAGAGAGAGAGAGAGAGAGAGAGAGAGAGAGAGAGAGAGAGAGAGAGAGAGAGGAGAGAGAGAGAGAGAGAGAGAGAGAGAGGAGAGAGAGCATTTTCAGGTTACATCAACATAAAAATAAACCAGATATCAAATTCTGTTAAAGAGAGAGAGAGAAAGAGAGAGACCAGAGAGAGAACACTGAACACTGAACACTGAAATGATTTAATGTACATTGGCCTTGGACCACAATACATTTGTTGGGCTTGGGATGGAACAATGGGTTCATTCATCTCATTGGCAAAGCAAATGCACAAACAAATAATGATTTATAACTGATTAAAGAAGAAAAACATAAACATATACATAGCCGAATCGTGCAAAAAGATTATGTTAGTAACAATTTATGACTGATTAAAAAAGAAAAACACCATTTATTCTATTTCTTGATTATAACCCTTAAATTAACCATAACCCAATCATAGAAAGAAGATGCTATCTAAGGAAAATCATCCATATTGAGTATATCAAACAGTAGCAGTTTTTCATTAAAGTATTTGAGCCAACATTGTTTTCCTTTTGTTAATAGAATGAAAAATGTATCTAGACAAACTATGTTTGTACTCATCATTTCTTACTTTGAACATATCTGGCAATGGTACATTGATACATTTGTTTAAAAACTTTTCTCTTAAGTTTGAGTACATGTAACATTCCAATAGAAAGTGGGCTTCATTTTCAATTTTCGTTTTACAAAATGGACATAATTTATCTTGGATATTATCACTATACCTGTAAACATTATTGTTAAGAGTTAAAACATTAAATCTTGCTTGTGTAATTGCTACACGAAAGCAGTAGACATCTATAGAGTTTAAATACTGCTCTTTTACAAAAATATTCTTATACGATCTATACACATCATACCTCTCTTTATCTCGTAGAGTCCCATCCCATTCTTGAATAAACATATCTACTAATCTTTGTTTAAACATACATAAGAAAACTTTTACATCCCCGACACTTTGCTGCATCCAAACAATGTTAAAACCTGTTTCACACAAAATTTCTCTCTTATTTTTGAAATCCAGCAATATTTACCACTGCTGTCTAGCTCTAACTGCATGCAATAAGCTTGATATGGTATTCTACTTTGATCCATTTGCAATAGTTTGAACCAATACTTGATGGTGCTTGTACAGGAGTTGACATAAAGTGGATATCTGCCTAAATCGCCATAAACCATCTTATTAGGTGTTCTTACAGGTACTCCTAAAAATCTTTTGCATGCCATCAAATGAATTTTCTCAATATGCTCTAGTCTGTTTGTTCCCCATATTTCCGATGAAAACAACAATATTGGCTGAATCTTAGTGTCGAAAATCTTGAAAAAAGTACTAACGTTCATTTCTTTATACCTATGAAAGACTTTGTTCAACTGAACCACTGCCTTCTTTCCTTTAGTGACTAAATGTTCTGTACCCAACTTACAGCTCATCTTTGTTGTAAAGCTAAAACCTAGAGACCAGAGAGAGAGAGAGAGAGAGAGAGAGAGAGAGAGAGAGAGGCGTACAGAGAGCAAACGAGCGAGCGAGCGAGCGAGCGAGCGAGAGAGAGAGAGAGAGAGAGAGGAGAGAGGAGAGAGAGAGAGAGAGAGAGAGAGAGAGAGAGAGAGAGAGAGAGAGAACTCGAACCCAAATGAAATATTTATTCACAAAAAGGCCATACATGAAGGGGGTAGCCGACTATTTAGCGTTTTAGAGAATTGAAGAAAAAAAGCACCCCCAGAACCAAAGCACTACCAACAAAAACCTCCAAACAAATAAAAGCAGAAAACGAAAATGATAAATAAAATAAACCAACAGAAACATAGCAAAGCAAAGTTGATAATATGTAATGTAACAAGAACTGTCAGTTACCTGGGCAGCAAATTAAGAGAACAAGACAATTCTTAGTTTAATAAAAAAAAATCTGTACACAAACGTAGAGCAGGATTGCGAACATGCTAAGATAACTAGTTGCCAAAAGTAAAACATAATCTAAAACAAATGAGGCTGTCTACTATGTTTTGCTACAGAGTTTTAGAATTAATAATTATTTGTCTTGATGTCATCACAAGTTCAGATGTTTTTTTCATCACTATAAAAAATAGATTTAAATGGCAAAACACTGGTTGGAAAGACGGAATAAGCTCTCATTTCTCCAGGAGTCAAAACCGAAATAATCTATTAAAAACAGCCCCAAACTTTTGTGTGTGTGTGTGCCTAGAATGCTCTAATACTGAACAGGCAACACGGCACAAAATGTACCTCATTCTCCTGTGCTTACACACACACACACACACACACACACACACACACACACACACACCACACACACACACACACACACACACACACACACACACACACACACACACACACACGACGTCCCTTGTGCGAACGCACGCAGAACATCTTGCGCACACGTCAAAACCCGTTCCGCTTTTCGAAAGAGTAGGCCATTTTGTGCCGGTAGGAACGAATGACAAAATTTACAAAAACTACATACACACGGGGACCCTGGATGTATTAAAAAAAAAAAGCACATGGGTGCTTATTCCATATTATCCTCGATATAAAAGAATGAACAAAATATAAAAGAGAGAGAGAGAGAGAGAGGAGAGAGAGAGAGAGAGAGAGAGAGGAGAGAGAGAGAGGAGAGAGAGAGAGAGAGAGAGAACTCGAACTCAATGATTTATACACAAAAAGGCCATTGGCCCATACATGAAGGGGGTTGCCGAACTGCTTAGTATTTTGGTGGGGGTAAAAGCAATAGTAACGACAACATGTTACTGTATAACAAAGAGTCAGCTACAAAAATATCACTTAGGATAACGAGAGAGAGAGAGAGAGAGAGAGAGGAGAGAGGAGAGAAGAGAGAGAGACGAGAAGAGATGAGAGAGAGAGAGAGGAGTGTGTATAGCGTTGTCTTGTAAAAACGAATCAAATCAAAGAGTACTCAAAAGCGCTATGATTTGGGGTTTTTCTCTCTCAAGATATGGCGCTATATAAATTCCATGTATTATTACTCTGCAACCTGTGCTAAGCAGAGGAATCATAATGTAAACGGTCAGAACAGAGACTGGTCGCTGATCTCGTTGCGCTTGAAGGGCAAGTCCCTGAATACGGACGCTATTATTTTGCCACCTTTTCTCTATCATAGGTCCATTTATTGCAAAGGTTTTCTAATTTTCTCTCTGTCTCTTTGTGAAATGTCTGTTTCCGGTTTAAAGAACAATAGGAAATATGCAGCATTTTAATAACCTTGTATTTAGAGTAAAAATTTGTCTTGATACCAAGATCTATAATATATATAAGGGTGGTTAAATGGCAAAACATTAGTTACAAAAATGTTAAATGGCAAAACATTAGTTACAAAAACAAAATTAAAAAAACAACCCGAACAAGTCATCAATATTACATAGGAGTCAAACTTAAAATAATGTGTTGAAAAACAGCCAGGCTTTTCAAAACAACAGACACCCCCTACATCCCCCCCCCCCCCCCCCCCCCCCCCCCCCCCCCCCCCCCCCCCCTCACCAGATGTCAATGTCCAATTAAAAGCTTCCTGCTATCCCCACTTTTCTCTCTCTCTTTGTCCATCTCACCCAGGTCATTCTTTTTTTTTTAATAACTTTTTACCGTTTCATACAAGAAAGAATGGAAAAAAAAGAAACGATCTGAAATTAAAAAAAAATTGTTTTAAAGGAAGAAAAAAAAATAAGCAAAGAAGGAATGAAGAAGGAAAGAAGAAGGAATGAAGAAGAAGGGAGGTAGGCAGTTAATGCATTAAAGCCGGGAAGCAAGCAGCTAACATAAGCAAACGAGCACTTAACTCATTACCTACGGAACTAATTACCTCCCCTCCCACGGTAGTAAGTACTAAGTCTTCCCTCTTTGGCTGCGAGATGATTAGCATCTGTACTGTCTGTTGACTTTGAACACTTCTTGGGTAATCCTTGCAGGTGTTGTGTGTGTGTGTGTGTGTGTGTGTGTGGGTGAGCGCGTGCGTGTGTGTGTGTGTGTGTGAGCGCGTGCGTGCGTGTGTGTGTGTGTGTGTGTGTTTGTGTTTGTGTGTGTGTGTGTGTGTGTGTGTGTGTGTGCGCGCGTGAGAGAAAATTTTTGGCAGATTAAAAAAGCCGGTCTTTATACCCCCATCCCCTCCATTAAAAAACCCAACCCAAACAAACAAACAACAACAACAACTACAGAAAAAGAGTCTGTAATCAGTCTGTAATCACTACAGTGTTTTTCCCCACACACCTGCAGACTTTTGGTAAACAAGTTTTACATGCATAGTATGTGATATAAAATCTGTTTCTTCGTTTTCTGATTTGATCAGGTACCCATAACGTCTAGACCATAATTACACCCAAGATGGACTCAACTTCCACACGAAAACAACAACAACAACAACAAAACCAACCATGAAGAATAAAAACAACTTGTGGAGTATGAGATGGTCATGAGAAACTCACAGCTCTCCAGTCTCACACCTCTTTCTCCTACTAAGCCTACACTTCAGTCAATTCCCAAGGATTATCCCCCCAACCCTCATCCAGCCCCCTCCACCCCCACCCAAAGCCACCACCCCCTCCCCCTTCCTTACAGTAAGATGGACAAGACTAGGATCCACAGACTCTGTAAGACCACTCCACTCCAACCCTGTTGTGTTGTTTAAAGCACAGTCAGGGCTTTCTGCCCTAAGATCAAAGTTATGGGGACACTGGATAGCCCAGTGGTTAGGACATTTCCCTGGCAATCTGAGGACCCAGGTTGATTAACCTTCAAGGGGGTATTTTCCTCTGGAGTTAACATCAGTGCAGACTCCACTCTCCCCAAAAGTCCTTTGGATGAGAACTGAGGTCTTGTGTGTACCAAGGCATGCAGAACATCTTGCGCACATGTTAAATCCTGTTCCGCTTTTCGTAACAGTAGGCCATTGTGGGAACAGATGACAGAATTTACAAAACCGCATACAGACGGGGACTAGATGTAAAAAAAGCACGTAAGTGCTTATTCCATTATCCTCCATATAAAAGAAAGAACAATAAAAGATAGTACTTGAGGCAGGTTTTGGTCAGGCTTCCCTCCCCAACCTGTGACTGTTTGGATCAAGGCAAGGCAAGGCAAGGCCAGAGCTTCTGAGGAAGGTGTACTTGGTACTTGAAGATTCTTGTTCAAATCAACATAACCTGTATATATAGTTCAGTGTGGGATGTTGGCAATTTTATTTATCAAAAAAAAAGTATTTGTTCTTTTATAACGAGGATAATGGAATAAGCACTCATGTGCTTTTTTACATCCAGTCCCCGTGTGTATGCGGTTTTGTAAATTTTGTCATGTTTCCACCGGCACACAATGGCCTACTCTTCCGAAAAGAGGAACAGGATTTTACGTGTGCGCAAGATGTTCTGCATGCGTTCGAACAAGGGGCTTCGGTTTACAGTCTCATCCGAAGGACTTTGACATTCAGTTCGCAATGACTTTTTGTGTGAAACACAGCAAGTTTAGAAATAAAGGAAAGGGTAAGTCAGGTGTGGAGGAGTAGATCTATCTATCACTCTTGTTTTGGAGTGAAGTTTGATACCAGCTGCCACGGAGACTGACCTACCATGCATGCCACACAGGGACTGGATGTTAAAAAACAACAACCCAAAAAGCACACGCGTGCTTATTCCTTATTTTCAAAATAAAAGAATTTGAATAAAACGATAAAATTACACGCGCAAACAGACATCACAAAATTTACAAAACTGCATACACACGGGGACTGCTGTAAAAACAGCACATGAGCGCTTATTCCATTATACTCGAAATACTAGAATAAATATTTTAAAAAATGAATAAAAGACAAACACACACACAGATACACACACACAGACACACACACATACATACACACACTGACAATGCATTGCTTTTTTTCAATATACCATCTGGAAATAAAAAATTCACTTGATTTGACACACAAGACACACACACACGATACTCACACAGACATATACACACAGACACACACACACACACACATCTATCAGTTTTTAGCTGAGAGCATTACAAACAAACCCAACAAAAACAACCTTCAGGAAACAGGACATAGCTGGAGATGATCAAAGGAAAAACCCTTAAAGAGATAGACACAACCTTAGTGGCCTATAGGGCCTGCCTCTCCTCTACATGACTTGGGCAGTGAGTTCTTACTACCCCATCGCGTTGCTAGGGTAGGGCCTGGAGGGATTAGAGGTGTGTGGTCCATAACTGAGGGTGTTGGGGGGACTCATACTATTTGTGGTCAGTCTGTTACCTGGGAAATCCCCTTGTGGGTACAGAATGGGGATGATGCTGTGTGGGAAGAGGAATGTGTGTGTGTGTGTGTGTGTGGTGTGTGTGTGTGTGTGTGTGTGTGCTGTTTGTTCTGATGCTTGTATAAGTATGGGATGGTCCTGATTGAACATTCAACTGGATCTTCTTCATGATCATGATCATCATCATTATCATCATTCGTCATCATGAATCATCATCATCATAATATTTCATCATTGTTATTATTAAAATAGGTTGTTTTAACAAAAATATTTTTCTTCCTATCATTTTTATTATTATCAATTCATTATCATATTTTTTGTGGGTTTTATTCATTATCATAATTGTTTCCTTCACTTTCTGACAAATAAGATGGATACTGCACTGAAGAGCGATTCATCGGATTCTGTCATTCATGTCGGGTTATGTGGCACAGCCTGAGTCTTTGTGTCAACGGTTTACAGCCTGAGTCTTTGTGACAATGGTTTACAGCCTGAGTCTTTGTGACAACGGTTTACAGCCCGAGTCTTTGTGTCAATGGTTTACAGCCCGAGTCTTTGTGTCAATGATTTACAGCCTGTCTCTGTGTCAATGGTTTTCAGCCCCAGTCTTTGTGTCAATGGTTTGCAGCCTGAGTCTTTGTGTCAATGGTTTACAACCTGAGTCTTTGTGTCAATGGTTTACAGTCCGAGTCTCTGTAAAAGGGGCGTACAGCTTGAATCTCACTAAACGGTTTACAGCCTGACTATGTCAATGGTTTACAATATGAGTCTTTGTAAAAAAAAAAATTAACAGTCTGTGTCTCTGTAAAATATTCACAGTCTGAGTCTCTGTAAAAGTGCTTTACAGCCTGAGTCTCTGTGAACGATCTATAATCCGAGTCTCTGTACACATAGTTTACAGTCTGAGTCAGTAAAATGGTGTACAGCCTGAGCCTCTGTAGACTGTTAACAGTCTGAGTCTCTGTAAAAATGGTTAACAGCCTGAGTCTCTGTAAAAATGGTTTACCGCCTGAGTCTCTGTAAATATGGTTAACAGCCTGAGTCTCTGTAAAAATGGTTAACAGCCTGAGTCTCTGTAAAAATGGTTTACAGCCTGAGTCTCTGTAAAAATGGTTAACAGTCTGAGTCTCTGTAAAAATGGTTAACAGTCTGAGTCTCTGTAAAAATGGTTTAAGCCTGAGTCTCTGTAAAATGGTTTGTCAGTCCATTCTGCACCGTTGTACACCTGTCCAAGGGTGTTTGGTATTGTTTGTGTAGTTTGGTCTTTAATTATTGTCGGTCGCTTTTTGTTTGGTTTTGTTGTTGTTGTTGTTGTTGATTGTCGTTTGCTTTTTGTTTGTTCTTTTAATTATTGTTTGTTTCTTTTGCTTCTATTTTTTCCCCGTTTAATCATCGTTTGCTTTTTGTTTGTTTTATTTCACTGTCTTTTAAAATAATATATTATTTAAAAAGAATTATAATTATAATCATTATTATTATTATTATTGTCATTATTATTATTATTATTATTATTATTATCACCATCATCATCATTGTTAATATTTCAGTCATTTGTTTTGTTGTCGTTGTTGTTGTTCTCTGGATTCTTCAGTCTCCCTGTTTCTAGCAGAAAGGTGTCAGCACGGCTGTCGGCTGTCCAGTTGCATGCTGTTGAGCATAATTATCAGCGTCTTTTTTTTTTTCCTAATAAAGTATAACGTCAGCAGAGTCTGGTTCTATGGAGATCACCACGAAAAATCAGAGAGAGACAGAGACAGAGAAACAGAGGCAGAGAGACAGAGAGAGAGACACAGAGAGGCAGACAGGAAAGAGAGAGAGAGAAAGGGAGGAGGAGAGAGAGAGAGAGAGAGAGAGAGAGAGAGAGAGAGAGAGAGAGAGAGAGAAGAGGAGAAGAGAGAGAGAAGCAGACAGACATACAGAGACAGAGAGAGACCGAGAAACAGACAGAGACAGAAGACAGACAGACAGACAGAGAGAGACAGAGAGAGACGGACAGACAGAGACAGACAGACAGAGAGAGATAGACAGACAGAGACAGAGAGACAGACAGATAGAGATAGACAGACAGACAGAGACAGAGAGACAGACGAGAGAGATAGACAGACGAAACAGACAGACAGAGATAGACAGACAGACAGAGACAGAGAGAGAGACAGACAGACGGAGAGAGATAGACAGACAGAGAGAGATAGACAGAGAGATAGAGAGATAGACATACAGACAGCGAGAGAGACTGGGAGAGAGAAAGACAGAACAGAGAGAGAGAGAGACAGACAGACAGACAGGGAGAGACAGGCAGACTGAGGGACAGGAGACTGCCAGACTGGGACAGAGAAAGAGAGAAAGACAGAGAAGGATTACAACAAGACAGATGGACAGACAGAGGGAGACAAAAAGATAGACAAAAGCAGGTTGAGCGACTACAGACAGGCAAACAGACGGAACAAACAAACAGACAGACAGGTTGTCTGTACAGACAATCACACAGAACAGCACAGACATGTTTGACAGAAAAAGACCCCCCCAAAAAGAAGAAAAAGAAAACGATGAAAATAAAAAAACCAACAAAAAAAGAAAGAAACATTCATAGTCGACAAAAAAAACCCACCCAGGAAGGTGTGTATTAAGGTACCAGTATCACAAGATGAAACAGAAAACTGTGCATTGATAATTTTCTTCGGTACTTTCTCAACTGATTTGATATTTTTTTTTGTTGGTCTGTCCAAATTTTTTGTTTTGTTGGAATTTTTTTTTGGGAAGTGGGTGGGTCGCTATAACTAGTTACCCCTATCGTTGCTTTAACACACGCGCGAACATCCCCCAGCCCCCCCAAAAAGAAAAAAAATGATACAAAGCTTCTTGTTCTGTTTCTAGATTTAGTAAAAGTAGAAATTCCAGTTTCGAGAAATGACTTTGTGTAACGCTGATTGTGTGTGCGTGTGTGCGTGTGTGCGTGTGTGTGTGTGTGTGTGTGTGTGTGTGTGTTGCTTGTGTGCTTGTTGCTGGCCTTTAGTTTGTTTTTGAGTGGGTTGGGTATTTTTTGCTTTTTGGTGTTTTTTTTTTCCGTTCGCGTATCTGAATTTGTGTTCTCTCTCTCTATTTTGTTGTTTGTTGGTTGTTTGGTTTTTGTTGTTGTTTTTATTCTTTAAATTTTTTTTTGGCCCAGAGGGCTGGTTGCTTATGCAATAAACTTCTTTAGATAAAATTCAGTTGAATTCTCTGTCTGTCTGTCTGTTTGTCTCTCTCTCTGTCTCTAGCTCTGTCTGTCCGTCTGTCTGTCTCTGTCTGTCTGTCAGCCTGTCTATGTCTCTATCTCTCTGTCTGTTCGCCTGTCTGTCTGCTTGCCTGCCTGTCTGTCTGCCTGCCTGCCTGCCTGCCTGTCTCTCCCACACACACACACACACACACACACACACCACACACACACACACACACACACACACACACACACACTAATCGTACTGGCACGAACCGTGTGTCATCCTCTGGCAGGTACCTACCATCCCACATGTCATGTGATCGGTGTGGTGGGAGGTAAAATACCTCCCACCTCTGTCTGACACCCAGACACTCTGATATGTTTTTTTTGGTGCTTTTCTTTGGAGTCACATATTCTGACGTGGGCTTGCATACAATACGTGTATCGTGAATGGGATTTGTTGTTTGTTTTTTTCTTCTTCTTTTCTTTCTGTTTTTTTCCTGTCTTTCTGTCTTTCTTTTTTGTTTGTTGTTGTTTTCTTTTCTTTCTGTTTTTTCTTTCTGTCTTTCTTTTTGTGTGTTGTTGTTGCTTGTTTTTCTTTTCGATATCTCAGTACGTACCCATTAAAGCAGTTTTACTCCTTTGCTGAGTCTGTGATTTATTCATTTATTCACCTTTTTTATCTGTCTGTGTCTGTTTGCCTGTCTGTTGTCTCTGTCTGCTCTGTTTGTCTGTCTATCTTTGCGCATGCATGCATGTGAATATTTGTGTATTCGAAGGTACAGTGTGTGTGTTGTGTGTGTGTGTGTGTGTGTTGTGCTGTGTGTGTGTGTTGTGTGTGTGTTGTGTGTGGTGTGGTGTGTGTGTGTGTGTGTGTGTGCGTGCGTGCGCGCGCACGGGCTTGTCCGGCTTTGACTCTGAGTCAGTGTTGGTTTATATTCCGAACACGAGGTGCTCGCACATGTGTGATTGTGTTCAATCCCGTGCATACTTCCGCATACTGCTGAAGTTAACATCAGCACAGACTCCACTCCCCCCAAAAGTCCTTCGGATGTGACGAGGTCCTGTGTGCGAACGCACGCAGAACATTTTGCACACTTGTACCTCTTTGCGGAAGAGTAGGCCATTGTGTGGCAGTGGGAACAGACGACAAAATTTACAAAACCGCATACACACGGGGACTGGACGTAACCTCCCGCCCCCCCCCCCCCCCCCCCCCAAACCCCACATGATTGCTTATTCCATTCTCCTCGAAATAAAAGAATGAAATAAACAAAATAAAATAAGAAATAGAAACACACACACACACACACACACACACCACACACACACACACACACACACACGTACACACACACACACACACGTACACACACACACACACACTTTTTGCCGTACACCAACACAAACTTGAAGCATAAATCTACCCCAAATACCAACACACTTTGAAAAAACAAATTAAACAAGATTAAAAAAACCCAAACCACCAACCAACCCCCAAACTGCTATTTGACAGATTGGAAGAGAGTCCTTGACATACCTTCCCAACGAAGACGACAGCACCAATTATCTGAAGAGGCTCAAACCCTCGACCTCTGAGTCCTCTATCTGTCTATCTGTCTGTCTCTGTGTCCGTGTGTCTGTCTGTCTGTCTGTCTCTCTTTCTTCCATATGCTGTGACCCAGCATTGTTGTGTTTATTTATTTATTCTTTTATATCGAGGATAATGGAATAAGCACTCATGTGCTTTTTTACATCCATCCCCATATGTATGCGGTTTTGTAAATTTTGTCATCTGTTCCCACCGGCACACAATGGCTTACTCTTTCGAAAAGCGGAACAGGATTTAACGTGTGCGCAAGATGTTCTGCATACGTTCGCACACGGGGCCTCGGTTTAAAGTCTCATCCGAAGGACTTTGACATTCAGTTCGATTTTTTTCGTCAAACTGGGAAGAAAGGTATGTGTGAGAGAAGAAGAA
>CM054138.1:48844451-48854451 GCA_028751875.1 Rapana venosa
ATTCTTTTCCGTGATATTATGTGTACATGTTTACTGTTCTTATATATGGCTTAGTAACTCTGTTGAATTTCTTTGTCCCTGAGTGGATCGGTAGTCTAGAGCTAACGCGTCTGTCAAGAAAGCGAAAAGTTCGGGTCGGAAGTGTGCGGTGGTTCGACTCCCGTTTGGACCCGAAATTTTCCCCCCCTCCATTAGATCATGAGTGGTGGTCTGGGCGCTAGTCTTTCGGATGAGACGATAAACCGAGGTCCCGTGTGTTACACATAATTATTATTTAGCGCACGTAAAAGAACCCACGGCAACAAGAGAGTTGTCCCTGGCAAAAGTTCTGTAGAAAAAAGCCACTCTGATAGGGAAACAAACACAGCTGCAGACAGGAAAAAGAAAAAAAAAGTGGGTGGCGCTGCTCTTGTGGCGACGCGCTCTCCCCGAATTTCACGCAGAGAAATCTGCGTTTTCACGCAGAGAAATCTGCGTGACTTAAAGTGGTATAAATAAATAAATAAAAGCGTTTGGATTGAATTGAATTCCAAGCTACCACTTCATGGGCCAATGGGATTGAA
The DNA here is from genome assembly GCA_028751875.1 of Rapana venosa. Taxonomy (NCBI): domain Eukaryota; kingdom Metazoa; phylum Mollusca; class Gastropoda; order Neogastropoda; family Muricidae; genus Rapana; species Rapana venosa. The sequence continues at coordinate 48,845,015 of CM054138.1, forward strand.
GTGGAACGGTCTTAACCACTCGGCTCTAGGCGTGGTGTGAGGCTGGTGTTTGACTTCAGCCTTATAACACCACCAAGACTTGTGTATGGGCAGGAACGAATAGGGGTCTAGGGGTCGGTGGGCATCCTAGGGCGCGGCTATTGAGCCTTCTATTGATGAGACTCGGTTCCCTTTACCCTGTCATTACCTCCCCTTGTTACTCCCCCTCCCACCTCCCCCCCCCAACACACACACACACACACACACATACCACACATACCTCCAGCCACCACACCACCACCACCACACAACACCATACCTACGTAGACAATATGAAAAGATGATAGATGAGTTGTGGAAAGTAGTGGTGATGGTGGTGGTTGGTGGGTAGGGGTGGGTGGGGGAGTGAGAAGGATGGAGGAAGGCAGGGGCGGATAACTGACCGGCAGGGGAGAGTAGGTGAGAAGGGCAATAGTGACAAGAAGAAAAAAAGAACCGTTACAGGTGAGGTTTGACAGAACAGAATGGGAGGTGTTGATTGGCCCGTTCTCCGCTTACTTCACGTTCTAACTCTCAGTCTCTGTCAAGGGGACACAAGCAATATAACGAGACTACTACATTTTTTTTGTTTAGTGAAAGGACACGGGGTTGGGGATGGAGGTAGGTGGAGGGGGGGGGGGGAGGGGTGTTCCTTGTGGTTCTCCCTGGGTTTTTGTTATAAGTGGGTATTCTTTTCTTTTTTTTCCTTCCTTTTCTTTCATAAGAATAAAGTGTGGAAATTGACAAGAGACAGAGAGCTAGAGTGTGTATTGAGTACTTAGCAGGCACCTTTTATGTCTCTTTCTCTTTGTCTCTCTCCGTCTGTCCCTCTCTGTGTCCCTGTCTGTCTGTCAGAATGTCTGCCTGTCTATCTATCTATCTATGTATCTATCTATCTATCTATGTATCTATCTATCTATGTATCTATCTATCTATGTATCTATCTATCTATGTATCTATCTATGTATCTATGTATTCTTATCTAATGCTACTATCTATACTATCTATATCTGTCTGTCTGTCTGTCCTGTCTGTCTATCTCTCGAATCGAAAAATCGCTAAACTATAATAAGGATAAAATGTTCTGATGAGTACCTAGGTTGACACTTCTTGCATTTTTCTGTCGTCATCTCCATCATGATCTTTATTTCTCCAAGAACAACAGATAAGCATTGACATACTTTGCTTTAAAAAAAAAAATTCATTCAGAGAGTCAGAGACAAAGAGAACTGAACTCTGAACTGACATCTGAATTTCTTTCCCCTAGAGAGGCCATTGGCCCATAATACAGGAAAGGCGCTGCTGATCAAATCAAAGACAAAGGATAACAATACGCGGTAAAGTTCAGCTGTCACAAACAAAAAATGAAAAAAACCCTATTCCAAACAAAAAACCTAAAACAAACCCATATGAAGAAACTATGAACTTTTAGAGGAAAAACCCAACAACAATGGGAAAAACAAAAAAATGCAAGGCATTGATCATAACATCCCCAAAGTCGGAATGCGGCTACCTTAATGGTTGGTTTAAAAAAAAAACACACCCACTCCAAACAAAAAAACCCAAACAAATCCATATGAAGAAACTATGAACTTTTAGAGGAAAAACCCAACAACAATGGGAAAAAACACAAAAAAATGCAAGCCGTGAATCATAACATCTCCGAAGTCGGAATGCGGCTACCTTAATGGTAGGTTAAAAACCGTTGCATGCATACACAAAATCTTGCCATTTGGTGAACCTCGGAGCTCTAAGCTAAGGAACGATATAAAGAAAAGCCATAATGAAATCTCTATTTTCAAAGGCCTTGCATAAATAATAACACTATATTGCTAATAATATTGGAATTGTTGCATGTGGGGAGAAAACAGCGTGAAAATGCAACAGCCTTGCCAATAAAACTACATTTTGCTGGGTGGGATAAATCCCTGTCTAATATCGTTAAAGACTGGACAACATAAAACAAAAAAAATTAATTAATCCCCGGAAGGCAGGATGCCCCTATCTTAAATAATGTTGGGTAAAAAAACACACGGTCTCGTACGCAAAATTTCACCTATTAGGTGAACCTCGGAGCTTTAACAGTCCGAGGAATGGGGGAAACATTGTGCTTCATCTTCTGTTGTTTCATTACATAAAGGACATTGTTTGTTATCATAGTGTGGATCGGTGGTCTAGAGGTAACGCGCCTGTCTAGAAAGCGAAAAGTCCGGGTCTGAAGTGTGCGGCGGTTCGTACCCCGTTTGGACCGGAAATTTTTCCCCCATCCATTAGACCATGAGTGGTGGTCTGGGCGCTAGTCTTTCGGATGAGACGATAAACCGAGGTCCCGTGTGTTACACGTAATTATTTAGCGCACGTAAAAAAACCCACGGCAACAAGAAGAGTTGTCCCTGGCAAAATTCTTAGAAAAAAGCCACTCTGATAGGGAAACAAATACAGCTGCAGAAAAAAAAAAAAAAAAAAAAGGGTGAAAGGGTGGCGCAGCGCTAAGTGGCGACGCGTTCTCCCGCTCTCCCCGGGGAGAGCAGCCCGAATTTCACGGAGAGAAATCTGCCATGACTTAAAGTGGTATGAAATAAAATCTGAGCGCTTTGATTTGTTGCTTTACAAGATTCAGCGCTATATAAATTCCATACATTATTATTATTATTATCATTATCAGAATCGCTATGATTGTTACAAATTTCAGAATCACTATGTATTCTGTTTCTTAAGTTTATGGACACGTATAATTTTGACATACTCAGTCTGAATTTAGCCAAGTATTTTTTTGAAATACATATTCACAGAGAGGAAGATACAGAGAGTGACAGAAAAACCGACAAACTTCCGATTGGGATGGGAGAGAGAGAGAGAGAGAGAGAGAGAGAGAGAGAGAGAGAGAGAGAGAGAGAGAGAGAGAGAGAGGAGAGAGGAGAGGGGGGGGGCAGTATGGTGTTCATGCTAAATGCCAGGGTTACAATGGAAAAGGGATATATCGTGGGAAAGAGTTTATTCTCTCCATGACCTTTTTGTTTTGCTATCTTTTGATAGTTTGCTTGCTTTGTTGTTGTTGTTTTGTTTTGTGTTTAATTGTTTTGTTTGTTGTTGTTGTCTTTTTTTCTGTACGTCTGTATTTTCGCGTCTTTCTTTCTTTTTATTCCCTGTTCATATATTATTCATTTTCAATAAATTCCTCTCTGCCCTTTTCTGTTAGTTTACTTCTTTCTTTGTTTCTTTCTTTTTTGTTTGTTTCCTTCGTTCTTTCCGTCTTTCTTTGTTCTTATCTCTACTGGTATTTTTTTATTTTTTTTTTTTTTTTCCTTTTTTGTTGTTTTTTTTATTTCTTTTTTTCTTTCTCTTTTTTTTTCTTTTTTCTTCTTTCTTTTTTCTTTCTTTCTTTCTTTTTCCCCCTTTCTTTCTTTTTTCTCCATTTCTTCCTTCCTAGGTTTGATTAAATAAGGTTTATTCATTCACTAGTCTAAGTATGGCACAAATATAACATGAAGTACAAGAAGTGCTGATGTTTGGATGATTTATTATTATTATTATTATTATTATTATTATTATTATTGTGTGATGTCTTCAATTTAACGTTTGTTCAACTCTCGGTGATATTAGGTATTGTGTGATGTGTACATGTTAATGTTCGGATATTGTGTTGTAATTTTTCTGTGATAAATGTTTTCAGTTTACTGTTTTTTTTATGTATGGGCTTGTAAACCACATAAGTTTTCTCTATTTATGAGATAATGAAGTATTTGAATTGAATGGAATTAATCAGCTTAGCAACAACAAACTAGTATCTTTACTGTGCTCAAGTACAACATCAATCAACATTCACATGGTGACTGGGTATTTCTAAGTCCTTCGGTTGAGACTATAAGCCGAAGTCCCGTGTGCGAACGCACGCAGAACATCTTGCGCACACGTTAAAACCCGTTCCGCTTTTCGGAAGAGTAGGCCATTGTGTGCTAGTGGGAACGGATGACAAAATTGACGAAACTGCATACACACGGGGACTGGATGCAAAAAAACACACAAGTGCTTATTCCATTATCCTCAATACAAAAGAATATATTAAAAAAAAAAACAACAACCAAGAGAGACGGGAAACATGACTGAATAGAATAACAGCATAATCATTCACAGATAACGAAAATAACTGACAATTTTCCACGAAAAGACATGCCTACTGAACAGATAAACAAACGTGTTTTTTTTTAAGGAAATAAAATGCAAGTATCCTTTTGCTGTTCTACGGATTCATTAAAAAAGTTAAGAAATGACAACAAAATAAAAGTAAAGGAAGAAAGAACAACAACAAACAAAAAAGACGAAGTCAAGGCAAGACAGACATATAAACAAACAAGAAGCTGCAAGATGAGATCAAGAGATCATCCACTTTCTTCTTTTTTTTTTTTTTTTTTTTTACTCTGGAGAATTAACATCTAGAGCGCAACTCCATAGTTTCTGGAGACTGACGACAGCTGCCAAGATGAAGAAAAAAATCTCAACCAACTTTGTTCTTTGAATACGGGTTATCATTTTAATGCCTTTCTTTCTTTTTTTTTTCTTTTAAATCTCCTCTCACTCTCTCTCTCTCTCTCTCATCTTCTCTCTCTCTCTCTCTCTCTCTCTCTCCATCCCCCTCTCTCTCTCACCCGCCTCTCCCCGATTTTCCCCCTCTACATTAATCTGCAGTTACCTGCTCAGGACGTAGCTCTGTCGAGCACTCGCTTCTCCACCAAGTTAAGCCGTCAGCGTGGTTACCAGTTGGTGTGACGTTTGCCGCCTTGCTTCAGTACGTTCCCCAGTTCACCACTGTAATGGTACCTGCCCTCTTTAGTCGAGGTAAAGCAGCGAGGGAGGTGGGCGCCGCCTCCAATATCTGGCCCTAGAGAAGTGAGGTCTCTGACGCCTCGCTCCCCTACGACCTTATAGGTTATGGGACTCCTTTACCTTTTACCTTTACCTTACCTGGCTTATTTGAAGCCAAAGAAAAACGCTTAGTCTTTTCTGTCCCGGCTTTCCTTCCTCCTTCGTTTTTATCGGCCTTCTTTCTCAAAAGCCTGTCTACTTATTTCCCGGGCCTCGTTTATGTTATCGTCCGATTGTTGGTGCTTGGAATAAAAGACAATTTTGTGAGCATTCCTGCACCCACCGTCTTGCCATCCTGTCTTGCTGGTTATAGCCATCCGTCTGCGTTCGTGTGACGACGATGACGATGATGTGATGATGATGATTGTTATGGATTCATAAAGGGGAGAGATTTATCTGGTGTGCAATATTGTTCGCAAGGAATGATGTTTGATGGTCATGAACGTTTTATGTTATTATTGTAGCACTTTTATTCTGTTCCCAAGCTCTGGGTGCTTTACAGAATATCTATCTGTCTGTCTGTCTGTCTGTCTATTCTGTCTATCTATCTATCTATCTATCTATCTATATCTATCTATCTATCTATCTATCTATCTATCTATCTATCTATCTATCTATCTATCTGTCTGTCTGTCTGTCTGTCTGTCTGTCTATCAATCTGTGTGTGTATGTGTGTGTATCTATGTATATCAATAAACAGAATATCACACATACACACACACACACACACACGCACGCACGCACGCGCGCGCGCGCACACACACACACACACACATACGCGCGCACAAACACATACACACACACGGACGGGATAGCCTGGTGGTTAGAGTGATGTATTCATGATCTGCTGACCCGGGTTCGATTCTCGTTCAAGAAGATTTTTCCTCTGGAGTTAACATCAGTGCCGACTCCACTCTCCCCCCCAAAAGTTCTTCGGATGAGACTATAAACCGAGGTCCCGTGTGCGAACGCACGCAGAACATCTTGCGCACACGTTAAAACCCGTTCCGCTTTTCGTAAGAGTAGGCCATTGTGTGCTGGTGGGAACGGATGACAAAATGTACAAAACTGAATACACACGGGGACTGGGATAAAAAAAACCAAACACCCAGCACACGAGTGCTTATTCCATTATCCTCGAAATCAAAAATAAAAAACGACGAAAGAGAAACTAAAAAGAGAAAAAAAAAGAAGATGGAAAGAAGATGGAAAAGAAAAAAAAAGATGATGTCCACTCCCAGAAACGACGTGATGATCTTGGGGAAAGCAGAATGATCTTTTTGTTACCTGTTAAATTAACCTGCTGCTTTTGTTCACTTTGTAATGTCATTTTGTTATGTTTATATATATATATATATATATATATATATATATATATATATATATATATATATATATATATATATATATATATATATAGTAGCATGCTTAGAATATGTTCACTACATCTTGAAAGCGGTACCTGCACTTGTTTTCCTCCGCTAATATCTATTTCTGCATTGATACCTTTTTGATGAAGTTATTTTTTTTCCGGTACACAATAGCCTACTCTTCCGAAAGGCGGGACGGGTTTTAACATGTGCACAAGACAAGATGTTCTGCGTGCGTTCGGGATCACATTTTATAGTCTCATCGGAAGGAGTTTTTGGTGAAATAAATATTGCTGGTTGTGCTGTGTCATTGTGAGATTTTTTTTATAAAAAGGAAAGAAAAAAGAAAAGAAGACTTTGAAGCTGTCTGCTGTGTATTGTTCTTTAAGTTCAATTTTAGTTCGAGCGATGTTTTCAATTTCAAGGCGAATGCTCAAAAAGATAGGCGTATATGTTTGTTTATAAATTCAATGCTAGTATTTTCATTCCTGATAAAAGATTGTCATTGAATTATCTTTAACATTTTCAAAAGCGTGTTCGCAAATCATATTATATACTCGTGTCCGGAAGTCCGTACGTAGGTACACACACACACACACCAACACACAACACAACACACACACACACACCACACACACACACACACACAAACACAGACGAGAGAAGAGAGAGAGAGAGAGAGAGAGAGAGAGTAACACAAACACGCTCAACTTCCATCCAACACAAACTATTTTCTTCTTCTTTGCCATAATAAAACAAAAATCAGTTGCAAACACCCCCCCCCCCCCACACACACACACAATAACCTACACGAACACAAACCAGCCCTCAAAGAAATGAAGTAACAAGCCTTCCACAAACACACCAACTTCCCTTACTCTCTCTCTCTCTCTCCTCCTGTCATCTTTAGCCTACATACAATACATGCACCACACTATGCCAGCCCACTCTTTTAAGGGACCCACTAGGCTAGGCTAACAGACCAGACAAGCTATCAGGACCTCATCAGTCAATTAATCCACTTAACTCTCAGTGACTGCTTTTGAGCCCTTTGGTCAACAATAGTGTGGGACCATGACTACTTCCGGTACAGCCCTGACACTAAAGAGGACACTCTCTCTCTCTGTGTAATAATTACAAGAGTGACCTCTCTGTCTGCCTGTCTGTCTCTTTCTGTGTAGGAGTGACTTCTCTCTCTCTTCCTGCCCCCCCCCCCCACTCTCTCTCTCTTCCCCCCCCCCCCCACCATCCCCCTGTCCTCTCCTCCCCCCCCTCCCCACACCCTGTAGCGGAACAAACACACAATCGGTCACAATCGACAGAAAAGCCTCCAAGCCCCCTGTGGAGAAGATCAGGCTTTGACTGCAGGCTACAGACAGACTAGACTGGTGTAGACTGCTGGTCAACATTTGGCTAATTTAGACTGCTGCTTACATCGACACCATAGGTTTTTCAGACCAACAGACAAATATGGACACTCCAGAGGGATCCACAGTAGAGAGAGAGAGAGAGAGAGAGGAGAGGGGGGGGGGGGGGGGGGGGGGGGGGGGGGAGAGAGAGAGGAGGAGGAGGAGGAGGAGGAGGAAGAGGCTGTCTGTCTATGGTGTCACTCTTTGTTTGGGGGATTGCTCAACACACGCGTCAAAACACACTTGTCCCCCAAGGCTTGAGCGTGTTCAACAGCTCTGAGAGTGGTTTTGAGAATGACCTGTTGTTTATTGGTGACAATTCTTCTTCTTCGTCTTCCTTAACGCTCAGACAGCAACTGTTGTCTGTCATTTGAGCGAAAATGCGTTGCAGTGCTGTTAGGCGCCTGACAAGTCATGGCCCAGCACATGGGACTTTGGCAGGAGGAGAAAAGTGTTATCTTTTAAGTCTTTATTATTATTATTATAATTTTTTTTTTTTTTTGGGGGGGGGGGGGGGAGGTAGGAGAATGGACCAAGCAGGCAGAAAACAGACGAGATATGAACATGTTTTCTGTTGCATGACAGTCATTATAACTATATAATTTAGAACCTTCATAGAAAAATGTATGATAACCCGTGTAAAACATACTATCTCTGTTGTGACCTCTGTCTATCTGACCTTTCTTCTCTTTCTATCCTTTACTTATTAGTGTGAGTGTGTATATGTGATTGGGTTTTATTTTCTTTCCTTTTTTTCCCCCCTCATGTTCAGTTTATCATTTTTCCTTTTTGTGTGAACATTTTTTGTGAATACTTTTTGTAAATATTTTTCACGGCTCCCCCCCCCCCCCCCCCCCCCCCCCCCCCCCCCCCCCCCCCCCCCCCCCCCCCCCCCCCCCCCCCCCCCCCCCTATATAACGAAAACTGTATTTCATGACATATAACAATGTACAACATGATAAAACTGAATAAAAATAGTTTTAAGAAAAATAAAATAGACGAGAAGGAGGTAGTGACAAGAAGAAAAGGAACGAGGACAGAAACAAAAGAGAGGGATGGAAAAGAGGGAATTCTTAGCACAGATTTTTTTTTCCAGAAGGTGGTGGGTGATGCTATTAGTGTTTATACTGACAGGCCCCCTCGGCGACAAGGCTAGTCAGGCTGTACTGGACAGACTTGGCGGTAAAGACTAGCTGGATTCGATTCCTGTGAGCAACAATGATTATATCCAGCAGTGCAAGTGGTAGTTAAGCTTGCACTGGTGGTGACGATGGTTGATGGATGGTACAGTCCTTCAATCCATAACTCTGCTAGGGGTTCTGATGTAATCAAAGAAGAAGAATAAAATTGTCGGAACCAGTAAGGCCTAGACTTCCCATTTCTTTGACGATTCTAATAAGGGCATGAATGTACCTCGACTTAGAATATATATATAAAAACAAAAAGAAAGGAAAAGGTATTCCGATTTTTGCTGTGTCTTGAACTTCCTGGAAGTTGAGAGTTTCCTTATTGTATCTGGTGATTGTTCACTTCTAGTTCTTTTTATGGTACGCGTTCTATTATAAGCTCTATACTTTGCCGTTCCAAAATATTTAAAAAAAATCTATTTCGTCCAAAAAGTCTCCTGCGTGCAGAGCCCGTACAAAAAAACAACAACAAAAAAACCGAACTCGTACACCCTACACTTTATTTCCTTCTTCCAACTTGACAGGCAAGAAGAGCGCAGCAAGGGGACACAAACGCAACAGGTGTGCAGACGTCAGGGGGACACGTGTGA
>CM054138.1:48859451-48879451 GCA_028751875.1 Rapana venosa
GCTTTGTGCGGTGGAACAGATGACGAATTTACAAACCGCATACACACGGGACTGGATGTATAAAAGACAGAGTGCTTATTCATTACCTCGATAAAAAAAAAAGAGCGCTTTGATTTGTTGCTTTACAAATTTCAGCGCCATATAAATTCCCTACAATGTTATTATTATTATTAGTGTCGTGGAAACATGGGTAAGTTCAATTCCCAACTATTCCCCCGAAGTCGGAATGCGGCTACCTGAATGGTGGTGAAGCAACGGTCGCAAAACACAAAAATCTCACCATTGGTGACCCTCGGATGGAGCTCAAGCGACGAACGAAAAAAGAAAAAACAACACAAACCCAAAACCGATCTCTAAAGACAACGGCCAAGAGAACTAGTCAAACAATTGTCAACCCTCAAAATCGGAATGTGGCTACCTGAATGGCTTTTATTTTATTTTTTATTTTCTTCTTTTATATCGAGGATAATGGAATAAGCACTTATATGCTTTTTTTTACATCCAGTCCCCGTGTGTTTGCCGGTTTTGTAAATTCTGTCATCTGTTCCCACCGGTACACAATGGCCTACTCTTACGAAAAGCGGAACAGGATTTAACGTGTGCGCAAGATGTTCTCGTTGCGTTTGCACACGAGGCCTTGGTTTATAGTCTCATCCGAATGACTTTTGGGGAGAGTGGAGTCTGCACTGATGTTAACTCCAGGAGGAAAATATCCCCTTGAACGGGAATCGAACCCGGGTCGTCAGATTGCGAGCGCAATGTTCTGACCACTAGGCTATTGGGAAGCTGTGTGCTAGTGTCCTTAGCAGATTGAAAGCCTACTCCGAAGACGATTTCCTTGGTAAAGAATAGGCTTGTCCAAGGCCAAATTCTTCTACTTTGGATCAATCATAATTTACACTAAAATGGAATTTGCTGATAGTTATGTTGTCAAAGGAAGAATGTATTTTTCCGGTAATTTCTTAGATTATAAAAAGGCAGGTGATAAAACTGATAGGATTTCTTTTCTTTGGGAGAAGCTAAAATCTCATGTTGCCGATTGTAAAATTATAACAGTAACATTATAACAGTTATAAATACACAACATGTGTGAGCACTCAGTAAGCAAGAATCTTGTATTAAAGCTGACTTGGAGTACTCTGGTATTTGTTTTTCTCCAAACGAGTTCTGGTATACACCAAGGTGAAGTTTTGTTACCCTTCTTGTTTACACTTCAAAAAAGAAAAAAAGACCTACAAACTGAACTGACTGAGACTCTGGATAGTTTATCGACTGTAAATAACGAAGCACTCCTTGCTGAAATGAATGCTTGAAAGAAACAAACACCCAACAAACCAAAAACCCCAACGAAACTAAGAATTTTTTTAAAATGGGGTACTCTTGAAATGCTTAGGTTTTTAATGCAAATGATGACACAGTCATTCTATATGAATGCACCAGCGTGTTTTCTGAAGATTTCAAAATAATAGATAGCATTTGTGATGCATGTGACGTGTAGCATTGAGTGTGAGTGTGTGTGTGTGTGTGTGTGTGTGTGTGTGTGTGTGTGTGTGTGAACATCGTTTGTTTCACCTTTTCTTTGAGTTGACGATACTTATGGTACAGTCTACTATGCTAAACAGGATAATTTTTGTATCCATCTTCTCTCTCTATCTCTCTCTCTCTTCCTCTCTCTCCTCTCTCTCTCTCTCCTCTCTCTCTCTCTCTCCTCTCCTCATCCACCCACACCGCCCAAAACCTCTCTCTTCTCTCTCTTTCTCTGACTCCCTAACCTTAACCTTACCTTACCCCTACCCTTCCTTTACCTTACCTTTCACTTCTCCGCTTACCTTACCCCTACCCTCCTTTACCTTACCTTTCACTCCTCTCTCTCTCCCGCTGGCTGCTTTCTTTTCTCCGCTTTCTTTCCTCCCATCCCCCCCCCCCCTCCCCGCACCTCCCCCCCCCCCCCCCAACTTCTCCAGTAGCTTTGTCACAATCCTAATTATCATCATTACCACAAACCGGTTCAAATCCTCTAGCCGGCGTAATTAAGTCTGCAGTCTCAACAGAGAAACTGAAAGCGCGGTATGATAGGCATACAAGGCAGTAGACAGACAGACAGACAGACAGACGAGAGAGGGAGAGGGGGAGAGAGAGAGAGGGAGAGGGAGAGAGGGAGAGAGAGAGGAGGGAGAGAGAGGGAGAGAGAGAGAGAGGGAGGGAGGGAGAGAGAGGGGAGAGAGAAAGGGAGAGGGAGAGAGAGAGAGAGGAGAGAAGAGAGAGAGGGGAGAGAGAGAAGAGAGAGAGAGAGGGGGAGAGAGAGGGAGGGAGAGAAGAGAGCGAGAGAGAGAGGGAGAGAGAGAGGGGAGAGAGAGGGGGGGGGAGCGAGAGGGAAAGAGAGAAGAAGAGAGAGAGAGGGGGGGGGGGGAGAGAGAGAAGAAGAAGAAGAAGAGAAGAAGAAGAAGAAGAAGAAGAAGAAGAAGAGATGAGAGAGAGAGAGAGATGAGAGAGAGAGAGAGAAGAGAGAGAGAGAGAGACAGACAGACAGACAGACAGACAGACACAGAGACAGAGAGAGACAGAGAAAACATCTCTTCTCCTCTCTCTCTCTTCTCCTAAATCACGCGCATCGCACGTGCAGCTAAGCAAGAGCCAGGCGGGCCGTGTTACGTTTCGGGCTGTGGTGTCGTCTTTCGGCAGATTATCTGGAATCCTGCTACTTCAGGAAGGAGGGAGGGATGGAGGGAGGGATGGAGGGAGGGGAGGCAGGGAGGGAGGGAGGGAGGGAGGCCCTAATTAAGAGCACATTTTCCCCCAACCTTGTCGTTTTGGAGGTTTGTTTGTTCACGGTTGGCGGGAGTTTTTCTTTCTTGGTGGGTTTTTTTTTGTTTTGGTTGTTGAGTTTTTGTTGTTGTTTTGGGTTTTTGTTGTTGTTTTGTTTTGTTTGTTTTGCTTTGCTTTGCTTCGCTCTGTGTGTGTGTGTGTGTGTGTGTGTGTGTGGTGTGTGTGTGTGTGTGTGTGTGTGTGTGTGTGTGTCCCTCAAAGCATTTTTGTTTTTTGTTTGTTTTTGTTTTGTTTTCCTAAAACTATTGTTCTGTGTTTACTGTCGGAAGCAGCAACAACTAAAAGAAAAAAAAAACACAATCAATCCACCCCCACACCCCCAGGGAACAACAGAAACAAAAAACCCCAATAAAATCATAAAACGAACCACGAAAAAACCCGAACTGTTTGTGCTTATGTCCCTATGTCAGCGTATTGGGGAAGAAAAAGAAAGTCGAATATCATGTATTCTCTAACATCATGTATTGCCAATGCCAGTAATCCCGGTTGCAATCCCAAAGTGCTTGCCACTGAGGTTTCTTATTCTTCGTCGAACGCTCAGAGAGCAACTATTGTTGTCTGTTATATGAGCGAAACTGCGACACGCTGCCGTTAAGCGCCTGACAAGTCAGGCCCAGCGCATCACGACTTTGGCATAAGAGACAATTGTTATCTCTTACTTAATTAAGTCTTTTAGAAAAAAAGGCATGAGAATGGACCAATAAGGCAGAAAATAGACAAGCAGGAGGTGACAAGAAGAAAAGCAACAAGGTAGACACACACACAAAAATCAACAAGGTAGAAACAAAGAGAGCGATAGAAAAGAGGAAATTTCTAACTCAGAACTTCCAGAAGGTAGGGATGCTATTTATACTGATAGGCCCCCCCTGGCATCGACACGGGGGAACTGAGGTTTGAATTCAGAGAATTTGTTTGCATGCGTAAATCTGCCTTGCAACAGGAGAAAGGGTATAGGGTAGCGGTCTGGTGATTTGAAGGCCCCCTGTTCAAGGGGATTTTGATCCCCCTTGGAGTTAACATCAGTACCAACCAACTCCACTCCCCCGAATTTAGTTCTGATGAGACAATAAACCGAGATCCCGTGTTGAGTTGTTCTTCAATTTAACGTCTGTTCACATTAAGTGATATTAGACACTAGATGACGGGATAGCTCAGTGGTCGGAGCACTCGCTTTCCCCCCAGCCAAGTTAAGCAGCATTGAGCGTGGTTACCAGTTGGATGGGTGACCGTTTGCACGCCTTGGCTTCAGTACAGTTCCCCCAGTTCCCCCAGCTGTAAATGGGTACCTGCCCTCTATAGGGTCAGGGAAGGTAAAGCAGCGAGGGAGAGGAGATGGGCGCCGCCCTCAATATGCTGGCCCTAGAGAAGTGAGGTCTCTGACGCCTCGCTCCCCTACGACCTTATAGGTTATGGGACTCCTTTACCTTTTACCTTTAGACACTAGAGGTCCCGTGTACGAACGCACGCAGAACATCTTGTACACACGTGAAATACCTGTTGCGCCATTAGTTTTGGAAGAGTTGGGCAACTGGTATAGGTAGGAACATAAAGACAATTTTTATTTTTAAAGCCAGCAAGCAAACAAGCAAACAAAAACGCATGCGCACCGGTGCCATGTTCAGACACGATCCCCGAAGTGGGAATGTGGCTACCTATGTGGTGGGCAAACGATCGCATACGTAAAAAGAAATCTCACACAAGCTGTAACGTATCAGTTTTGAAACAAAATACTGCGAACTAAACCTTTCTTTTTCAAACATTTTTTTCATTTTTTTCAGATTTTTGTTATTTGAATCAGAATGAACTGTTACACCTCTCTATCCCGTCCCTGCCACCCCCCCTCCCCTCCCCCCCCCCCCCCCAACTGTCCCCCCCCCCTCCGCCTTCCCTCCCACCTCCCGTGGGAAAAGAACCACCAACATGAGGTATGTAGGGAGTCCGGGGGATTTTCTTCTTGTGGGAAGATTAGACAGGACTTTGTGTTGTGCAGTAGAGAACGTTCCCATCCTTTTTTTCTTCCATAACATAAGACTCTCAGTAAAGTGTGTGTGTGTGTGTGTGTGTGTGTGTGTGTGTGTGTTGTGTGTGTGGTGAAATAGAGTGCGCGTGTGTGTGTGTGTGTTTACAAAATAAAGAGAGAGAGAGAGAGAGAGAGAGAGAGAGAGAGGAGATGAGAGAGAAGAGAGAGAGAGAGAGAGAGAAAGTGTATGGGTACATGTGTGTGTGTGTTTACAAAAACGTGTTGCGTTCCTCAGCTGCCGCTCCCAGGTTCACTAATGGTCAGACAGATGTCTGCGTTTGCAACTGCTTGTGCCCACCATTAAGGTATCCGCATTCCGACTTCGGGGATGATGTCCCAAACACAACACCACTGTGCGTGTTTAAGTTTTTAAAAATATTTTGTTGTCATGTGTTCCTACCAGCACAAAATAGCCTACTCTTCCGAAAGGCCGAACGGGTTTTAACGTGTGCGAAAGATGTTCTACGTGCGTTCGCACATAGAACGTCAGTTTCATTGGAAGGAATGATAGGGGAGTGGAGTCGGTACTGTATGATGTTAACCCCAGTACAGGAAAAAATCCCATTGAAAGGGAGATGGGGGTGTCTCAGTGGTGACTCCAACCTTAGCTGTCAAACCAGGAGCGCCCCGCTTTAAGCACAATGCTATGCCGTCCCGTCTCCTAATCCTAACTTTTGACAAAAACCTAACTCTTGACAATACAACACCATTTTAATGTCTTGTCCATCACAATAGCGATAGAAAAGCACAGAATCCCACTAACACTTCAGTACTCCTTAGCCTGCGAATGTGATCCCATCACTTCGTACTCGCACAATCTAAAAAAATCCCAAACAACCCCCTCCCCCCCCCCCCCCCCCCCCCCCCCCCCCCCCCCCCCCCCCCCCCTCCATTTTAATGTAGGCCTCGGCACTTAGCCCCGACATCAATAATTGAAAAAAAAAGTATTTGGCCTAGGCCATGCATATGGTTGATAATTATGTTTTTCATTATACTACTACTTCGGATGAGACTATAAACTGAGGTCGCGTGTGTGAACGCATGCTAGAACATCTTGCGCACACGTTAAATCCTGTTTCGCTGTTCGAAAGAGTAGGCCATTGTGTGCCGGTGGGAACAGATGACAAAATTTACAAAACCGCATACACACGCATGAATTAATTTTTAAAAAAAAAGTTCATCTGAGCGCTTTGATTTGTTGCCTTACAAGATTCAGCGCTATATAAATTCCATACATTATTATTATTATTACTACTACTCCAGTCAGTATCTGTTCATAATGCTGTTATATTTTGATAGAACATGTCATTTTGGTTACTGGTATATTTTGATACAGAATGCGGAGTTTTTAAAGCATATTAAACATGTTACCGTATATCTATTATTTATTACTGGTATCGGGGTTATTGCTCTCATGCTTTGACGTACGCACAATCTCACCATTCGTGAACCTCGGAGAACTAGCCGAAGAACAACAACAACAAAAAAAGGATACAGAAGGCGAATTTTTAAAGCATCTTGTATCTTGTGTTACCAAAAGCAACGTGGAGAAGGACTGTAGAAAGTGAGATGAAGGCCATGCAGCACTCTTGGGGATCAGTGACTAGGTTGGCCCAGGATAGGCAGGAGTGGAAGCGCTTTTGTTGCTGCCCTACACACCACTGGGTGTAATGGTTAATGATGATGATGTATCTTGTTGATGATGATGATGATGATGATATATATATATATATATATAGTACTTGCGTTAGTAACTGTTAATATTTTGAATGCTTATTCGTTTGATTTAGTTGCTTTGTCTAATTTTCCAAAACAAATTTATAATTAGATACAAATACTATCCCAACTGCAATACCTTTAACTGAGATTCATTCTGAATTTGAAGCAGAGATTGAATTAATCACGTCTAACTATTTTAAGGGCAGCAGGAATAATGGTTATGTGAAGTATCTGAAGTGTTCATGAACATGTACATTTGATTTAGCTTACTATCAGTTGAAATGACAACCGGTTTTTATTTTAGTTGGTTATTATTTCAACTGAGTCATGCAGCCGAGAAAATGATGACGATGACACCACCGCCTTTGAGGATGATAATAATGATGATGGTGATGATGATGACCACCACCACCACCACCACCACCACCACCACCACCACCATTTTTCATCTTCCTAATCAGCTATGGTAAACCACAGTTAACAACAAGCAACAGCAGCAGGAGTAGGGTTAAATCTCGTATTAATTAACTATTTGTAGTACAGCCAAATTATAACATGAAGACAAAAATAATCAAAGAGAGAGCGAGAAAGAGAGAGAGACAGCGAGAGAGAGAGAGAGAATTCTTAAAGAAAGCAAGAAAGAAAGAAAGAAAAGGAAAACATTCGTCAAAATTGTGCGCTAATGAACAATAAATCAAAACACACCTATGAAACAAAAACCACCACCCCCCAAAAAAAAATCAAAGATGGAGATGAACACGCAAAACTCACGTCAAAGGAAATCACGCAAATAGACAGATATGGCCAGATTTATCTTATGAAAAGACCCAAATACCGCACTTGTCCACGATAAATCGAAGAAGGAAAAAAAAAAGAAGACAGAAAAAATACAGAAAGGGAAGGCACACACGACATTGTATCTCAGAAGTCAAAAGCAATCCTGGAATGACACACGACATGCAATAGTTTGCATAAAAAAAGTCTTATAACTATTGTCTCTGAAGAAAAAACCATAAAAAGCTAGCGCTCTCGCTCTCGCTCTGTGTGTGCTCTGTGCGTCTTGCTTTGTCTGTGTGTGTGTGTGTGTGTGTGTGTGTGCTGTCGCCTCGTCTGCTCGCTCGTTCTTGTTCGTGTGTGTGTGTGTGTGTGTGTGTGTGTTGTTGTGTGTGTTGAGTGTTGTGTGTGTGTCGTGTGTGTGTGTGTGTGGGGTGTGTGTGTGTGTGTGTGCGTGTGTGTGTGCGTGGTGTGTGTGTGTGTGTGTGTGTGTGTCTGTCTGTCTTTCTCTCAGCAGATACGATTATTTCGGTTTATCGTTGTGTGTGGTGTGTGGTGTGTGTGTGTGTTTGTGTGTGTGTGTGTGTGTGTGTGTGTCTGTGTCTGTGTGTGTGTGTGTGTGTGTGTCTCTGTCTGTCTGTCTCTCTTTCTCTTAGCAGATACGATTATTTCGGTTTATCGTGTGTGTGTGTGTGTTGTGTGTGTGTGTGTGTGTGTGGTGTGTGCGTGCGCGCGCGCGCGCGCGTAGTGATTGTGGTGGTGGTAGGTGTGTGTGTGTGTGTGTGTGTGTGTGTGTGGTGTGTGTGTGCTTGCTTTCATTCGTGGTTTACACATTATTTTGTTAGATCAAAATAACATAGCAGCAACACATGAAGTATGGGTACAACAGGCATCAATCAACTGTATGTACACTGCTCTTAATAGTTGATGTACACAAACAAGGATGCGGCTTAATACCAACATCACATTATTATATCGAATGAAATTTCAAAGCAAGAACATAACATGTTCATAAATATTATCAAAGTATCAGGAAAAGAAACAACAAACAAAAATGAAAACGAAACAAAAAACAATGAAAGGGAATATATATATATATATATATATATATATATTATATATATATTATATATATATATATATATATAAAGATAAAAACAAACCATGCAACATTATCATAAAAACAAGGTGTAATACGATCCACATTAGGATGAAGATAGAACTGTAGACTCCTTTAGTCCTTGGTGGAACTTGTTAAAACTTGAAAATGCAATTCTAATTTTAAAAAATCATTACTTTTCAAAAAACAAATAATAAAAATTTACACCTATAAGTAAATGGTGGTCACTGTTGATATGTAGGCAATCAGATCTGACAAAAAATTTAAAAAAATGTTTTGAAGTAGATTTTGATCCATGTTGATACGATTTTGATCACTGTGAATATGTATGCAATTAGAATTGACAAACAAAAATAAAAGCAAATGTTTTTTTGATAGTTGTCCTAGTTTTCTTCTCAGTCCGACTTTTAAACTATTTATCATATATCAACTTTGTTTTACATCCTTTCAGGTTTCACACTCTATTCATATATTTTCAATAATAATTATGAACGGTGTTTTGGATCAAAATGGGCTCTCTTTTAAACAGATGTGAGAGATCCTTAAATGAGCATAATTTTGCTCGTGCAAATACAAGTTAATTTTCATCGTAAACTCTTTCCCTCTCTTGCACACAGAGAGAGAGAGAGAGAGAGAGAGAGAGAGAGAGAGAGAGAGAGAGAGGAGAAGAGAGAGAGAGAGAGAGAGAGAGAGAGAGAGAGAGAGAGAGAGAGAAAGTATAAAAAAATCCTTTTAACACGGAAATTAATTTCTCCCCGTTCACCTACAAAGAAAGAAATACCCACGTAATTGAAAGCGAAGGGAGGGAATAAGAAATGATTGGAGCCAGAAAGGGGAAAGCACTCTCGTTATAGCTCTCACACACAGCTCTCTCTCTCTCTCTCTCTCTCTCTCTCCTCCCTCTCTCTCTCTCTCTCTCCTCTCTCTCCTCTCGTGATTTGATGAATCGCTTTTTCGATTCCAAGATAGTTTGATTAAAAAAACCCCAGAAAATAATGTATTAAAAAAAACCCCAGTCATTATTCCTGCAGTTCAATTTTGAAAGCTTTCTTGACCTCTTTTATAATCCAATTTCCATTTTCCTTTCGTTTTGAAAAAAAAAAAGAACCAACAAAAAATATTGTCTTTTTTCATTTTACGAATCGTTGCGTTTGAAAATTTTTGTTGTGTTTTATTGGGTGTCTTTAATTTTATGCAGACAATTTTCATTCTCCATGTTTGTATTTATTGTAAGCTAATCATCATAATGTGTGTGTGTGTGTGTGTGTGTGTGAAGTAAAAAACCAATGTTGCGTGCAAAGTAGTATTGTCAGAATGAACACATAACATAATTAGTCATACGGAGTTGTGATGGAAATCTTGACGCTGACAGACGCTAATAAACAGGCAATTAAATTTTTGCTAAGATCGCGAATCTTCGCTGGGACGTAAACATAATCACAACAACAACAACAAAGAGGCATGATAGTTATTGCTCCTGTTGGGCGTTTCCTCGCATAACATTCTTGAGTGTGTCGCCCACAATACGCACTCTTCACTCATCATCATACCTGGAAATCATCGTGAGATCGTTAATTAAGGGAAACATAGTAATTATACACACACACACACACAAAAGAAAAGAAAAACGAAATAATGGGTGGCGCTCCTCTTGTGGCGACCGACGCGCTCTCTCTGGTTAAGAGCAGCCCGAATTTCACGCAGAGAAATCTGCCGCGACTTTTAAGTGGTATGCAATACAGACAGTTAAGTAAGAACACGCAGAATGAACAGTTTGAATACAGCTCTTTGCAAACACGTCGCCAATTAGCAACATTCCGAATTTTACCGAAGTTTGTTTTCTTCCTTTTAATCAAGAGCGCTGGTTATGTCGGAAGTTTGTGTCATGGATGAAGACAAAATCTCAACAATATATAGCAACCGTTGTAATATAATAATAATAATAAATGTATGAAATTTATATAGCGCTGAATCTTGTAAAACAACAAACCAAAGCGCTTACATTCAAATCATTTACACGCATGCGATCGCACATACATTTATTTTAATGTAAGCCTGGCACTTTGTTTACATCAATAATCCTTGTTTTTGTCATGAATGAAGACAAAGTCTCAACATAACGTTTTTAAAACATAGCGACATTTTATTTTGATGTACGTCTTGGCACTTTTCTTTTCCTTATAATTATATCATACTCATTGACCAAACTTTTTGGCCTGGGTCAGGAAAATGATATTTTGTTATTTAAATTTTTAAAAAAAATTTATTTTATTCTTTTATATCGAGGATAATGGAATAAGCACTTATGTGCTTTTTTTTTTTTTACATCCAGTCCCCTTCTGTATGCGGTTTTGTAAATTTGTCATCTGTTCCCACCGGCACACAATGGCCTACTCTTACGAACAGCGGAACAGGATTTAACGTGTGCACAAGATGTTCTGCGTGCGTTGGCACACGGGGCCTTCCTCGGTTTATAGTCTCATCCGAAAGACTTTTAGGGGAGAGTGGAGTAGTCTGCACTGATGTTAACTCCAGGGGAAAATATATCCCCCTTGAACGGGAATCGAACCCGGGTCGTCAGATTGCGAGCGCAATGTTCTAACCACTAGGCTGTTCCGTTCTATATTGTTTCTGGCGTACATGTCCTCCAGGACCTACATACATTTAAAGGTGTGAAGTCCCATCTTCTCTTCTCTTCTCTTGTCGATGGCTTCAACATTCCATCTTCAGAGAAGGCAAGCCTTCCTACGGACATGGTTTTTCCTCATGTAAATTTACGAACTCTTGTAAGTTATATGCATACAAATACACTGGTACAAAGATGTACACCGCAAGCCCTAGCTCGCGTGCGTGCGTAAGCACACAAACGCGCTCGCGCAGGCACGCACGCACGCAGGCACGCACGCGCGCGCGCGCACACACAAACATAAATGGGTGGCGCTGTACGAGTGGTGACACGCTCTCTCCCCGAAGAGAGCAGCCTACAATTCATGTAGAGAAATCTGCCGTGACTGACAGCAGTGTACACTATACTACATGCACCACACTACGCTACACTACAGTACACCACAGTACACTAGACTACACTACACTATACTATACTGTACTATACTGTACTGCACTGCACTGTACTACATTGCACTCCACTGCACTGCACAACATGAACATTACACTACATGAAACTACACTACATTACACTTCATGAAACTACACTACACTACACTACACTACATCACACTACATCACACCACACCATACCGCACCACACTACACTACACTTCACTGCACTACGCTACACCACACTACACCACACTTCACTACACTACATCACTTCACACCACACCACACTACACCACACTGCACTACACTACATCACGCCACACCACACCACACCACACTACACTACACTACACCACACCACACCACACCACACCACACCACACTACACCACACCACACTACACTACACTGCACTACACTACATCACGCCACACCACACCACACCACACCACACCACACCACACCACACTACACTACACCACACCACACTACACTACACTGCACTACACTACATCACGCCACACCACACCACACCACACTACACTACACTACAATACACTCGAAACCATTTCTCTGTCCCTGTCTCTTTGTGTGTCTGTCTCTCCCTCTGTGTGTGTGTGTGTTCTCTCTGTGGGGGTATTCTAGCCCCCACCCCTCCCCTCCCCTCCACTCCAATCCCCATCGTCCTTGGTCGATGCAACTTACTCCAGTTCGATTTATAAATTTATTTTTAAAAAACACCAAAAAACGGTTGGATGACGTCATTTCGCGACACAGCAGTTAATACTCCAGAAGTACTTCCGGTTTGCTTACTTAAATTTTTTTTTTTAAGGGTGTCTGATTTAAAAACAGAATCTTCAAACTTAATTTTTTTTTTATAGAGATCTGTAGGGAAAGTTGATTTTTTTTCTTTTGGTGCATTTGTTCATGTGTTTAACGATAGATTTTTTTCCTTCTTCTTCTCCTTCTTCTTCGCGTTTCTTGTCAGGTTTTTTTCTTTCTTTCTGTATTTCTACGATTACACACGACTAACGGGACTATGTTGGATAAATCGCAAGTGGATTTGTGTGTGTGTGTGTGTGTGTGTGTGTAGTCTTTTTTTTTTTCTTCTTCTATTTATTCATCTTGTACATTTGTCCATTCTCGCAGTCACTCAAAACACAAAAGTGAATAAAAGAAAAAAAGTTGAGACCAAAAAAAGGGTTTTTACTACTTTTTTGTGTGTTTAGCTGTCAGTCACTGTTGGTTTTTTTTCTTCTCTTGTGTTTGTCCATTTTTTTTATCTATTGATTTAAAAAAATCGTAACAGAATCTGTTAAAAAAATTCTGTACATTTTTTGAGCTTGGTTTGTCCTCTCTCTCTCTCTCTCTCTCTCTCTCTCTCTCTCTCCTCTCTCTCTCTCTCTCTCTCTCTCTCTCCTCCCTCCCTCCCTCCCCCCCTCTCTCTCTCTTGAACTGATTAATTAGCTGACTGAGTGACTTACTAACCATCCCACCAATTAACTCAATAGCAAACTTTAATAACTAGCAAACTTTCTACCCCCCCCCCCCCCCCCTGGCAAACTAACTAACTAGCAAGCCAGCCAACTAACTAGCAAGCAAGCCAACTAACTAGCAAGCAGGCAAGCCAACTAACTAACTAACTAATTGACTGACTGACTGACTGACTGACGGGCTGAACCACTAACAAACAAACGAAACAAAAAAAAGTGAGCACACTAGCGTGTATTAATGATTTGATAATTTTGAATAATTTTTCTGTATTATTATTATTAGTAGTAGTAGTAGTAGTAGTATTATTATCGTCTGTGTGTATCTCAGTGATCACAAAATATGAACTCAAACAGCAGCAACACAATCATACCTGAGCAACAATAAACCCATCGAAGATGTATGAGTGTTGTCATATTAATACATTCATATAAGAACACTTACAGCATTTCATTAATTAGGAACACATTATTCTAGACAAAAGGGACTGGTATTCCTAACATTAAGACAATGGCCATTACTACTTATAAGTAGCATTTGGAAACTGGCAAAGAAAAAAAAGGGTTGAAACGAAATGTATTCATTTTAATTCTTTTATTTCGAGGATAATGGAATAAGCGCTCATGTGCTCTTTTTTTACATCCAGTCCCTGTGTGTATGCAGTTTTGTAAAATTATGTCATCCGTTGCCACAGAGAGAGAGAGAGAGGGAGAGAGAGAGAGAGAGAGAGAGAGGGAGAGGAGAGAGAGAGAGAGAGAGAGAGAGAGAGGAGAGAGAGAGAGAGAGAGAGAGGAGAGAGAGAGAGAGAGAGAGACAGACAGACACACACAGACAGACACACAGACAGATTTATTTCTGTAATGCAGTTTTCTGAAGGAAAAGAAAACCAGGTATAAAGCGACTATCTAAAAGAAAATAGTCCAGTTGTGTATAAGCTCCATGCTCTGTCTCCATCCTACGTTTTTGGGTGGGTTTCGTTTTTTTATCCAGTTTAAAAATAAAAAAGAATCCCCTCTATCGTTCGCTCTCCCGCCCCCCCCCCCCCCCCGCCCCCCCTCCTTATCTTTCCTTAAAAAGGGGGACTTAATTAATTATGTGACTCACTGATTAACTGGCTTACTAAAAGAGAGCGAGAGCGTGAGAAGAGAGAGAGAGAGAGAGAGAGAGAGAGAGAGAGAGAGAGAGAGAGAGAGAGAGAGAGAGAGAGAGAGAGAGAGAGAGAGAGAGAGAGAGAGAGAGGAGAGAGAGAGAGCGACAGACAGAGAGACAGAAAGACAGAGAAAGTCATACGAATATTCATTGTCCCACTAGTTTCCTTTTACTTTTAAAGTGTGTCACACACACAGAGTAGAGTAGACAGATATGTACATATGTACACACACACACACACACACACACACACACACACACACACACACACACATATATATATATATATATATATATATATATATATATATATATATATATATATATATATATATATATATTCAGAGAGAGAGAGAGAGAGAGTGTTCAACAGAGAAAATGACTTCACTACAACTGTGTGTGTGTGTGTGTGTGTGTGTGTGTGTGTGTGTGTGTGTGTGTGTGTGTTCATACAAGTGTGTATGTATGCACACGAGTGTGTGTATGTGTGCATGCATGCGCGCACGCGCGCGTATGTGCATGCGTGCTACCCTGCCTGCCTGCATCCATGTGTGTGTGTGTGCCCCTATCTGTATATCTCTGTCTGTGTACTACCCGAAAAAAAACACAAAAAACCCCAGGGACCCCCCTGTGAAATTTCAAGGCTTTTGACTTAACTTTGACAGAGCCTTAAAAAGGAAAAAAACCAACAACAACAAACAAAAAACAAAAAAAAGCAAAAAAAATGGCGAAGGGAGGAAGCAAGCAGTCTCTAAGCCTTGAGTTAAGCCCCTGAGAAACAGCTAACTTTAACAGATTACAACAGTAGGGGTGGCCCCACGGCAATGTAGAGATGCAGGTGGCAAAAAAAAAGAAAAAAGAAAGAAAGCAAGAAGGAAAGAAAGGGTGGGGTGGGGGGGGGGTGGGAACGGGGGGGGGGGGGGGGGGGGGGGTGTGATAGGGACAGGGGGAGGGGGAGGGGAGAGTTAGGGGAAAGAATGGGTAGGGTAGGGTGGGGTAGGGTGAATGGGGGGTGTGGGGTGGGGGTGTGTGAGTTGCAGTAGGCTAGGGATGATGGAGGTTAGAGATGGGTTCGGAAGAGGTACCGGAAGTTGTAGTTTCTGTCTGTCTGTCTGTCTGTCCGTCTGTCCGTCTGCCTCTCTCTCTCTCTCTGTGCTTTTTTCGTCCAGTTTTTTTTTAAGACTTGGAAAGAATTAGGAAAACTGTAGGCCTACAGAGAAGACGGAAAGTTTACTACTGGCAGTACTGTCTGGCCTTGTTTTTTTTGCTTTTGTTTTGTTATGTTTTGTTTTAGCAGTTGCTGTTACTGTATATCTGTCTGAGTCTCTCTCTCTCTCTCTCTCTCTCTCTCTGTCTCTCTCTCTCTCTTCTCTCTCTCTCTCTCTCTCTCATCCGAAGGATGAGACTATAACACCGTGGTCCCGTGTGCGAACGCACGCAGAACATCTTGCGCACACGTTAAATCCTGTTCCGCTCTTCGTAAGAGCAGGCCATTGTGTGCTGGTGGGAACAGATGACAGAATTTACAAAACCGCATACACACGGGAACTGGATGTAAAAAAAAAAGCACATAAGTGCTTATTCCATTATCCTCGATATAAAAGAACAAAGAAAATAAACAAAAATAAAAAATAAACATGAAACCTTTAATATATCGCTCCGAAGGCGAATGCTGACCAAGGAGGAAGAATAAATTTGGCAATTTTTCATTCAATGTTCATGTGACTGGAGATTTCAAGACACATGTGTGTGTGTGTGTGTTTAAACCCAAGGTGAGCGAAATATGGGCCATGTGGGCAGGTCACACGACCATCTGGACTGGCTAAGACTGTCCTACAGGGAACGGTACTCCAAGGAGAGAGACAAAGAGGCAGACAGACAGCGAAAAACGATGGGAAGAGAACATTATGGAGTGGACTGGCTTTATGTGGAACGACATACTGCTGGAAAGCTGAGAATGGAGGAAGCTGGTTGCAAAATCTTCAGTGGTGTCCCAACGGGTAGGCCAGATGTCGGGATAAGTAAACATAAATTCCTTACATTATTATTATTATTATTATTATTATTATTATTATTATTATTATTATTATTATTATTATAAGTGAGTTAACATCACCACTGTCCCTTTAGATGAGACTATTAACTGAGGCCCTGTGTATGAACGCATGCATGCAGAGCATCTTGGCGCTCACGTTAAAACCTGTTTTGCCATTTGGAAGAGTAGGCCATTCGTGTCAGTAAGAACGGATGAAAACAATAACATTTAAAAAACAACAACAAAACGTATGCACGTTGGTGTCGTGTTTAGACACAAATTCCCGAATGCAACATACAGCTACTGTAATGGTAGGTAAAAACGCTCTCATACGCAAACATCTCACCATTGGTGAACTTATTTATTCATTTATTTACTATTTCTTCTGTTATACCGAGGATAATGGAATAAGCACTTATGTGCTTTTTTACATCCAGTCCCCGTGTGTATGCCGTTTTTTGTAAGTTCTGTCATCTTTTCCCACCGGCACACAATGGCCTACTCTTACGAAAAGCGGAACAGGATTTTAACGTGTGCGCAAGATGTTCTGCGCGCGTTCGCACACGGGCCTCGGTTTATAGTCTCATCTGAAGGACTTTTGGGGAGAGTGGAGTCTGCACTGATGTTAACTCTAGGAGAAAATAATTATCCCCTTGAGCGGGAATCGAACCTGGGTCGTCAGATTGCGAGCGCAATGTTCTAGCCACTAGGCTATCCCGTCCCCCATTCACTTCGGAGTTCGAGCCATGCGCCAAGGAACGAAGAAAAACAGAAGTAGATTTGAGCATGGTCTGTTAATTAATTAAGAACTTGATCCACAACCAGTTATTTAAAAAACAACAACAACTAACTAAAACATAATAATAACGATACAATCTCACTAGAACTTAGCCTGTTAATATTGTGCACAGTCTGATGGCGTAAGGAACCCTCTTTTTTATTATAAGGACCTTCTCTGAAATGTGACAATTCACCACATACATACTGAGTGGTATTGCAGAACAGTTCAATTTTATTTGATAACATGTTATTATTATTAATAAGCGCTTTGATTTGTTGCTTTACAAGATTCAGCGCTATATAAATTCCATACATTATTATTATTATTATTAATACGGGAGGCACCGTGGTCGAGTGGTTTAGGCGGTCAACTCGTGATCCAGAGGTCGCGGGTTCGATCCCCGCTCGGCTCGGTGTTGTGTCCTTGGGAAAGACACTTTACTCCTATTTTCCTCACTCCACCCAAGGTGACAAGTGGGTACCAGCTCTGTGGGGAAATATCTGGCGACAGACATAGCGTCCTGTCACAGGGGTGGTGAAAAACCATCAGTTCGCTTAACGCTACAGAAACCGGGATAAGCTCCGGCTCTATGGGCCTTCTGGCTCGAAAGAACATACTTATTATTATTAATATGCAATATAAAAGAGCTATTCAATTAAAAAAAAAAACCCACAAAAACAAACCCACATTGACAATCGGATAATTCTATGCCAAAATTATTTATTGCAAATTAAAACACTAAACACCAGGAAGTGTAAAAAAAAACAACCCAGAAGAGAAACTGATGCATTTTGCATGGTAATAAGTGGTCAGGATATGTATGCCATCAGCGCCTGGGCTTTATCACAGTTCTGGATTAAACCATTGACGCTGGGGGCAACAGCAAAGTGAGAGGCTGTATGACCAGTGGCTTTCTTTCCCACTCATGGAATTCCACTTAACAGCTTAGTCTTTAGTGATCGACTATGACTCTCTGACTAGGAGGCTTGACTCGCACAGTCCTTACGTGCTGCAGCCCTGGGGGCTAGTTGGCCTTTGGAGGAAATCTCCAACGCTGACTGTCCTTATGCCCACTTGGCCGAGAGAATGGGGGTGTGTTGTGGGCAAGGCATCTCCACTGTAATCAAATTTCTGCCCAGTTTCTGAAACAGCAGCTGCCTCCTCTGCTGTTTTGGAGGTCAACGTGGAAGACGACGGACAAAACATACAAGTGGTCAGGACGAGGGGTTAAGTTGGGTACTTCTGTAAACACGCTTTTAAAGCAAAAGGAAACAAAGTTCTAACAATAATATTTCAGTACAAGGTAGAGGGGAAATTGATAGTTTGATAAATCAATCAAAAATATCAGAATCCACAACATGACCCTCCCAATAATATAATATTGATTAAAAAAATAAATAATAATAACAACACAATAATAATAATAATAACAACAACAACAACAACAACAACAACAACAACAACAACAACAACAACAAACAAAACAACAACAACAACACAACAACACAACAACAACAACAATAATAAAATCATCATCATCATCATCATCATCATCATCATCATGAAAACAACAATAAGAAATTGAATGAATAGAGCGTTATATCTTGCAAAAACACACACACAAACCAAAGCGCTTAAAATGGCTTGTATCAGAAAAATGGGTCAGATGCAATGCAACTAGTTTCGTGGTAGTAGAGGGTCACAAGTGAAAATGGAAAAACAACTATGAAGAAACACAGTGATGGTATGTCCTCAAACACAGACCATTACAACACAGGGAAAAAGTTAGTTAACAAAACCCTGAGCATTTTTCCGGACCATCATCCTTTTTGTCTATTAAAGTACTAGACTCTATCCATTCCCCCCCCCCCCCCCCTCTTTGTGTTCTAGAAAAAAACAACACCCAACAAAACCCCAGTATCATTACTAAACTCTTCCAGAGTCCCTACTGATCCAATGTCTGGAACCTTTGTCCAGATGCTGTGCTGCAGATAACGGGCTAATCTAGCAGACGATGTGACTGGACCAGACCTACTTACTGCCCCTCGCACTAATAATTATTAAAGGAAACACCACAGACTTCATTGGAAGTCAGGAGGAAGTCAATTGGAGGGAAAGTCTGTAGACAGTAGTGTGCGGGCGGCTGGAAACGACTTCTGTTCAATGGGTCTCTAAGTCTATCTAGCAAGGCGGCTGAATTCAAACGACTTCGCCCAAACAGACCATGGAATAGCTATATAGAGATGCGACACAGCTCCAGTCAAAAAAAGACACACTCATTCTGCCCTGATGGTATTGTGTCACGCACACATATGTATACAGAAGAAAAAAACAATAGAGACATTACTGCCCCCCCCCCCTCCCCCCCACGAACAAAATCCAAGAAAACAACACACACAAAAACCAAAAACAAAAGGGCAAGCCAATAAAAACCCCACATAAAAAACCCCCAAAACCCCAGCAAAAAAAAAAAAACTACAACAAAAAAAACACACACACCCTGGCAGACCAACAACCAAACAAAAAAAGAAAAAGGTAAAAAGCTTTTAAACCCAGTTAAGTTTAGTAGCTTTTCTATCTGCTTGGGGGGAAATTAAAAAAAACCTGTGCAGATTTAAAACAAATGATAAAATAAAAAGGCACCCCCCCGTCCCCAACTAAAAACTCATATCATCTGATAAAAAAAAATCATTTTTAAACCAAATTAAAATTTTCCTAGCTCAGAGTTTGCTGCTTACAGAGAAAAAAGACAGCAGTATAGAAGAGATTCTCTGAATGAGAGAATAGACAGCAGTATAAATATCGGTGGTCTAGAGGTAACGCACCTGCCTAGAAAGCGAAAAGTCCGGGTCGGAAGTGCGCGGTGGTTCGAATCCCGTTTGGACTCGAAACTTTTCCCCCCTAACAATTAGGTCACGAGTGGTGGTCTGGGTGCTAGTCTTTCGGATGAGACGATAAACCGAGGTCCCGTGTGTTACACATGATTATTTAGCGCACGTAAAAGAACTCACGGCAACAAGAGAGTT
>CM054138.1:48886951-48896951 GCA_028751875.1 Rapana venosa
CACCTTTCTCCAGTCCTCGCGTCTCTCAGCCGCCCTCAGGGTGTCTCTCAGCTCCATGTCTGTCCACTCTCGAATGTTGTCCTCCCATCTCTTCCTTTGTCTGCCTCTTCTTCTTCCTCCCCTCACTGTGCCTTGTAGGATTGTTTTAGCAAGACCAGAGGAGCGTGTGACATGACCGAACCACTTCAGTTTTCGTTGTCTGACGAGTGTTTGAAGGTCAGTATAGGGCCCGATTTCATTGCGGATGCATCTCTTGACTTCTTCAATCGTAATATGCTGTACTGTACTGTGCTATACTATGATATGCATTTCACATTTTTCTTTGAATTCCGGAGAGAGAGAGAGAGAGAGAGAGAGAGAGAGAGAGAGAGAGAGAGAGAGAGAGAGAGAGAGAGAGAGAGAGAGAGAGAGAGAGAGACAGTATGTTCTTTCGAGCCAGAAGGCCCATAGAGCCGGAGCTTATCCCGGTTTCTGTAGCGTTAAGCGAACTGATGGTTTTTCACCACCCCTGTGACAGGACGCTAGTCTGTCGCCAGATACTTCCCCAGCAGAGCTGGTACCCACTTGTACACCTGGGTGGAGTGAGGAAAATAGGAGTAAAGTGTCTTTCCCAAGGACACAACACCGAGCCGCGCGGGGATCGAACCCGCGACCTCTGGATCACGAGTGGACCGCCTAAACCACTCGACCACGGTGCCTCCAAGAGAGAGACAGACAGACAGATTACAATTTTTTTATTTATCTTATTTTATTCTTTTATATCGAGGATCATGGAATAAGCACTTATGTGGGTTTTTTTTTACATTCAGTCTCCGTGTGTATGCGGTTTTGTACATTTTTGTCATTTGTTCCCACCGGCACAATCATGATGGCCTACTCTTACGAAAAGCGGAACAGGATTTAACGTGTACGCAAGATATTCTGATGAGAGAGTGAGACAGACAGACAGACCAGAAAGAGAGAGGAGAAAGAGAGAGAGAGAGAGAGAGAGAGAGAGAGAGAGAGAGAGAGAGAGAGAGAGAGAGCACAACTACCCAGGCTACCCCTACCCCTACCTACACCCCCCCCCCCCCAAAAAAAAAAAAAAATTACCCACGCAAAGAAAAAACAAGAAAGAAAAGGATGTAAAGACATCAAAGAAAGGGGAAAATTAAAATTAAAAAAAAAAGACAGAAAAGAAAAAAAATCGAGTTGAGACAACAGAAAAGAAAAGAAAGCAACCCTTCCCCCTTCCACCAATCCAAAACAAAAACGACCAAAAAACCAACACCCCCTCCCCCCCCCAACTAAACAAAAAAGAAAAGTAGCCCCCCCCCCTCCCAACACACCCATCCCAACCCAAAATTAACAACAACAACAACAGCAACAGCAACAACAAGAAGCCCCAACACCAAAACCCTTCACACAACAACAAAAACATCAAAAAAGGAGAAAAAAACCCCACCGAAATTAAGGGAAAATCGTAAGGAAAGAACCTCCCCCACCCCCTTACAAAAAAAAAAAAGGAAGGCAAAAAAAAAAAAAGGGAAAGAAATAAAATAAGGAAAGAGAGAGAGAGGGAAAAAACACTTTGAAAAAAAGGATTAAAAAAAAAGGAAAAAAACAGAAAGAAAAACAGAAGAAGCAAACAAAACAAAAAATAACCCAAAGAAACATAGAAAAACAAAACAAAACAAAAAAACCCAGGGCAGTTTTACGACTGCAAAACAGGCAGGGATGGGTCAACCCCGTTAATGCCCTTTCCATGCCAAAAAGCTGCGTAGATTTTATTATTTTTTTCATTTTAATTCTTTTTAAAGCAGTCGAATATAAATAAAGCAGTGTATTAATCATAACGTCGTGTAACTTAATCAAATCAAGTAAAAAGTATCCCTCCACTTTGTAGCCCCCCCCCCCCCCCCGCCAAAAAAAAAAAAGAAAAAAAAAAGAAAAGAAAAAAAATCAGTCTGCCTGGGCAATGAAATTGAACAAGAATTACGACTGAAACTGCGTGAAACTGTGACATCCCTCCCTCCCCTATATAACCCCTCCCCCCTCCCCCCCAAAAAACCCAACAACAAACCAACAACAAACCCACCCCAAACCAACCCCCACCCTCCCCCTCGTTCCCACAAAAGAACCCAACAAAAAATACATTCCCCTCAAGCACCACCCCCCTGCCCCCCTCCTCCCTTTCCAAAAAAAACCCCAACCTCACAACACCCCCCCCCCCCTCCCCCCCAACCCGCAACATAAAGCAAAACCATGCAAACAAACACAAGCTTATACTACTCTCTCTCTCTCTCTACCTCTCTCTCTCTCTCTTACATCTCTGTTAAATATAGTAGACAGCCTAATTTATTTAGACTCCTGGCATCAAGTCATCCTGAGGTTGTGCACAGCCTCACTTTATATTTGGGTAAAGCTTTCAGAATAAGAGAGATATTGTTATCCTAAGCCATTTTTTTGTAGCTGACTTTTTGTTATACAGTAACATTTTGTCGTTTTTTTACTATTGCTTTTACCCCTACCAAAATACTAAGCAGTTCGGCAACCCCCTTCATGTATGGGCCAATGGCCTTTTTGTGAATAAATCATTCAGTTCAGTTCTCTCTCTCTCTCTCTCTCTCTCTCTCTCTCTCTCTCTCTCTCTCTCTCTCTCTCTCTCTCTCTCTGCTTTTTGTTTTTTTTGTTTTTTTGCTTTGTTCGGTCTTTGGCTAGAGCTCCGAGGTTTACCAAAAGTGAGATTTTGCGTATGCGACCGTTTTTTTGCCCACTATGAAAAAAGCCATATTCCGACTTCTGAGGATGCATGCTTGGTATATTCGCGTTTCCGCAACCCACCGAAAACTGACATGAATTTACGGGATCTTTTACTGTGCATATTTTGATCACCTGCATGTGCATATATTATGTGCACAAAGGGAATTAAGGCACTGGCAGGTCTGCATTTGAAGTTGACCTGGGAGATCGTAAAAATCCCCAACCATTGATTTCACCAGACGTTGCTGCCGAGATTCAAACCTACGACTTCATAGACTCGCAGGATTGAAGTCGAACGGTCTTAACCACTCGGCTATAGCGTCCGTCATAATTATGTATTACTTTGCATTGATGTGTATATAATAATAATGATAATAATAATAATAATAATAAATATAATAATAACAACAATAATAACAATGTATGGAATTTATATAGCGCTGAATCTTGTAAAGCAACAAATCAAAGCGCTCAGATGACTTTTTTTTTATATCGAGGACAATGGAATAAGCACTCATGTGCTTTTTTTTTTTTATATCTAGTCCCCGTATGAATGCGGTTTTGTAAATTTTGTCATCTGTTCCCACCGGCACACACAATGGCCTACACTTTCGAAAAGCGGAACAGGATTTAACGTGTGCGCAAGATGTTCTGCATGCGTTCGCACACGGGGCCTCGGTTTATAGTCTCATCGGAAGCTGAACCAGGAGCTAATCCACTGAAAAATTGCATGAAACCGAATTGGTCATTGCAATTTGTAAGTAGATTGGTGTTTCAAAACTCTGGCACAACCTAGTCATGATGGCAGTGTTGTTAATGCCTGTAACGTACTATCTGAAACTATGATCAATACTCATTGTTGGTAATGGGACTTAATCTGTCTCCAATGTCTGACGAATGTGTGCTGAGTACTACATGTTGCGGAGAATCGATCTCCCGTGTTTTGATTAGTGTTTATTTTATTCATTGTCTTCTTTTTCTGTTTTAAAAAAAAATTCTTAGTTTTGTTCCTCGGTTTAGAGCTCCAACGTTCACTAACGGTCAGATTTTGCGTATCTATCTATCTATCTATCTATCTATCTATCTATCTATCTATCTATCTATCTCTATATATCTATATCTATCTATCTATCTATCTATATATATATATATATTATTATATATATTACACCACAACCGTCGAAAGAGTAGATAGTGAGAGAGAGATTGGATGATGAAAGAGAGGTAGAGAGAGATGAGAGAGAAGAGAGAAACGATGAAGAGAGAGAGAGGAGAGAGAGAGAGAGAGAGAGAGAGAGAGAGAGAGAGAGAGAGAGAGAGGGAGAGAGAGAGAGAGAGAGAAGCAGACAGACAGAGAGGCAGACAGAGAGAGCGCAGACAGACAGAGAGAGCAGCAAACAGACAATACGATCGAGACATCGAGGCAAAACGAGAATATACCAAGATATACGAGACATATGTACACGTTAAAAAACAAAAAAAACAAAGGTAAAGAAAAAAGAAGAAAAGGGTAAGGAGAAAAAAACCCCCCACAACAACAACAACAACAACAACAAAAAGAGACAGACAGAATCTCCTCCTTCATTCCGCCTTCCCTCCCCCTCCTTCCATCCACTACCCTATATAATCCCCCCCTCCTCCTCCCGCTCCCACTCCCACCCCCCCACCCCCTACCCAACCCAACCCCACACCCAAACCAAAAGAGACAATTCCTTACGAGCTGTTAACGGTAAATGACACGAAAGCAAGGCAGAAGCAATTCCTATCTTTGTAAATTTCTAAGTGAGAGAGAGAGAAAAGAGAGAGAGAGAGAGGAGAGAGAGAGAGAAAAGGGAGAGAGAGAGAGAGAGAGAGAGAGAGAAAGAGGGAGGAGAGAGAGAAAAGAGAGAGAGAGAGAGAGAGCGAGCGAGCGAGCGAGAGAGAGAGAGAGAAGAGAGAGAGTGAAAAGGAGAGAGAAGAGAAAAAAAAAAGTCCAGTCGCTTTGGGGGGAGGGGAAGGGGGGGTGGGGGAGAGAGGGGGGGGGTAGGGGAGAAAATGGTCGAAAATTCGATTAGGATTCGTTGTGAAAGAAGATATCAAGGCGACAAATTGGTGGCCCAACGACCTAAGCTCGCGAAAAGCTCTCATTAGATGTCACAGGTAATTGTCTCTGACGACAGTTTGACTTGCCTCTGAAAAATTGCCCCGAAAATCAATGGCCTGCCTAGGCTGGCTCTCCGTAGGCCTGTTTCAGTTGGCGCGCCAAAATTGGTTTCGCAAAGCTGAGAGAAAGAAGAAAGAAGAAGAAGAAGAAGAAGAAGAAGAAGAAGAAGAAGAAGGAGAAGAAGAAGAAGAAGAAGAAGGAAAGGGAGAAGAAGAAGAAGAAGAAGAAGAAGAAGAAGAAGAAGAAGAAGAAGGAGGAGAAGGAGAAAGACAAAGAGAGGGAGAGAGAGTGAGAGAGAGAGAGAGAGAGAGGGGGGGGGGAGTCTCAGAGAGAGAAGGGGGGGGGGGGAGTCTAGGAGAGAGAGAGAGAGGGGGAGTGTCAGAGAGAGAGAGAGAGAGGGGAGGGGGGGAGTTCAGAGAGAGAGAAAAGAGGGAGGGGGGGAGTCTCAGAGAGAAGGGGGAGGAGACTCGGAGAGAGAGAGGGGGTAGTGTCAGAGAGAGAGAAAGAGAGAGAGAGAGAGAGAGGGGGGGGGGGGAGTCTCAGAGACAGAGAGAGAGAGGGGGGAGTCTCAGAGAGAGAGAGAGAGAGGGGGGGGTGAGTCTCCGAGAGAGAGAGGAGAGAGAGAGAGAGAGGGGGGGAGTCTCAGAGGAGAGAGAGAGAGGGGGAGTGTCACGAGTGAGAGAGAGGGAGGGAGGAGAGAGAGAGAGGAGGGGGAGTTCAGAGAGAGAGAGAGAGGGGGGGAGTCTCAGAGAGGGAGGAGGGGGGTGGGAGAGAGGAGGGGGAGTTCAGAGGAGAGAGGAGAGGGGGGGAGTCTCAGAGAGAGAGAGGGAGGGGGGAGTGTCAGAGAGAGAGAAGGGGAGAGAGGAGAGAGAGGGGAGGGGGAGTCTCAGAGAGAGGAGAGAGAGGGGGGGGGGGGGAGTCTCAGAGAGAGAGAGAGATGGGGGGAAGTCTCAAGAGAGGAGAGGGGAGGGGATGTGTCAAGAGAGAGAGAGTGGGGGGGGGGGGGGGGGAGGGGTTTCAGAGAGAGAGAGTGAGAGGAGAGGAGAGGGAGGAGAGAGAGAGATTCTGAGAGAGAAGTTGTTGTGTGTGTTTTTTGGGGGGGGGAAGGAGTCTCAGGGAGGGGAGAGAGAGAGAGGAGAGAGAGAGGGAGAGAAGAGAGGAGAAGAGGAGAGAGAGAGAGGGTCTCACAGAGACAGAGAAGTGAGAAGAAGAAAAAGAAAAGAAGGAGGGCTCACAGAGAGAAGGGGGGGGGGGGGGTTTTTAAGAGAGAGAGGAGAGAGGGGGGGGGGGGGCGAGGAGAGTCTCAGCGAGAGGAGGAGTGAGGGGAAAGAAAGTCCAGAAAGGAGTTTAAAAACAGGTCAGAGAGAGAGTCTAGACAGGAGAGAGTAGTCTCAAGAGACAAGAGAGAGAGGAAGGAGAGAGAGAGAGAGAGAGGTCTCACAAGCAGACAAAGGGAGAGAGAGTTCACGAGACGACAAAGAAGAGAGAGAGTCTCAAGAGACGAGAGAGAGAGGAGAGTCTCACAGGAGACAAAGAGAGAGAGAGAGGTCTCACAGAGACGCAAGAGAGAGAGAGAGTCTCAAGAGCAGCAAGAGAGGAGAGAGGTTCACAGGACAGACAGAGAGGGGAGAGAGGGAGTCTCAAGAGCAGGAAAAGGAGAGAGAGGTCTCACAGGACAGCAAAAGAGGAGAGTCTCACAGGGGAAGACAAAAGAGGAGAGGAGTCTACAGAACAGCAAAGAGAGAGAAGGGGGTTCCAAGAGACAGACAGGAAAAATCTCCAGAGACAAAGAGAGTCTTCAGAGAAAAAAGAGAGTCTCACAGAGAAAAAGAGAGAGGGAGGAAGTCTCACAGGGGACAGACACAGGATCTCATAAACAGAGAGTTAAGTACAGAGAGTCTCTGAGACAGCAAAGAGAGGGGGAAGAGTCTCAAGGAAGATGAGGATCTCACGAGACGAGAGAGTTTCACAGGACAGACACAGGAGGAGTTCACAGAGACAGACAAGAGAGAGGGGGAGTCTCCAGAGACAGACGAGAGAATCTAAAAGAGACAGAGAGGTTCAAGGGGAAGAGAGGAGGGAGGAGAGTTCACATGACAGCAGGGGGTTCATAGACGGGGTCTCACAGAGACAGACGGGGTCTAAAGGACAGAGAGTCTCACAGAGACGGTTCACAGAGACAGACGAGAGTTCCGAAAAAGAGTCTCCAGGGACAGGTCTCACAAAGACGAGAGTCTCACAGGGCAGACAAAGAGAGAGATCTCACAAAAACAGAGTTCACAGGACAGGGTCTCACAGGGGAAAGACAGAGAGTCTACAGAGACAGAGAGAGATTTTGAGGGAGGGAGAGAGAGAGAAAGAGAGAGAGAGTTGGTTGGAGTAGGAAAAATTTGGAGGGAAAAAAAGTATAAGGGTTGGGTTGGGTTTCTTTTTTTTTGGGTGTGTGTGTTTTTTGTGTTTGCGTGTGTGTTAAGTTGTGTATGTGGGCTCGGCAACAAGTGTGTGTGGTGTGTGTGTGTGTGTTGTGTGTGTGTGTGTGTTTTGTGGTGTGTTTGGTGTCTTGTGTGTGTGTCTTTTGTGTGTTGTGTGGTGTGTGTGTGTGGGGTGTGTGTGTGTGTGATGAATGTATGCGCGTGTCCCTGTGTGAAAGCGAGTTCTTATTCTACTTTTAAAATTATATCTTTATTCCTGGGGGGTTGACGAAAATACCCAGATTAATGAAAGCACTAATTGGATTAATGTTCTGCGAAAAAAAACCCCGAAGCGGAAAAAAGGGGTGTGTGGGTTTGTAAGGGGTGTGTGCTGTGTGGGTTTGTGTGTAAGGGTGTGTGGGTTTATGTGTAAGGGCTGTGTGGGTTTGTGTGTAAGGGCTGTGTGGGTTTGTGTGCAAGGGCTGTGTTGGTTTGTAAGTGCTGTGTGGGTTTGTGTGTAAGGGTTGTGTGTGGGTTTTGTGTGTAAGGGCTGTGTGGGTTTTGTAAGTTGCAAGAGCTGTGTGGGTTTGTAAGTTGTAAGGGATGTGTGGGTTTGTGTGTAAGGGCTGTGTGGGTTTGTAAGGGCTGTGCGGGTTTGTGTGTAAGGGCTGTGCGGGTTTGTGTGTAAGGGCTGTGTGGGTTTGTGTGTTAAGGGCTGTGTGGGTTTGTGTGTAAGGGCTGTGTGGGTTTGTGTGTAAGGGCTGTGTGGGTTTGTGTGTAAGGGCTGTGTGGGTTTGTGTGTAAGGGCTGTGTGGGTTTTTGTAAGGGCTGTGTGGGTTTGTGTATGAGGGCTGTGTGGATTTGTGTAAGGGCTGTGTGGGTTTGTGTATGAGGGCTGTGTGGGTTTGTGTATGAGGGCTGTGTGGGTTTGTGTATGAGGGCTGTGTGGGTTTGTGTATGAGGGCTGTGTGGGCTTGTAACTCGTCTACAGGACATGGGATGGGACTGAACTTTCCTTTACCACCAGTTAGCTCCCTTTATTGGCCTTACCCTTGTTACGTGGTGTAATTGAAGGATTAGTACTATAATTCAATATATATTTATTTCAGGGGTGGGTGATTTTTTTCTGTCTTTCTCTCTCTTTTTTTAATTTGGATGCCGTCGTAATTGGATAGGTTATATCTTTTTTTTCTTCTTCTTGTTCTTGTTCTTGGTAATTGTAAGGATTAGTACTATCATTAATTACAAGTTTATTTCAGGGTTGGGTTTTTTTTAGTTTAACATTTTTTTTTAGCCGAAGTAAATTAGACAGGCCTGTCTTTTATTGTTCTTGTCTTATTTGGTCAAAAGAACCAACTTCGTAATAAATGGGCAATTCTCAAGATGAATCATATAGTTTAGATGTTTTTTAAAATTTTTAAAAAAATACTCTTGTGGGGTTACTTTCATGGTGGGGGGGGGGGGGGGGGGGGGGGGGAGGCGGCAAAAAAAATTGATAGTCGTATAGGCTACATAAAATCTCACTACAGGTAAACCTCGGAGCTCTAGCCGAGGAACGAAAAAAAAAAGTGAATAATAGTGTTAAGTTGACTTGTCTTGTCAAGGTCCTGGTTGTACTGAGGTGACGATGCCTTTCTTGCACAGAATTTTGTTCAAGCCAAGAATAACTATATATGTCAAAAACAAGAAGAAGAAGAAGAAGAAGGAGGAGGGGGAAGGGGAGGAGGAAGAGGAGGGGGGGTGGGGGTGAGAAGGAGGAGGAGGAGGAGAAAAGGGAGAAGAAGAAGGAGAAACAAAGGAGGAGGAGAAGAAGGAGGAGGAGAGGAAAGAGAAGAAGGAGAAGAAGGAGAAGGAGAAGAAGGAGAAATAGAAGGAGGAGGAGAAGAAGGGGGAGAAGGAGGAGGAGGAAGAGGAGAAGAAGAAGAAAAAGGAGGAAGAAGAAGGAGGAAGAGGAAGAAGAAGGAGTCAAGTCAAGTCAAGTCAAGTCAAAAACACTTTAATCATCCCATGAAGGGCAATTACAATACTGACAGGCAGATTGATACACATCAAATATATCAAAGACACAAAAGCTATATTTTCATATTGGTTTTCAAATAAAATGTCACGAACACACACACACACACCACACACACGCGCGCATGCGCACACACACGCAAACGCCCGCACGCACACACATCAATTGTGAACACAATTTTAAACCCATTGACTAGAAGACATAAAAACTTATTTTTACGCACGCATATACGCAGCACGTACACACGCACGTACGTGTGTGTGCGAACACGCCCACGCACACCATACACCAATATATGAATTCAATGTTATAAGACAGTTGACTAGAACACAGACTTATTTCACACACCCACGCACCCACCCACACACACACACACACAACACACACAATTATGTATTGACTACACTCGTAACAATGACAATCAGGCAGATAATTCAGAGAAATGTAAAAACTAGGTAGCCAACATCATTGTGAATTCAGAATTCGAATGCTTACTGGCACAAAAGAATTTCTTTTTCTGTTAGTTTTGCTGATGGACACTGAAAACGGCGTTCCGAAGGCGGAGGAGGAAGAGGAGGAGAAGGAAAGAAGAACGATGGTGAAGAAAGAGAAGACGAATGAATTTTAACTGAGCACACCATAAGCTTACAAGCTTGTTATTGCTAAGATTCCAAAATGCTGTTTGTT
>CM054138.1:48901951-48904451 GCA_028751875.1 Rapana venosa
CCCCCCCCCCCCCCCCCCCAAACACACACACACACACACACACCCACACTCACACACAAACTGACTTTAATTAAAATATTTTTTTCTTTAAAAAGTGCACACGCGCACATACTAGATGTCGCGTTTAGTTAAGACACCAACCCCGCAAGTCGGAATGCGGCTACCTTAATGGTAGGTTATACAGCACAACAACAACAACAACAACAACAACAACAACACAACAATGGGTCGCATGTATGTATACATAAACTAAATCTCACGAATGGTGAACCTCTGAGGTCTAGTGGAGGAATGAATGTAAGGAGGAAAAATATGTATTTCGTCGTCTTCTTCTTCTTCTTCATCGTCTGCGTTTTAATAATAATAATAATAATAATAATAATAATAATAATAATAATAATGTAGGGAATTTATATAGCGCAGAATCTTGTAAAGCAACAAATCAAAGCACTCAGATGACTTTTTTTTTGGTCGAGGATAATGGAATAAGTACTCATGTGCTTTTTTTTTTTACATTCAGTCCCCGTGTGTATGCGGTTTTGTAAATTTTGTCATCTGTTCCCACCGGCACACAGTGGCCTACTCTTTCGAAAAGCGGAACAGGATTTAGCGTGTGCGCAAGATATTCTGCATGCGTTCGCACACGGGGCCTCGGTTTATAGTCTCATCCGAAGGACGTTTTCTGTGTCAAGTGGAGGCTTTGATTATAAAACAAGCCCATAATAATTATGACGTCTGCAGTCGACTAGCCCGGAAAAGGGACACAGAAAATAAGATGAGAATGATCTGTGTGTGTGTGTGTGTGTGTGTGTGTGTGTGTGTATGTGTGTGTGTGTGTGTGTGTGTGGTGTTGAGTGTGTTTGTGTTTGTATGTGTGTGTGTGTGTGTTGAGTGTGTGTTGAGTGTGTGTTGTGTGTGTTGAGTGTGTGTGTGTGTGTGTTGTGTGTGTTGTGGTGTGTGTGATGTGTGTGGTTTTGTGTGTGTGTTGTGTGTGTGTGTGTGTGTGTGTGTGTGTGTGTTGTGTGTGTGTGTGGTGTGTTGTGTGTGTGTGTGTGTTGTGTGTCGTGTGGTGTGGTTGTGTGTGTGTGTGTGGTTGTGTGTGTGTGTGTGTTGTGTGTTGTGGTGTTGTGTGGTTGTCTTGTATTGTGGAGTGGTGTGGTATGGTGTGTTTGTGTGTGTGTGTGTGTGTGTGTGTGTGTGGTTGTGTTGTGTATGTGTGCGTGCGTGCGTGCGCGCGCGTCTGGTGAATTAAGGGTGGGTTATTTTTAATATCTCCCAGGTCAACAACCTGTGTAGACCTGTCAGTACCTTAATTCCTTACGTGTATATCATGATATATATATATATATATATATATATATATATATAATAACAGAAGATCAAATACGCACGTTAAAAAAAGATCCCGTCATTCGTGTCAACGTTCGGTGGGTTACGAAAAAACGGATATATACCAGCATACAACTCCCCCCATCCCCCACACAACAACACACACACACACACACACACACACACACACACACACCACAACACACACACACACACACACACACACCACTTCGACAGTCGGAATGAGGCTACTCGTGGTGCGCCATAACGGTCGCATACGCAAAATCTCACAATTGGTGAACTTCGGAGCTTGTACGCATGTAGCCGATGGAACAAAAAAGTAATGAACGAGATTTAAAAATTCTTTTTTTAGGCTGGATAAATAAAATACAACTATTAAAAACAAGTAACAGGAGATGGGCGCCGCCCTTAATATAATACTGGCCCCTTGAAGAAGCTGAGGTCTCTGACGCCTCGCTCCCCTACGACCACACAGGTCATGGGACACCTTTACCTTTACATTTTTCATGCGCTTTGATTTGTCTTTGCAAGATATAGCGCTATATAAGTTCCATTTATTATTATTATTATTGTTATTATTATTATTATTATTACTATTTACCTTTACTAAACAGTAACAACGACACGAAGCAGCAATAATTATGAGTACACAACAGCGTCAATCACGCTGCTGACCATTCCGTTTCTTTCCTGCCAGTCTGCTTCTTAGGACATGTATGTATGTGTACATGTATACATGTATCAATATCATCATCATCATCATCATCATCATCATCCATTACACCCAGTGGTGTGTAGGGCTGCAACAACAAAAGCGCTTCCTCCACTCCTGCCTATCCTGGGCCCAACCTAGTCACTGATCCCCAAGAGTGCTTGCTGCATGGCCTTCATCTCACTTTCTACAGTCCTCCTCCTCCACGTTGCTTTTGGTCAGATTCCTTTTCTTTCTCCTTCCTTCTGGGGGGGTATACGTGCATGTATCCCTTCTCGTTAGCAGTGACAGACGTTCTTAATTCAATTTCAGAGCGCTAGTTATTTCAGGATGATTAGAATAGGGTTTTTTTTACGGTCACGTCAGCCCCCAGTCGATGCCCTTTAATATACAAATTATACTTCCAAATGAAAACGCAGTTAACGTCGTAAACTTAAG
>CM054138.1:48909451-48919451 GCA_028751875.1 Rapana venosa
CACAGCTAAATACTTAGACTGAGTAGTACGCCTACGACCACTTTCTGATCAACAAAGATTGGCGGTATCAAAATTCATGATTCGATTCGAAGTATCGTTTTTTTTGTGTTTTTGTTTTCTAATTCAGTAAAAGATGAAATAGTTAAGAATCAAGACACTGATTACCCAGCAGGAACATACAATATTTGATTTCTGCTGCCAATTAAAAACTGTACATAATGATCTATACATTTATGAAAGAAAACGGCATCAATATTATTAGCAACAATTGTATTTTTTGACTGATGGCTCCCCAAATTCTTCCTTGGGAGTATACTTCAGCTAATTAATAAGGTAAACTTGACATTGATTACACGGATAAAAAAAAATAATGAAGGTGACAATCCTGTTTTAAAAACAGAAATCATTTTATTTACTGATTGGGATAATCCTCGGGGTATTTTCACGTCTGAATAATGTGCAATATATTTGTGGTCTCGAATTTTTTTTAATAGTCTGATACTGCAATTGATGTTTGTCAAATTCTATTTCGCATTACTCAAAAGCAGTATTAATTAATAGCATCAAAGACCTGGTAGGGGAATAGAACTTGAATAAAGAATAATTTTTATTTAAGATTAAATTCCTGATCAATACATTGTATTGGAAGCAGATGCATCGGAATAACTTTTTGCTGGATCCCTTCTTATTGTGAAATGTATTGGAATGATGAGTTGGTTGATTCTCTGGATCAGCAAGGTGCAGTACTTACTGAAATGTTTGATTACAATCTGGCATTGTCATCGAATAAAATTAATTATAGATTAATGAACAGTGTGCATTATAAAATGATGAAAAAATTATTTATTCTAAATTAATGAATTGTATGCATTCTAAAATGAGGAAAAAATACTTTGAACACATCATATTCTTCTAACGGAAATAAGAAATTCTAATTCATAATTGAGACTACATGCACGGGATACTATGCTGTATTCTCAAATTGCAACACGCTGTTGCTTCAAACCCTTTTCAATCCACTGTTTATTGTTTGATTGTCCAAGTCTTCTTGAAATGTACAACTATTAACCATTGTATGACAAGGAGAGGACTAGAACTAGAAATACTGATATGTTCAAGAAGTTCTATATGGATTCTCGGCAATTCATAATAGTATTTAATATCACTCAGTTGTTGAATTTATATATCCATTATCCTTCTGTAAGGACTCTACTGCGATTAGTTGTGGTATATATAATATAAATATAATGTGTGTGTGTGAGCACGCACGCTTATAAATATCATTATATATATATATGTATATCTATATATGTATATCTCTCTCTCTCTCTCTCTACACACACACACA
Source organism: Rapana venosa (assembly GCA_028751875.1). Lineage (NCBI taxonomy): Eukaryota > Metazoa > Mollusca > Gastropoda > Neogastropoda > Muricidae > Rapana > Rapana venosa. The sequence goes on from CM054138.1 coordinate 48,910,800, forward strand.
TATATATATAATATATAAATATATATATATATATATATATAATATATATATATACATATATACATATAAAAGTATGCCTGTGTGTGTTTAACCTTTATCTAAAACAAGAAACAGAAAACACAACAAAAACAACACACACAAAAACCGTGGCTATCTGAACAAATCTGCACCGCACGGCGACCTCATCGGCTATTCGCACGGCACCCACACCACAAAACACGGTTCAAACTTTGTCACAAAGACATGACAGATCATGGCCTGCTGTATGGAGAAGCCGTTGTTCCACTCTTCCTTCTTCCTTCAACTCCATTCCATCATCGTTCAACCCCCTAGACATTTATGGCCTGTAACTGTCTGGAAGTTGGAAGCTGAAGGTGCTATAACTGTGAAACCAGTTGTCGGTTTTTCATCCATGATGGTTTCCGCTCGCTTGTATAAGGCTGCAATCAAGTTTTAACTTTACAACATGACCCCCCCCCCCCCACCCCCCCTCCCTAGTATGACTATGACTCATAAAGGATTGCTGAACCTTGCACTTTTGTTGTTATAACGTCTTTTGTCTTTTCCTTTCTTTCCGTCTTTGTTTCTTTCTTGTTTTTCTTTTTATTTTTTTTACTCTCTTTATTTTTGCTTAAAAAAAAAATATTTACGGGGTACTATTGGCTCAAATAAAGGTGAAGTGAGTCGGTGGTTTAGCAGCAATGAATGTGCCTTGTTCTTGAAAAATAATGGTTGTGAGTTTGATTCCTGTCTCGACCGAAACTTTTATTTTCCCCCCATACTAAACACTAGATCTTGAGCACTTGATATTTTAGTTGGCACTAGTCTTTGTGTTGGATGATAAAAGTGTAGCATTCGTAATTGTACCTAGCGCACGTAAAAGAACTCACAGCAAGGGAGTTAGAACTTTAATTCCTGGTAAAAAAAAAAAAGTTGTTTAAAAAAAGAAGAAAGAAAAGGCCGCTACTCTAGGGAAAGAAAATCATAAGAGTACAAATTATATGACTATCCTTTTTATCTAGAGAGCTCTACAAATGTTTGTCCCCAAAAGCTTTTTAAGCTAAAGATGTGTAAACCTTTACAAGGCTACTTATGCTAAAGCGGAAAGAAAGAGACTTAAAATTGTTAAAAAGTTATTGATTTGTATGTGTACTATTTTGTTGTTGTTGTCTATGACAGAATATGCTTTGGTGAAGGTTAAAAAAAGAACCCCACCGATCTCATGGTTTCCAGTTTATGAAATAATACAGCTCTGTTTGTCACTGTGCCAGGTGTTCCTCTATCGAGATGGAAAGGAGAACAGAGACTGAGAGAAACACTTAACGTCCCCCCAAAAACAACAACAACAACAACCAACAAGACAAAACAACAACAAACCACCACCACCACCACCACCACCACCACCAAAACAAACAAAAACAAAAACAACAACAAAAACAAACAAAAAACCAGAACTACCCCCTCCCCTTTCATACACACACACACACACACACACACACACACACACACACACACACACACACACACACACACACACAAAAGAGCGCGGGCAATGTCTTGATGTCGATAATGTTATTGCTAGATAGATGGCATAATGAATTTAAAAAAACAACCAAATCATTGTTTTTCAATGTACCATCTGGAAATATTGACTTGACTTTGACGCACTCAAACCCAGCACAAAAAAGTATAATATTGACTTGACTTTGATGACCTCAAACCCAGCACAAAAAAAGTAAAATATTGACTTGACTTTGACGACCTCAAACACAGCACGAAAAAAAGCAACTAGACTGATCAACAAACATCAAACCAGCAAGCTAGAAGGATGAGGAGGAAGATACGAAGAAGAAAGGCATTAAAATAAAATAAACAAGTTGTTAAAAAAAGGAAGTCGATCGGATGCGCTGGGCCTGACTTGTCAGGCGCTTAACGGCAGCGCAACGCATTTTCGCTCATAATATGACAGACACAATGACAGACAGCAATAGTAGCTCAGCTGTCTGGGCGTTCGACGAGGAAGAAGAAGAAGAAGAAAAAAAATAAGGAAGGTAGAAAGAAAGAAGAACTTTAACCACAAACAACAAAAGCACATAAACAACATTTTATAACCATTCACCTGGTCTCTCCTCTAAACACACCAACCGACATAAAAACAAAACAATCCCCCCCCCCCCCTCCCCCCCCCGCCACAACACACACCCACACCACCACCATCCATCCACCCCCAACCAACATCCACACCATCACCACAAACACTACACACACACAACACACACACACAAAACACAACACAAACACACCCCCCCACACACACACACAGCACCCCCCCCCCCCCCTACACACACACAACACAACACCCCCCGCGCACACACACACACAACACACACCCCCCCACCCACCCACAACACAACACAACAACCCCCCCCCCCCCCCCCACAACACAACACAACACACACCACTCTACCTTCATCAGCCACGCTGTGCTTGTAGCCAAAGTTCAGATCCTCCCCAGGGTGCCGGCTCAACCCGGAGGAGAAGCAGCGCGGGGCCGCGGGGATCCCCCCCATGATAGCCTGGGAGGAGGAGGAGGAGGAGGAGGTGTGGGGCTGGGACGTCAGGGGGTCGAACCTCCAAGGGCAGAAGGGACTCCCACCAGGACCGGCCCCAGCAGCCGCCAACTGCTGGTCGCGGAGGAAGGAAGAAGACCCGGCATCCATCACCATGCCAGCCATGCGGTGAGGTCCTCCTCCTCCTCCCCCTCCTCCTCCTCCCCCTCCCCCTCCACCTCCACCACCCATGGACGGGTTGGTTCCACCCAGGGTGGGGAAGGGGTACATCCCGGACAAGGAGGCTGCCGCCGCCGCAGCCGCCGCCACTCCGTTGGTGGAGTCCATTAAGGAGTCCGGGCTGGAGGAACCGCCGTTTTGCCGGCAAGAGTTGAGGCCCAGAAGTTCCTGGATGGCGAAGGACGAGGACCGCTGCGGGGCGTACATCTGTCCGAAGGGGTGGTGGGGGTGGTGGTGGTGGGAGGTGTTGCCCCCGGCGCTGTAGGGGTGGTGGTGGTGGTGGTGGTAGGGAGGCATCTGCCCTGTGGCGGTGCTGAGGAGGCCGTTCATCATGGTTGAGCTGGTGGTTGGTTTGTTGTTGGGTTGTTTTTTTTTGTGGGTGGGTGGGTGGGGTGGTGGTGGTTGGTATAAGAAGAGAGGGAGGAATTCTCTTCTATCGGTTGGTCAGGGTTTGGGAGTTTTTAGAGTTTGGTTGAATGGACCAGGATGAATGAATGACTCGGCACTACTGCGCAGTGCCTGAGGACCGAGATGGATGGAGGAGGCTTACCACGGCATCGTCTTTCGTGTCTCCCCCACGACCGCCAAGGTCACGGGTCTGATGATGATGATGAGAGTTTGGTTAGAACTCTCTCTGTCTCTGTCTCTCTCTCTCTCTCTGAACAATGATGACACCCTTGTGGTCTCGTGATTCTTCCACTGTCTTCGACTTTTGATTGTTTAGACTGTTCTTGTGTTGACAGTATCCAATGATGTATGTAGCCTATCACACCACACACTCGCAACGATTCTCTTGTGTTCTCTGTTTGATGCTACTCTTAATCGATGAAGTAAGGTAGGCAGTAGGGAGTGGAGGAAGCTGGTCGATGAAGGATCACAAGCAACAACTCTTAGTGGTCCGTTTGATTCCAGTGGATAAAAGCTACAATTGTGGGGGTTCTTTGTTTGATATAGTTTCCCCCAAAACTTTGATGGAATCCTGTAAAGGATCACAACCGGGGCGATTTTATACCGTTGTCAAGTCCTCAAGACAGTATAAACTTAACTTGGTTGTAAAAAATGATTTCAGTTCTTCAATAAGAAACCATTTCAGACAGTTGCATATTAAACTGGTAGTGGGTTGAAAGCTGAAACAGACTAAACGTAATTTTGCCTTCTTGGAGAATTTTTAGTTTGAAACTTCTCAGACAGACAATGAAACAGTGCTTGAAAATTTTAGTAAATATAAATAAAACCTGTCTCACACACTTCTTGAAGAAACAGATGGATGGCAAGATAAGCAGTAAATCTGATTGAACATCGGCCTAGATATCAATCAGTGAAAAAATGCGGTAAACATTCTAGATAAGCTTTCCTGAACAAAGGATCAGCGATAATCAATGACTCATCAATCAACCGACAATGGATGGCAGAAATCGTCAGCCAGAAAAACAACAACAATAATTAATGCTAGGCTAAGTCTGCATCTGTGCTCAGTGTAGTCTTTTCACGTTGGCCAGTCCGGCAGTAACGAACATGATGAATTTGATCCCAGATGATCAATTCTGTTTCATGACTAACTAAAAACAAAAACAAAAAGCTTTTATCATAAATCAAATTAACTTTCTCTGACGCTCAACAAGCGAAAATAGCCATCATCATCATCATGAACCACACAACCAAGTAATTCCAACAAAACACACCAAAAAAAACAAACACACGTTTCCAGCAGCCTACCCAATTCCTCCAAAAAGCCGTATCATCAAAATATCATCAAACAACACTAAAACAACAAAACGTTCTCACGGCGTAACAGTAGTAGTAGTAGTAGTTAGTAGTAGTAGCAGGCTGCATTCCAAGCTGGCTCACTCACTGATGAAGCAAATGAAATCAATTAGCAATCAGGACTCAACAGGGCCCTCCCTCTCCCCCTCCCTCTACTAGCCTAGCCTACAACCAAAAAATCCTGGACACAACCCCCTCCTAGTCTTGCTTGACTTGCCTTGTAAGCTAAAAACCAATCAGAACGGTCTGCAAACAATTAGAGGCCACTAACACACCATACAGCTTGGAGCAAGCCTAGAGCTGTTTAGTTGTCTCTGTCCTCCAGGAGAAGCGGGGAATGACGCCACACAGACGAGATAAGAGAAGAACTGCCTGGAAGGGGGGGAAACAGAACCGACTTGATCAGGGGAAACTAGCGGCCAACTCCTGTCACCCAGCCGATGCAGTGATGTCGCCGCCGCCGACACAACAAGATGGTGACAATGTCGACAAGACCCTGCCCTGCCCTGCCTTGCCTTGCCTTGCCTCGTCTTGTCTTGCCTTGCGGTGCCTTGCCTGTGTGTTGCTAAGGCTGATTTGTAGGCTAATCCTTGCGGACAGGTTGGGCAAGCGATGCGCGCAATTTAGCCACGATTACCCTTCTGACATAAAGCCCTGGTGGAGGCTTGGGTACAAGGCTGGTCCTGCCAGTCCTTGTCTTGTCCCTCCTCCTCCTCCTCCCCCTTCCTTCCCCTCCCCCCCTCCCCCCACCTCCTCTCTCTCGGACCCAGCCTCTCTCGTGTGTCTGCTGTCGCTCTAAGCTCCGCCCCCTTTGGTGGACTTGGTGGGGGCTTGAAGCCCAGTGGTCGCTAATTGGCCATTATCTCCATGTCACCTCCCCGGAGAAAGGGGCAGGGCGGCGGGAGGAGAGCGGCGCAAAGTGGCGTGGTGAAATGTCAATCATTGTGCACGTGGTTTGAGAGTGACTTGAGACTGAAAAGGCTCCGCCCCTCCCCCCACTTTTTGTTACCCCCATTCTTACTTGCTTTGCTGTGTGTGTGTGTTCGTCCTAGACACCACCACGGCTATGCTAGCTTCTTGTATTGTATTGCATTGTATTGTATTGTATTGTATTGTATTGGCGCGCTTGTTGTAGCTGAGAAAGTCGTGGTTTGGGGATGGGGGGGGATTTCTGTCTGTGTCTGTCTGTTTGTATGCAGGTATATGAGCGCATACTGTATGGTTAGGAGTTGTTGTTGTTGTTGTTGTTGTTGTGTTGTGGTGGTGGTGGTGGTGGTGGTGATGTGATGTGATGTGAGAGAGAGAGAGAGAGTGTAAACATCTTATGTCAGTGGGTTTTGTGTGTGTGTGTTCATAAAATACGTTCTAAAAGGCATGTATAAAATAAATTAGATTTAAAGAAAAAGACGAAGAAAAAAAACGCAAACAAAAACAAAATAAACGAAAATTTATAAGAACAAGCAACAAATCGCCTGCGCGCGCGCACGCGCCCACACACAACACACACACACCATACACACACACACACACACACACCACAAACACACACACACACACACACACACACACAAAAGAAAGAAAGAAAAGACTATTGCGTATCTATATCTCCTCTGTAATAAGTATCATCATCATCATCATCATCATCATCATCATCATCGTGCAGACCTTCATCTTCTGTCTCTCCAAAAGAAATGGAACGACTGATAGCCAAGTTCATTGTGGGTTACTCCCCTTCCCCAGTCAGAAGCGCTGGGCCCGACTTGTCAGGAGCTTAACGGCAGCGCAACGCAATTTCGCTCATATGACAGACAACAACAATAGTTATTGCTATCTGAGCGTGGGAGGAAGAAGAAGACCCCCTTTTCTCTTTATCATGTTTTACAATGATCGAGCAAGCGATCGTTGTGTCCTAAAGTAGTTATTGTCCTAAAATGGGCAGGCTCAACAGAGATAAGAACTCCTCTTCCCGAGTCTGGAAAACTTCTCCTTTCCTTCACCAGGTGGCTGCCAATCCACAGACTGCGATTCCAAATCTGACAATTCCTATTGTCTTTGTGAGGGTGCCAATCGGGTTAAACAAAAAACCCCAAACCCTACAGATTTTCCCAGGGAAAGATGGGGAGTAACCATTTTGTGTTTGCAGTCTCACTGAATGTTATTGATATGTATTATCTTTTTAATACCAATATTTTAGGTGGCGTTTTCATGTGTGTTGATATCCCCATGGAGGGGCGGGCTGTCAGTATAAAAAGCATCCCTACCTTCTGGAAATTCTGTGCTAGGAATTCCCTCTTTTTTCTATCCCTTCTTTTGTTTTCTGCCTTGTTCCTTTTCTTCCTATCACCTCCTTCTTATCTCTTTTCTGCCTTCTTGGTTCATTCTCCTACCTTTTTGGGTTTAAAAAAAAAACAAGACTTAAAAGATAGCAATTTTCACCCATGCCTGAGTCAGGCGCACTGGGTCTGTCTTGTCAGGCGCTTAACGGCAACGCAACGCATTTTCGCTCATAAGGCAGGCAACAATAGCTGAAGAAAGTGTGTTGATAGAAAACGATGGCTAAGCAGTTTAAAAAGAATTTTCAGTTACGTTTTCACCAGGTTGGCGCAGCAGGTAAGGAAGGCCTTAATCCAGTTAACCATAAGAAAACCAAGCCGTCAGCGCCTGGGGTTTATCACAGTTCTTGGTTAAACCATTGACGCTGGGGGCAACAGCAAAGTGAGAGGCTGTATGACCAGTGGCTTTCCACTCATGGAATTCCACTTTACAGCTTAGTCTTTAGTGATGGACTATGACTCTCTGACTAGGAGGCTTGACTTGCACAGTCCTTATGTGCTGCAGCCCTGGGGACTAGTTGGCCTTTGGAGAAGATCTCCAACGCTGACTGTCCTTATGCCCACTTGGCCGAGAGAGTGGGGATGTGCTGTGGGCAAGGCATCTCCACTATAATCAAATTTCTGCCCAATTTCCGAAACAGCAGCTGTCTCCTCTGCTGTTTTGGAGGTCATCGTCGAACACGACGGACTAACATACATAAAAAAAACATAATTATATCCACACCACAACTCCGTGGTGTCCAACAGCCTTAGGCCCAATGAGGGGGGCGGGATACCCTAGTGGTTAGAGCGCTGCGCTCGTGATCGGATGGTCCCCGGGGTTCGACCACCATGGAGGCACCCGGTTTAGGGACTTTTCACCTGGGGACACGGGATAGCTCAGTGGGTCAGAGCACTCGCTTTCCCCCAAGCCAAGGTTAAGCAGCATAGAGAGTGGTTACCAAGTGGATGGGTGACAGTTTTGCGCGTGCCTTGGCTTCAGTACAGTTCCCCCAGTTCACCCAGCTGTAAATGTGTACCTACCCTCTTTAGGGTCAGGGAAGTTCCGTAAAGCAGCAGCGAGGGAGAGGAGATAGGCGCCGCCCTCAATATGCTGGCCCCTGAAGAGAAGCTGAGGTCTCTGACTTCTCGCTCCCCAAGTGACTGCATAGGTTATGGGAACACTTTTACGTTTTACGAAGCTTGGACAGGTTTTAATGTGTGTGGTTCTTAAAAAAAAGTTTCTCGGCTAGAAAAGCTACAGGCTCACTAGTTACATGTGATACTTTGGCGTATGCGACCAATTTTTTTCCCCATCATGAAGGTAGCTGCATTCCTGCTTCAAAGATGACGACTGAACATGACATCAGTGTGCATGCGTTTTTCAAAAAAAAGTTGTCATCTATTCCCAGCATAATAATAATAATAATAATGTATGGAATTTATATAGCGCTGAATCTTGTAAAGCAACAAATCAAAGCGCTCAGATTTTACTTTAAGTCACGGCAGATTTCTCTCCGTGAAATTCGGGCTGCTCTCCCCGGGGAGAGCGGGAGAACGCGTCGCCACTTAGCGCTGCGCCACCCTTTCACCCTTGCACGCAATATATAAAAAAACCCACCAACCTACTCTTCCGAAAGGAAGAACGGGCTATTAATGAGTGTGCAAGCTGTTCTGAATGCGTTGACACACGGGACCTCGGTTCATAGTTTTATCCCAAGGACTTTCAGGAGGAGAGGAGACGGTTGCTGATGTTAACTCCAGGGGGAAAAATTCCCTTTGAACGG
>CM054138.1:48924451-48954451 GCA_028751875.1 Rapana venosa
TTCTTCTGCTAGTAAGTGAGAAATCGCCTGACAGGATGCAATTAGAGACTGGCGCAAGCAGAGAGAGAGAGAGAGAGAGAGAGAGAGAGAGAGAGAGAGAAGAGAGAGAGAGAGAGAGAGAGAGAGAGAGAGAGAGAGAGAGAGAGAGAGAGAGAGAAGAGAGAGAAGAGAGAGAGAGAGAGAGAGAGAGAAGAGAAGAGAAGAGAGAAGAGAGAGAGAGAAAGAGAGGAGAGAAAAGAGAGAGAGAAGGAGAAGAGAAGGAAAGAGAGAGAGGAGAAGAGAGAGAGAGAGAGAGAGAAAGAGAGGAGAGAGAGGAGAGAGAAGAGAGAGAGAGAAGAGAGAGAAGAGAGAGGAGAGAAGAGAGTAGAAGAGAGAGAGAGAGAGAGAAGAGAGAGAGAAAGAGAGAGAGAGAGAAGAGAGAGAGAGAGAGAGAGAGAAGAGAGAGAGAGAGAGAGAGAGAGAGAAGAGAGAGAAGAGAGGAGAGAGAGAGAGAGAAGAGAGAAAGAGAAGAGAGAGAGAAGAAGAGAGGAGAGAAGAGAGAGAGAGAAGAGAGAAAGAGAGAGGAGAGAGAGAGAGAGAGAGAGAGAAGAGAGAGAGAGAGAGAGAAGAGAAGAGAGAGAGAGAGAGAGAGAGAGAGGAGAAAGAGAAGAAGAGAAGATGTTGTCGAAGATACCACCAAACACAGTACTGACAGCAGACAAGAACTACATTATTGGGAGGCAGACAGGGCGATTGTGTAGTAGCAGAAGGAGAAGGGGGGAGGGGGGGAGGAGGGGGCGGGAGGAGGAGGGGAGGAGAGAATGACTTGATAGGAGACATCGACAAAGTGTTATGGGTGCTAGACAAGAAGCATAATGCAATTTGGTGGTGTGCACAGAAGGCAGTGAGATGAGAGAGAGGAGGGAGAGGAGGGAGAGAGGAGGTGGGAGAGGGGGAGAGGAGAGAGGAGAAATGACTGATAGAGAGTAATGAAAAGAGTGTGTGTTTTATAGTGATGTACTCGTAATGATGCAGTATGGTACTAATTGGCATTTAGAAAGAGGAGAATGGATTGAGATGAGATGATGAGACGAGAGAGGGAAGTAGAAGAAGGAGAGATGAGGAGTGGAGATGTGGGGGAGGTGTGTGTTTTATATATGACTTATATGCGATAGATGGAATAAGATAGTGTTTTAACTCGTCTCGTGTGTGATGGGTTTGTAATTGTCATTGTCCCGGCATGGCTGTTCTGTAGAGAAGGGAACAGGAGTTAACGGTGTGGCAAGTGTTGGTGGTGCGGAGAAGGGGGTTGGTTGTATAGTTCATGAGAGAGGTGTGTGTGGTGTGTGGGTGATGTGTGTGGTGTGGATGGAGTGTGGTGAGTGGTAGTGTGTGGTGGTGGGAGAGAGAGAAGAAGGGGAGAGTTAACGTGTGTGTGTGTGTGTGGAAGAGAATGGAAAGTTTGTGTGTGTGTGTGTGTGACGAGGAGAGGTGGGTGAAATGAGAGAGGAGAGAGAGAGATGAGAAATGAGGTGATGAGAGAGATGAGAGAGATTTGTGAGTGTGTGTGTGTTGTTGTATGTGTCTCTTGTTATATTTAGTTACCATGTAAATCCCTATGTAATAAGAAATTGTTTTAGAATACAAAGATCCCCCGTGGGGATGCCGGGGGACCTCTCAGTATAAATAGCACCCCCCACAATCTGGAAATTCTGTGCTAGAAATTTCCTCTTCTCTATCCCTCTCTTTGCTTCTGCCTTGTTCATTTTCTTCCTGTCACCTCCTTCTTGTCGATTTTCTGCCTTCTTGGTGGTCCATTCTCTTGCCTTTTTTTCCCCCCAGAAAGACTTAAAAAAAAAGAGTAACAATTCTCTCTCATGCCGAAGTCGGATGCCCTGGGCCTGACTTGAGAGGCGCTTAACGGCAGCGTGACGCATTTTCGCTCATAGAACAGACAACAATAGTTGCTGTCTGAGCGTTCGAAGAAGAAGAAGAAGAAAACAACGATATTCAAACCAAGGAAAACTGTTCAAGACGCAGAGACAAAGAGACAGACTGACAGACACACACACACACACACACACACACACACACACACACACACACACACACACCACCAAACAGCCACCACACACACACACACTCCACACACACACCATCACAACACACACACACACCACACACACACACACACACACACACACACACACACCACACACACACACACACACACACACACCACACACACACACACAACACACACACACACACACACACACACACACACACACACACCACAACACAACACACAACACACACAACACCCCCACACACCACCACACACACACACACACACACCACACACACACACACACACACACACACACACACACACACACACACACACACACACACACACACACCACACACCAACACCAACCCAACCCAACCCAACCCAACCCTACCAATCAGACTCAAACTTGTAAACCCAAACTCTCAACCCACTATAGGTTAAAAGCTAAAGCTGCTCCCAAAACCTAATGTGAACGCAGGGAAGCTTGCCACCAGAGACCTCGACTTCTCCTCACCTATCAAGCTAGCCACCAGAGACCTCAACTTCTCCTCACCCTCACCTATCAAGCTTGCCACCAGAGACCTCAACTTCTCCTCACCTATCAAGCTTGCCACCACAGACCTCAACTTCTCCTCACCTATCAAGCTTGCCACCAGAGACCTCAACTTCTCCTCACCTATCAAGCTTGCCACCAGAGACCTCAACTTCTCCTCACCTATCAAGCTTGCCACCAGAGACCTCAACTTCTCCTCACCTATCAAGCTTGCCACCACAGACCTCAACTTCTCCTCACCCTCACCTATCAAGCTTGCCACCACAGACCTCAACATCTCCTCACCTATCAAGCTTGCCACCAGAGACCTCAACTTCTCCTCAACTATCAAGCTTGCCACCAGAGACCTCAACTTCTCCTCACCTATCAAGCTTGCCACCACAGACCTCAACTTCTCCTCACCCTCACCTATCAAGCTTGCCACCAGAGACCTCAACTTCTCCTCACCTATCATGCTTGCCACCACAGACCTCAACTTCTCCTCACCTATCAAGCTTGCCACCACAGACCTCAACTTCTCACCCTAACCTATCAAGCTTGCCACCAGAGACCTCAACTTCTCCTCACCTATCAAGCTTGCCACCACAGACCTCAACATCTCCTCACCTATCAAGCTTGCCACCACAGATCTCAACTTCTCCTCACCCTCACCTATCAAGCTTGCCACCAGAGACCTCAACTTCTCCTCACCTATCAAGCTTGCCACCAGAGACCTCAACTTCTTTTCACCTATCAAGCTTGCCACCAGAGACCTTGAATTTCTCCTCACCTTATTTATTTAATTTATTTATTTATTTATTTTATTCTTTTATATCAAGGATAATGGAATAAGCACTTATGTGCTTTTTTACATCCAGTTCGGGTGTGTATGCGGTTTTGTTAATTCTGTCATCTGTTCCCACCGGCACACAATGGCCTACTCTTACGAAAAGTGGAACAGGATTTAACGTGTGCACAAGATGTTCTGCGTGCGTTCGCACACGGGGCCTCGGTTTATAGTCTCATCCGAAGTCTCATCAAGCTTGCCACCAGAGAGAGACCTCAACTTCTCCTCACCTTCACCTATCAAGCTTGCCACCAGAGAGAGACCTCAACCTCTCCTCACCCTCACCTATCCCGTTGTCTCCCCTGGACCGTGAGGGCCACCAAAAGAAGATTTTGCAACCAGCTTCCTCCACTCCCCCATGCACGGTCTACTGCTTTCAGCTCCTCTAAGGGGCCAGCGTAATTATTATATGGAGGGCATCGTCCATCTCCTGCCTCTCCCTCGCCTCCACTGCTTTGGCTGCACACCGGTATTAGTTTGGGGGTCGTGTAGTGTCTTGTATAGAGTGCGAGTGGAAAAAACATGTTGGTGATTTTCACAGATTGTTTTAAAGCATGAAAAAAAAGGACTGTGCACTTGTTTTGGGGGATTGAGGACATAGAGCAATACCAGGTAGTCACGATAAAGTTGGAAATAACCATCAAATGAGGATTGCCTGTATTCCTACAGCGTTGACCCCGCGCATGCATATTGCACGGTAAGGAAGCTAGCAGACTACAAAGGAATGAAGGGGGTACAGTGTTTGCTGAAAATTTTTTAAAAATTCAAACCTACCAAATTTGTTCAAAATCACTCGAGTTTTGAGTCAGAGGCTAGTCTTTAACAAAAAAGTGGTTTTTATTTCTGTGTACGTGCGGTATGAATATAAGAGTCACATGGAAAAACAGAAGGAAAAGAGTGATTTTTTTAATACCGGTGTGCAGCCTTTAGGCTACCTTCCCTGACCCTAAAGTGGACAGGGCAGGGCTGCGCGGGGTCTCCCATTTCACAGTCAGATGGAATCAGCGGTCAGTCTGCACCCGCAGTAGACAGCCGTCTCCTCCTCCTCCTCCTCCTCTTCCTCCTCTTCCTCCTCTTCCTCCTGCCAGGACTACAGAAGGATTAGCCCAGGGAAGAAACAGCCCCAAGTACAGACCAAAAAAAGAAGAAAAAAAGTAATAAAATAACAACAGCTAAAAAAAAAAGAAAAAAAGAAAAGAATACCAAGACAACATCCAATGCCAAAAGACAACATCGCATACCAAAAGACAACATCTCATCTCAAAGGGCTAGCTAGCATTATTAAAACAACACACAGACACACAATCACTCACAGACATCTGGACAACATTGAGTCCATCTTTTTGGTGGATCGTCATGGTGACCCTTCCCCCTTACTCCCCCTACCCCCCACCTCCTCCCCACTCCCTTACCACCCCCCCCCCCCCCCCCCTTGGGATGCCAGGGGCTCTTTCAGGTTTTTTGTTTTTGTGTTTTTGGTGGTTGTTGTTGGGGTTTTTATTTTTGGTCGTTTCAGGGCTAGCGCTTCGAGGTTTCACCAATAGTGAAAACTTAGCGTATGCGACCGATGTTTTTCCTTCTCACCAACCATAAAGGTAGCCGCATTCCGAATTCGGGGGATGTATGCTGGGTATGTTCATGTTTCTGTAACCTACCGAACCGCTGACATGAATCACGGGATATTTAACGTGCGTATTGACGTTGGGGGCAACAGCAAAGTGAGAGGCTGTATGACCAGTAGCTTTCCCAAGTCATGGAATTTCACTTTACAGCTTAGTCTTTAGTGATCGACTATGACTCTCTGACCAGGGTTTGACTCGCACAGTCCTTATGTGCTGCAGCCCTGGGGGCTAGTTGGTCTTTGGAGAACATCTCCAACGCTGACTGTCCTTATACCCACTTGGCCGAGAGAGTGGGGATGTACTGTGGGGAAGGCATCTCCACTACAATCAAATTTCTGCCCAATTTCCGAAACAGCAGCTGCCTCCTCTGCTGATTTTGGAGGTCATCGTCGAACACGACGGACAAACATAAAAAAACCCAAAGATCTTCTGCATGTGTGTGTGTGTGTGTGTGTGGGTGTGTGTGTGTGGCAGGTCTGCATTTAAGTTGACCTGGGAGATGGTTAAACACGTTCACCCTTAATTCACCAGATGCCGCCGCCGACGCCGAGATTCGAACTCACGATTTCATGGACCTCTAGGATTCAAGTCAAACGGTCTTAACTACTCGACTATTGCGTCCGTCGCTCTTTCGGTATATTATAATTATATCCCCACCTTCTGAAAATTCTGTGCTAGAAATGTTTCCTTTTTTTCCCCCACTCTTTTTTGGGGTGGGGTGGGGTGGGGGGGGGGGGGGGGGGGGTCCTGTCTTTTTTTCCCCCTCACCTTTCTTCTAACTTCTCTTAACCTTCTTGCTTTATTTATTTTCTTTTCTGCTTTTCTGGGTCGTTCTCCTCTTGCCTTGTTTTCAAGGAAAAGTTGACCAATTTTTTTTCCTGGTATTCTTTGCGTGGTTGAAGTTTTTCTTATATATAATATATAATATATATATATATATATATATATATATATATATTATATATTATATATATTATATATATATATTATCTATCTATATCTATCTATCATATATCTATTATATCTATTATCTATCATCTATCTATCTATATTAATGAAGCTTTCTTGACGTTGAAGTACTATACGTTCATACTCTGCAATTACAAGCGGAGAAACGACTAGACTATGATGTCACCATAGAATTATGACCCTATACATCATGCTATATTCAGGAGTGAGAGAAAGTTGCGAAAGAGAAGACTTGAAAATGAGATGCGAAGATAAAGAATAGTTGCAGAAGAAAAATGTAAGAAGATTCAAGAAGAAAAGAATTGCAGAAGAATTGCGAAAGAATTGCGAAGAGAATTGCGAGTAGAATTGCGAAGAAGAATGAAGAAAAGAATTGCAAGAAGAAGAAGAAGAAGAATTGCGAAGAAGAATTGCAAGAAGAAGAATTGCGAAGAAGAATTGCAAAGAAGAAATTGCGAAGAAGAAGAATTGCGAAGAAGAAGAAGAATTGCGAAGAAGAATTGCAAGAAGAAATTGAAGAATTGCGAAGAAGAAAGAAGAAGAATTGCAAGAAGAAGAAGAAATTGCAAGAAGAAGAAGAATTGCGAAGAAGAATTGCGAAGAGAATTGCGAAGAAGAAGAAGAATTGCGAAGAAGAAAGAAGAAAAGAAGGAAGAAGAATGCAAAGAAGAAGAATTGCGCAAGAAGAATTAAATTGCGAGAAGAATTGCAAAGAAGAAAGAATTGCGAAGAAGAAGAAGAAAGTGAAGAAGAAGAAGAAGAATTGCGAAGAAAATGAATTGCGAAGAAAAGAAGAAATGCAAAGAAGAAGAAGAATTGCAAAGAAGAAGAAAGAATGCGAAGAAGAATGCAAAGAAATGCGAAGAAAGAAGAAGAATTGCGAAGAAGAAGAAGAAATGCGAAGAAGAAGAAGAATTGCGAAGAAGAAGAATGCAAGAAGAAAGAAGAGAAGAAATTGCGAAGAAGAAGAAGCGAAGAAGAGAGAAATGCGAAGAAGAAGAATAATTGCGAAAAGAAGAAGAAAAGAAGAAGAAGAAGAAGAAATTGCGAAGAAAGAAGAAGAAAAATTGCGAAGAAGAAGAAGAAGAAGAAGAAGAAAAGAAGAAGAAGAAGAAGAAGAAGAAGAAGAAGAAGAAGAAGAAGAAGAAGAAGGACAACAACTGCGAAGGAGAAGAAGAAGAAGAATTGCGAAGAAGAAGCAGAAGAAGAAGAAGAAGAATTGCGAAGAAGAAGAATTGCGAAGAAGAAGAAGAAGAATGAATTGCGAAGAAGAAGAAGAAGAATGAAATTGCGAAGAAGAAGAAGAAGAAGAAGAAGAATTGTGGCAAAGAAGAAAAAAAAAAGAATGCGAATAATTGCGAAGAAGAAGAAGGGAACAGTGAAGAAGAATAAGAATTGTGATAGTGAAGAAGAATAATTATGAAGAAGAAGAACTGTGAAGAAGAATGCAAAGAAGAAGAAGAAGAAGAAGAATGAAGAAGAAGAAGAAGAAAAGAAGAAGAAGAAGAAGAAGAAGAAGAAGAATTGCAAAGAAGAAGAAGAAGAAGAAGAATTGCGAAAAGAAGAAGAAGAGAAGAAGAAGAAGAAGAAGAAGAAGAATTGCGAAGAAGAATTGCGAAGAAGAAGAAGAAGAAGAAGAAGAAGAAGAAGAAGAAGAAGAAGAAGAAGAAGAAGAAGGACAACAATTGCAAAGGAGAAGAAGAAAAAGAAGTGTGTGTGTTGTGTATGTGTGTGTGTGTGTTTGTGGTGTGTGTGTTTGTGGTGTGTGTGTGTGTGTGTGTGTGTGTGTGTGTGTGTGGTGTGTGTGTGTGTGCGCGCGCGCGCGCAAAGGTGAGGGAGGAGTTGACAGTGTTCTTTCTGTGCAAACATCACTGAAGAGGTATCAGATGACGGACCAGTGTTTTCTGTACAGGAAGATGGCGGTGTTTATTTCTCTGTTCATCGTCATCTTCATCATCATCATCATTTCTCTCCATCCCCTCATCTCTGTCTGTCTGTCTGAGTGTCTGTCGTGTTGTCTGTCTGTCCTTGCTGATGTCTGTCTGTCTGCTCTCCTGCTGCCTCGCCTCCTGCCTGAGTGTCTGTCTGTCTCTCCTTTTTCCTGAGTGTCTGTGTCTGTCTCTCCTTTTGCCTGAGTGTCTGTCTGTCTGTCTCTCCTTTTGCCTGAGTGTCTGTCTGTCTGTCTCTCCTTTTGCCTGAGTGTCTGTCTGTCTGCCTCTGCCTGAGTGTCTGTCTGTCTGTCTCTCCTTTTGCCTGCGTGTCTGTCTGTCTGCCTCTGCCTGAGTGTCTGTCTCTCTTTTTGCCTGAGTGTCTGTCTGTCTCTCTTTTTGCCTGAGTGTCTGTCTGTCTGCCTCTGCCTGAGTGTCTGTCTGTCTGTCTGTCCTTTTGCCTGCGTGTCTGTCTGTCTGCCTCTGCCTGAGTGTCTGTCTCTCTTTTTGCCTGAGTGTCTGTCTGTCTGCCTCTGCCTGAGTGTCTCTGTCTGTCTCTCCTTTTGCCTGAGTGTCTGTCTCTCCTTTTGCCTGAGTGTCTGTCTGTCTTCTCTCCTTTTGCCTGAGTGTCTGTCTGTCTGTCTCTCCTTTTGCCTGAGTGTCTGTCTGTCTCTCTTTTTGCCTGAGTGTCTGTCTGTCTGTCTGTGTTTGTCTGTCTGTCTGCCTCTGCCTGAGTGTCTGTCTCTCCTTTTGCCTGAGTGTCTGTCTGTCTGCCTGAGTGTCTCTGTCTGTCTCTCCTTTTGCCTGAGTGTCTGTCTCTCTATTTGCCTGAGTGTCTGTCTGTCTGTCTCTCCTTTTGCCTGAGTGTCTGTCTGTCTGTCTCTCCTTTTGCCTGAGTGTCTGTCTGTCTGCCTCTGCCTGAGTGTCTGTCTGTCTCTCTTTTTGCCTGAGTGTCTGTCTGTCTGCCTCTGCCTGAGTGTCTGTCTGTCTCTCTTTTTGCCTGAGTGTCTGTCTGCCTCTGCCTGAGTGTCTGTCTGTCTCTCTTTTTGCCTTAGTGTCTGTCTGTCTGTCTGTGTTTGTCTGTCTGTCTGCCTGAGTGTCTGTCTGTCTCTTTGCCTGAGTGTCTGTCTGCCTGTCTTTTTCTGTCTGTCAATCTCTGTCTGTCTGTCTCTCTCTCTCTGCACGCGCGTGTGTGTGTGTGCGTGCGGCGCGCATGTGTGTGTAAAACGACTAAGTAAAAACAACAAAGAAGATCAAGAAAAAAACAACTTGACGAAATTAGAAAGAAAGAAAGTTAAAATAAAGGGATAATGAAAGAAGAAGAAGAAGAAGAATTGCGAAGAAGAAGAATTGCGAAGAAGAAGAATTGCGAAAGAAGAAGAAGAAGAAGAAGAAGAAGAAGAAGAAGAAGAAGAAGAAGAAAAAAGAAGAAGAAGAAGAAGAAGAAGAAGAAGAAGAAGAAGAAGAAGAAGAAGAAGAAGAAGAAGAAGAATTGCTAAGAAGAAGAAGAATTAAGAAGAAGAATTGCGAAGAAGAATTGCGAAGAAGAAGAAGAATGCGAAGAAGAAGAATTGCGAAGAAGAAGAATTGCAAAGAAGAAGAAGAATTGCGAAGAAGAAGAATTGCGAAGAAGAAGAAGAATTGCGAAGAAGAAGAATTGCGAAGAAGAAGAACAAGAAGAAGAAGAAGATAGAAAGAAAGAAAGAAAGAAAGAAAGAAACAATGTCGGAGTGCAATAATTACAGAACAGTGTAGACCATTTTCTCCAGCCCTTTAGCTGTTTCTGTGACGTGATCAGGGATCAACCTGCACCATTACCTCCCTTCCTGATTGTAAGAACTGATGACAATGGCTCATTACCTCCCTTCACGATGCTCTTAAAATAACGCAGGTAGGTGAGGTGGGTGGCGAGTAGGGTTGGAGGGTGGGTAGACAGTTGGGGGTAAAATATCCTCTGGGTATGCTTAATCCTGAAGATACCCTGTTGCTTGAAAAAGATGAAACAAAATAAAGAAAAAAAAAAACCCAACAACATAATAAACAACAAAATAGAACGAAACGAAATGAAATGAAATGAAATATGGCGAAAGTGTACATTTTTGGATTGAAGGAATATATTCCTGATATGGAGATGACGATGCTGCTGCTGCTGCTGCTGATGATGATGATTGTAGTAGTAGTAGTAGTAGTAGTAGTAGTAGTAGTAGTAGTAGTGGTGGTGGTGGTCGTGGTGGTCGTGGTAGTAGTAAGAAGAAGAAGAATGATGATGGCGATAATGATAATATTAACAGTAACAATGACGATGATAATGATTATGATAGTGATAATAATAACAAGAACAGCAAGAACAAGAGCAAGAACAAGAGTAAGAACAACAAGAACAATCATACTACTACTACTACTACTATTACTACTACTAATGATGATGACGATGGTGATGATAACAGCGTATGTTGGGTCATGATAGTCCAAGAGTAGGCCATTGTGTGCCGGTGGGAACGGAAGACAAAATTTGCAAAACTTGCATATACACAGGGACTGGATGTAAAAAAAAAAAGAAGCGCACATGATACCTATTCCATTATCCTTGAAATAAAAGAATAAAATAAAAAAGAAGAAAAAAACCCATGAGTATAATCGTGATTTACATGCTGTTTCTGAGACACTCCACTCACACACACACACACACACACACACACACACACACACACACACACACACACACACACACACACACACACACACACACACACACACAGAGTTATTTGTCTCACTTTTTCATTCTCTTTCAAGAAAAAAAGAAGAAGAAAAGACAAGACAAATGTTAGTACTTTGACTTCCAATTCTTTTATTTCAACTAGCTAGGGGACAGAATAGCCCAGTGGTTAGAGCGTTGAGCTCCTCATCTGACGGACGGTAGAGCGTTGCACATTGCGCTCATGATCTGCTGACCCGGGTTCGAATCTCGTTTACGGGGATATTTTCCCCTGGAGTTAACATCAGTGCAGACTCCACTCTCCCCAAAAGTCTTTCGGATGGGATTATAAACCGAGGTCCCGTGTCCGAACGCACGCAGAACATTGCGCACACGTTAAAAACCTGTTCCGCTTTTCGGAAGAGTAGGTCATTGTGTGCCAGTGGGAAAGGATGATGAAGTTGTACAAAACTGCATACATACTGGGACTGGATGTAAAAAAAAAAGCACGAAAATGCTTATTCCATTATCCTCGATATAAACAAGATTTAAAAAGAAAAAAAAATGAACGGCCCGGGGATCGACAAACAAGCTAACAATACCAAACAACCAAAAGAACCAAGCCAAAACAAAACCAAGCGAATAAACAACACAACAACATAGCAGCAGCAGCAACACAGCAGCAACAACAACGGAGCAGCAGCAACAGCAACACAACACAACAACACACACACAGCAACAGAAGCAACAGCAACAACAACAAACATCAACAACAGCACAGCAGCAGCAATAGAAGCAGCAGCAGCAACAACAACAACAGCAGCAGCAGCAGCAGGAACAGAAGAAGCAGCAGCAGCAACAACATCAACAACAGCAGCAGCAGCAACAGAAGCAGCAGCAGCAGCAGCAACAACAACATCAACAACAACAGCACAGAAGCAGCAGCACAGCAACAACAACAACAGCAGCAACAGAAGACAGCAGCAGCACACAACAACAACAGCAGCAAGCAGCAGCAACAGAAGCAGCAGCAGCAACAACAAGAACAAAAGCAGCAGCAACAACATCAGTGCAGACTCCACTCTCCCCAAAAGTCTTTCGGATGGGATTATAAACCGAGGTCCCGTGTCCGAACGCACGCAGAACATTGCGCACACGTTAAAAACCTGTTTCAGCAGCAGCAGCAGCAGCAACAGCAACCTCAACAACAGCAGCAACAAAAGCAGCAGCAGCAACAACAGCAACAGCAACAGAAGCAGCAGCAACAACAACAACAACAACAACAACAACAACACAGTTGTTGTTTTTGTAGCCTACATGCAACAAACAAGCTAACAAACCAAATAACCAAGCAACAAACAAACAAAACAAACAACAACATTAAAACACAGACTAAGGGAATCCTAGAAGTCGTTCGACTGAGAGTTTGACCGCGTTAGCCGGGCTGGAATTATGACGTAAAAACTGATGACGACACATTACTTCTTGTCACAAAATCTCTCGACCTGGAGGAGGAGAGAGAAAAAAGAAAAGAAAAAAGCTGGCAGCAGGGTCTTTTGTTCAAAACCCGTGATCATTGCGTTGCGCTGGAAACGAATAAACGAATGAACAAAACGAACATAGCACACACGTACGCACGCACATTACCCCCCCCCCCCCCCCCCTCACACCCACACAGCTCTCTCTGTCTATCTAGGGGGACGGGATAGCCTAGTGGTCAGAACATTGCGTTCGTAATCTGACGACCCGGGGTTCAATTCCCGTTCAAGGGGGATATTTTCCTCTGGAGTTAACATCAGTGCATATATAACATCATATAATATTTGAATGTAAGAATACAAAAGCTTTTTTACCCCAATTTTCTGAAAACTCCCTTAGAAGCATATTCAATAATTTGAATTTGGCATTTGATATTGCAAAAGGTCTCTGGCATAGTCCTATAGGACATTTGTTATAGTTTCATTAACGTTAATCACTTTTTATGTTTTTGTTTCGGTTTTTAATTTAAAAAAAAAATTGTATCTTTTGCTTTGTGCGGTTTCTTTTCATGATTAGACTACTTTTCCACCCTCGCATTTTTCAGTAGGGCCTCCACCACCACCTCAATTCTCATACACCCCTTGTATATATATATATATATATATTTTTTTTTTTTCTCGTCTAATATCACTGAGTGTGAACAGACGTAAAATCGAAGACAAGAACAACATCAGTGCAGACTCCACTCTCCCCCAAAAGTCCTTCGGATGAGACTATATACCGAGGCCCCGTGTGCGAACGCACGCAGAACATCTTGCGCAGACGTTAAATCCTGTTCCGCTTTTCGTAAGAGTAGGCCATTGTGGTCCGGTGGGAAGAGATGACAGAATTTACAAATCCGCATACACACGGGGACTGGATGTAAAAAAGCACATACATGCTTATTCCATTATCCTTGATATAAAAGAATAAAAATAAATAAATAAATCTCTCTCTTTCTTCCTCTCTCTCTCTCTCGCACGCACACACACACACACACGCACGCACGCACGCACGCACACACACACACACACACACACACGCACAATTCCTCATCACCCTCCCTCACTTCACATGAATAGCCTTAATTCCAAAACTTTATCTTCTCTCTCCCGCCACACACCCCCCCCCCCCCCCCCCCCCTCAAAAAAAAAAAGTTGTTGTAGCTTACACGCATGTAAAAGGATGGCAACAACCAAGCTAACAAACCAAATAACCACACATCAAACAAACAAATAAACAAACACACAAACAAATAGCAACAACAACAGCAAAAAAAATATAACCACACAGAATGAATGAATCCTTGAAGTCCTTCCACTGAGAGAGTTTTATGGCGTCAACCTGGCTGGAATTTTTGACGTAAAAACTGATGAGGACACGTTCTTTGTCTCTCTTCACAAATCTCCACGGGGAGAGAGAGAGAGACACAGAGAGAGAGAGAGAGGCTGCCAGGGTCTTTGTTAAATCCTTGATCATTGTTGTGTGCTGAAAAACGAGGAAAGAAAGAAAGAAATGAGGGAAGGAATAGAGAAGATAAATAAACGAAAAAACCGCAAAACACGGATTAACCTCCCTCCCCCCCCCACCTAAAAACAACAAACAAACCAACAACACCAAAACAAAACTGAAAGCAAACGTATAGAAAAGGGGGAAAACAAAGGAACACACCACACATACACACACACACACACACACACGCACGCATGCACGCACGCACGCACGCACACACACACACGCACACGCACGCACACACACATACACACAGCTTGGTGGTTGGAGTGATGCCTTTTGCGCTCGTGATCTGCTGACCCCGGTTTGAATCTCGTTCAAGA
Organism: Rapana venosa; assembly: GCA_028751875.1. Classification (NCBI taxonomy): domain Eukaryota; kingdom Metazoa; phylum Mollusca; class Gastropoda; order Neogastropoda; family Muricidae; genus Rapana; species Rapana venosa. The sequence goes on from CM054138.1 coordinate 48,938,451, forward strand.
GGATTTTTTTCTCTGGAGTTAACATCGGTGCCCACTCCACTCCCCCTAAAAGTCCTTCGGATGAGACTATAAACGGAGGTCTCGTGTGTGAACGCACGCGGAACATGTTGCGCACATGTTAAAACCCGTTCCACTTTTCGGAAGAGTAGGTCATTGTGTGTCGGTGAACGGATGACAAATTGTACAAAACTGCATATACACAGGGCCTGGATGTAAAAGAAAACCCACCGGAGGGCTTATTCCATTATCTTGGAAATAAAAAAAATTAAAAAAAGACTAAAAAATAAACACATCAGTCATCCCCCTCGCGTCCACCATTTCATACAAAAACGAACTGTCCCCAAAGGAAAAAGAGTCTTGTAGCCTGCATGTGTGTAAAAGGGTTCCAACCAACCAACCAACCAACCAACCAACCAACCAACCACCCAGCCAGCCAACCAACCAACCAACCAGTAAAACTACCCAACCAAGTACCCAATAATCCACCCACCTATCCACCCACCTATCCATCCAGTCAATCAGCATACCATCCACCCACCCACCCACCCATCAACCGACCGACCAACCAACCAACTAACCAACCAACCAACCAACCGACCGACCAACCAACCAACCAACTAACCAACCAACCAAAGAGCATCAAGAGCCATAACAAAAGTATAAAATAAAATAAAATAAAATGAAATAAAATAATGGGAAAAAAAAACACCACCACAACAAACCTCTGATGAGAGTTTTACTGCGTCACTCTGGATGGCCTTATGACGTAAAAACCGATGACAGACACATTACCGTGCGTCACAATTGTCTACGAAGAAAAGAAAAAAAAATTAGCAGTGTAATTAAACCTCGTTAACACACTCTGTGTGTGTGTGTGTGTGGTGTGTGTGTGTGTGTGTGTGTGCTTCAAACAAAAAACCCCAAACAAACAAATAAACAAATATACACAGGAGGAAATAAACAAACAAAGAACTAAACAATATAAACAAACAAACAAACGGGGAGCGAGATAGTCTAGCGGTTAGAGCGTTGAGCTGTGATCTGACGGCCCGGGTTCGAGCCACCACTGAAGCGCCCAATAGAGGGGATTTTTCTCCCGGACCTAGGCCTAACATCAGTTATTGTCTTCACTCCCCGGGAAATTCGTTGGATGAAGTATAAGACTATAAACCGAAGTCCTGTTGTGTGAAATTGCACGCAGAACATTTTTCCCACATGTTTAAAAAGCCCGTTATACCTTCGTGCCGATATGAACAGTGACAAAATTTACGAAAACGTGTGTACATTAGCGTCGTGTTTTGACAGTCATTGTTCCCGAAGCCGGAACATGGCTACCTTAATGATGGGTAAACGGTGGCATACGTGAAATCTCACCACGGGTGAACCTTGGAGCTGTAGGTGAGAAACAAACCAACCACAAAAACCCCCAAACCAACAAAAAAGCCCCCCCCCCCCCCCCAAAAAAAAAAAGAAGAAAAAAAAAGAAGAAAACCAACAACAACAAAAAACAAAACAAAAACCAACCAACAACAACCCAACAAAATAAAACACAAACAAAACAAAACCCTCAAACTTTCCAAACAAAGAAGCAGGCAAACCACAAATCCTGGAGAAAAAGAAACAAGGCTCAAAGCCAACGGATAGAATGAAGAAGAAAAAAAGGAGTGAAATCACACACACACACACACACACACACACACACACACACACACACACACACACACACAACACACACACACCAATTTATCATTTTCCATTCCCTTGGCATCTCCCTTCTCCCCCCCCCCCCCCCCCACCCCCCCACTCCTCAAGAAACAAAACAAACCAAAACAAAAAGCGTCATTGCAAAACTTTCAGCAAGAAATTGACGTTGTAGCCTGCTTGATTGTATTTTTAAAAAAAGAGCAAAAACAAAGCACCCCCCCCCCCCCAACAACAACAAACCAACAACAACAGTAAGAACAACAACAACAACAATAACACTACTACTACTACTACTACTACTACTACTACTACTACTACTGCTACTACTACTACTACTACTACTGCAGCTGCTGCTGCTGCTGCAACAACAACAACAACTACTACTACTACTACCACCACCAACAACAACAACAATAATACCAACAAAACGTCGAGATCTACAATCAATAAATACTTGACAACGTCTTGAAGGGAGTTTTATTGCCGAAGGATGGCTACCCTTATGACGTAAAAAACAACAACTGATGACCATACAGTCATTCCGTCGCTTCACAAAGCTTTCGTGGAAAAAGACAGAAAAGCTGGCAGAGTGATCGCTGTCTGTTCAAATAAAACACATAGACAAACAAAATTAAATAAAAACCTAGAAAGAATAAGGAAGGCTCAAAGCAAAACGTATCAATTAATTGGGTGGGGTGGCGGAGGAGGGGGTGGGGTGGGGGTGGGGAGGGGGGGGGGGGGGAGTGTTGTAAAATTTCAACACACACACACACAAATGCATTGATAACCTCTTCCTCCCACTCCATATCAGCAAAAGTGTTTTCGAAAAATGCTGTCAAAATTTGATTAATATATTCATTTATCTATGTATTTATTTGTCTGTTTTTGCTGCCTGATCTGTAGCGTTCCTTTTCTACTACTATCCACCCACACGCTCGTTTCAATCTCTCTGCCCCTGCCATACCCAGTCCAGTCATGTTGCATCCTCAGGGCCAGAGAAGTCCGCAGGAGAACTATCTATCAATGTTAGGCCGCCGCAGGGCCACCAGCCAGAAGGACCCTGCCACTGCTGCTGGGTCACTTTGGTGGTGTTCACTGGTGCCTGTCCTGAGCTAACTAACATACGCAGAACACTGTCTACTGACCCTCCTACTGACGACAGTAATAGCTTTGGTCACGACTCCAGACTGAGGAAGACGCTCACCCCGGGGGTAGTGACCACCACAACGTCTCTCCAACAACGTTCAAGGGACAAACTTCGAATCCTGACTCGTATGGGATTCGAACCAGCAACCTTCCAGTCAGTAACCTAACGCACAAACCACTGCGCCAAGGCCGGTGGTGTAGCAACGTTTATGTTGTAGTGTCAAACAGGCCTGCTTGAAACAAACAAACAAACAAACATTCAGAACCAACAACAACAACTAGCGAAAGTGCAGAATTAATGACTGTCGGAATGTGTGTAATTACAGTTTATTGCGTCATCCCGGTTTGGCCTTGTGACGTAATTACCGACTTTGATGGCACATTATCCCCCCTTCATAATGGTTTGCAAGGAAAAGGTACAAAGGTTTCCGGGGTATTTAAACAGGCTAGAAAACAAACTGAACAAACAAACAAATCCAAAGAAAAACAATAATCAGCAAACAAACAAACAAACAACCAAGCCATCCACAAAACCAGGAAAACGAAAGGTTTAAAGGCAGAGAATGAGCTCAGTGGTCTGAGCACTTGCTTTCCCCAAGCTAAGGTTAAGCAGCATAGAGCGTGGTTACCATTTGGATCAGTGACCATTTGCGCGCTTTGGCTTCAGTACAGTTCCCTCAGATCACCCAGCCTTGTTGGTCCACACTCCAGCTTTAAAAAAAAAGTTTTTATATATATATATAATATATAAATATTATATATATATATATATATATAAAATATATATATATATTATATATATATATATATATATAAACACGCAGAAGGACTTTAAACGATAACGATGAATCAGAACTGGGCATACATCCCGGAGCCTTGAGATCGGATGTTGTGCCTTTAACACCTTAACTCTAAACAGAAAAGAAACCCTCTCAGGCTTCCATCCAGATTCTCTCTGTGTTTATTTAATTAACTTCCTAGAATGGATCAGCAGACAGGGGGAGGTCATCTGCCCCCATTACATATAATATATCCACCACAGATGGTCCCATCAAATTGAAAAAAACCCCAACAACCCACCTCTGGATGATTCTGCTTAGTTCTTTCTCACACCTGCGCGCAACCGGAAGAGGAAGTCAAGGACTAAATGATCCTTTGGGGGAGAGGGGGGGGAGCTATACGATTTTTTTGGTTTGGTGTGTGTGTGTGTGTGTGTGAGAGTGTGTGTGTGTGTGGAAGGAGGGGGGGGGGGGGGGTGTGATTCTACATGTCTGACGATGGAGTAGTGGTGGTACGTCCCCTGCATCACCCACAATGAAATATAATCTCTCTCTCTCTCTCTCTCTCTCTCTCTCTCTCTCATCCTCTCTCATCTCTCTCTCTCTCTATATATAATAATATATATATATATATTCCATTCTACGGTAACAGCTTACATTACATAAATTCTTCAATTTTTGGGGCATGGACATGTGGTCAGTTTTCGCCCCCCCCCCCCCCCCCCCACCCAACAACACACACACACACACACCACCCACACACACACACACACACACACATGGACCACCCCCACCTTGAAAAAAAGTGAATATTGTGTGTGATGTAACACTAACCTAACTTCAGGAGGATTGAACATATGCTTACTTGTTAGTTTTTCCTTTTTAATTTCTCTAGTTTCTCCCCCCCCCCCCCCCTTTCCCCCTCTCAAGCCTTTAAGTATCCCCAGGGAGAAAGTAGTTAAGGACTACAAAATTTATTCGAGGAAAAAGAGTGGAGAGAGAATTGAATTGAATTGAATTAAATTTTTATTCAAAGAGGGTTATGGCATAAGCAAACGTGCTTATATACAACCAGCCCTCTGAGAGAGAGAGAGAGAGAGAGAGAGAGAGAGAGAGAGAGAGAGAGAGAGAGAGAGAGAGAGAGAGAGAGAGAGAGAGAGAGCGACAAAGACAGACAGAGACAGAGAGAAAGACAGACAGACAGAGAGCCAGTGGATAAAGTAAGAAGAATGATGAGGTGAAGATAGGCGGTGTGTGTGTGTGTGTGTGTGTGTGTGTGTGTGTGTGGTGTTGGAGGATGAGGGGAGGGGGGAGGTGGGATGGTGGGGGGGGGGGGGGGGGGGGGGAGGGTTGTGAGGAAGAACGGGAAAGAGGTTGAGGATAGAATGAAAGGAGGGTAGAAGAGGAGTCGGGGTGGGGGAAGGGGGGGGGGGGAGGGGGGGGGGATGGGTGGAGGTGCAAAGCTGCAGAAGAGGAAGGAGCCTGAAGGGGTTGTTGAAAAACACAACATGCCGATAGCGGATCCAGAGGGTTGGGTGTCAGGGGGTGGGGGGGTGGGGGCACCGGGGGGGGGGGGGATGGGGGGGGGGCGAGGGAAGGTGGGGTTGGGGGAGAGGGGGGAGGGGGGGGGGGGCGGCTCCCTGTGTTTCGCCAATTAGGGGTGTCGGTTGGACCAGCTTTGACTTGGCGGAATCCAAATACAATTATTGCTCCGACGTGGTTTAGCTTCGAACTTAGGAAGGCGACTGACGGTGGCGTAGTAGATCTAGGCCTAGTATACTACTACCCAGGGGACTGGAAGGGCGGGGGATGGGGATGGAGGGGGGGGGGGGGGGGGGGGGGGGAGAGAGAGATGGAGAGAGAGACAGACGAACAGGCACAGATAGAGAGACAGAGACAGAGAGAGAGGGAGGGAGGGAGTGTCAGATAGACAGTGGAACAGGCAGAGAGAGAGAGATAAACAAAATGAGAGAGAGAGAGGGAGATAAAGAGGGAGAGGGAGGGAGAGTCAGACAGACAGACAGACGAACAGGCAGAGAGAGAGAGAGAGAGAGAGAGAGAGAGAGAGAAGAGAGGGGGGGAGGGAGGGAGAGAAAGTCAGACAGACAGACGAACAGGCAGAGAGAGAGAGCGAGAAAGAGAGGGAGAGTCAGTCAGACAGACAGACAGACAGACGAACAGGCAGATAGAGGGATAAACAAAATGAGAGAGAGAGATAGAGACAGACAGACAGACAGGTAGATAGAGACAAAATATTATATATATATATATATATATTATATATATATATATATATATATATATATATGAGAGACAAAGAGATAGAAAGATAGAGAGATAAACAAAATTAGAGAGAGAGAGGGAGACAGAGACAGACAGAAAGAGAGAGAGAGAGAGAGAGAAGAGAGAGAGAGAGGAGACAGAGAGAGAGAGAGAGAGAGAGAGACAGAGAGAGAGACAGAGAGAGAGGAGGGAATGAGGGGATGGGAGACTGTTAAATACACCATCAGTAGTAGGCCTAATATATAGGGGGAACAGTATAAGGAGATGCAGATGGAGAGAGAAAGAGAGAGAGAGAGAGAGAGAGAGAGAGAGAGAGGAGGGACAGATGGGGACACAGAGAGAGTGAGACAGACAGAGAGGTAGGGCAGAGAGAGAGAGAGAGAGAGAGAGAGAGAGAGAGGAGAGAGAGAGAGAGAGAGAGAGGAAGGGCTTGTAGTTGGGCCTATTACGACCAATGCTGAAACACTATAAGGAGTTTCGTGGGAAAACGAAAACAGTAGAAGAGAGGGCACACACACACACACACACACACTCACACGCACGCACGCACACACACACAGCTAGCTCGCCCGTGCACACACACCACAACACACACACCAACACACACATATGCACACACAGAGCTAGCGCGCGCGCACACACACAGCTAGCGCGCGCGCACACACACAGAGCTACAACACACACACTACAACATACACACAAATACAGCTAGCTCGCCAGCGCACACACACCACAACACACACACCAACACAACAACACCCCCCCCCCCCCCCCTACTCCGCCTTCCCCTCCAACCCCCTACACACACACACACACACACACACACACATAGGAGAACTAGCTACAATGCGGGTACCCATAATCAGAATTATCCCGGTGTTTTAGAAACAATTGGCCGAATTTGATCCAACCTAAACTACCAAACATTTGGGGTTTCTAATCATCTTGTTATCTTCCTAAACACAACAAAATGGCCTAGTTTGTGTCCTCCCCCCAAAAAAAAACCCACACAAAAAAACCACACACACACACAACAACAAAAAACCCAAACAAAAACCCAAACAAAACAACTGTGGTTTTTTGTTTTCATTAGGAAAAAACCCACCATTTTCCGATTAACTGCTCTAACAAACAATGAGGAAAGAAGGAAGGAAGGAAGGGAAGGGATGGGAAGGGATGGGAAGGGAGAGGGGTGAGGTTGAGATGACAAAAATGCAGAATGGGGGTGGGGGTGGGGGGTGAGAGTGTTGATGGAGAGAGAGAGAGAGAGAGAGAGAGAGAGAGAGGTGGGACGGGGATGGGGTGGGAGAAATGAGAGAGAGTTCTTTATTCAGAGGACAATACACAAGTACTGAGGTACTTTTTTTTTTAACATGCAGTCACCGCATTTAAAAGGGATTATGTCATATATATTATGTTATATATATCTATATATCTATATATATGAAAAAATGAAGATATATAAACCTTAAGATAATGGCCTAAAACGACAACGACCGACGACAACAACAATAACAACAACATCAACAACCCCCAAACAAAACCAAAGAGAAAAAAGAAGAGACTAGATTAACGAGAAAAATTTTCAAAGGAAAGGGAAGAAGAAAACAAAACAAAACAGCTCCCCTTCCCTTCTCCAATATTCATCATTATAAAAATTTAGGAGAGAGAGAGAGAGAGAGAGAGAGAGAGAGGGGGAGGGGGGGGGGATGGAGAGAGAGAGAGAGGGAGAGAGAACTCAAACTCAAATGATTTATTCTGAAAAAGGTCATTGGCCTTATACATGAAAGGGGTTAGCCGACTATGTAGTGTTTTAGTGAATTGAAAAAAAGAAGAAAAAAAGGAAGAAAGGACAACGATAACAACAACAACACAACAACACAGCGACCAACTAAAGAAACAAAAGCAGAAAACACAAGCAAAAGTATGTTTGACTTTAATTTAAAATTTAAAAAAATTCCTTTATATCGAGGATAATGGAATAAGCACTTACGCACTTTTTTTACATCCAGTCCCTGTGTGTATGCGGTTTTTGTAAATTATGTTATCTGTTCCCACCGGCACACAATGGCTTACTCTTACGAAAAGCGGACTTGACTTGAAAAGGAGACCAACAACAACACAGCAAAACAAAGTTGATAATCATGTAACAAGAATAGCCAGTTACCACGACAGTTAATGAAAGGGAACAAGACATTTCTTACATGTTTTAAAACTTCCTAAGACAAATATAGAGCAAGACTAGACTGAGCAATACGCTAACTAGCGGCCAAAAATAAGCATAATCGAAATTATAATGATTAGGCTGTCTACTAATATATTTCGCTGCGATAGATTATTTTTACCTGACTGGCTTTTTTAAATACTGGACAGCACAGCACGAAATGTACCTCATCCTCCTATGCTTGCTTACGTTATGGGCACATAACCAGTATGTGGATGCATGCGGCTTTTCCAGTGTAAATAGCATCCCAACTTTTTTGCAATTCTGTGCTAGAAATGTCATCTTTCTTATCATTCTCTTTGTTTCTGTCTTCTCCTTACTTTCTGCCCCCTCCCCTCCCCCCCACCCCCTCACTTTCGCTCTCTCTCTCTCTCTCTCTCTCTCTCTCTCTCTCTCTCTCTCTCTCTCTCTTGTTTAGTTTTTGCTTACCCAGCCCATTCTCCTGCCTTTTTTTCAAGCAACTCTGAAATGTGTGTTTTCTTACGAACCTCTTAATGAGCTGCCACGATGATGACGGAATGTGGGGGCTGAGGCCAGCGGGCAGACCTCCTGCAGAGTCACAAGCCAAGGAGAAGACCAGGAGCTCAATACCCAATATGGTCACGGCCATAAAAGGCACAGCAAACTGTCGTCATTTCCATTGTTTTCTTTCTTCGTTTATCGCCATTATTTTATGTCTGATACACCAAGTCTAAATTTGGCCGTATTTCTTTTGAAATGTGTGCCCATATTAAGCCTTCAAGAAGTTTTGACATCATGTGAACCTACAAATTGTCTGCCCATTTCCAAATCGGTCAATTGCTTTGTTATATCATCATTCCATTGCTGCCATCAGCAAAATAAATCTTGAGGGACACACACACACACACACACACACACACACACACACACACACACACACACACACAGATGAACAAAATATTCATGTAGAATAGGTCATGGTCCCCTCTGAAGGGAAACAGGATAGGCTAACATTAACAAATCGTTTTCACTATATCTCAGAATTGGATAGTTCGAGAAGAATACGCCAATAGTTTGACATATTGCAAGCACACTAGACCGCATTCGTCAAAGTATTACCGATTGTTGCTTCAAGGTTGTATGATAAATACAAATGTAATTTTCCTGAATAAATATTTCATTCTGATTTGCTACAAGCATAGTGGTTCGAAACGAGCTAGGGTTCTCATGAAATTTCCTTGGAATATAGTGGTGTCGTAAATCCATCAAGGTAGGACACAGAAGAAAAAAAAAAGTAGTTGACCTTCTTTAGTGTTGGTACACAGTAGACACAACAGACTTGGTTAGGCTAATTGATATAATTATTGACATTAGGGTACTGTCATATTTCAGTTATTCCAAATCTGAGCTTGGTCATTGCTCCCCGAGGGGATGGCGGGGTCGAGGTCTCTTACAGTAGAGATTACATCCTCATATTCTGCAAATTTTGCGCTAGAAATGTTCCTTTTTCCTACTACTCTCTTTGTTTTTGTCTTTTCCCTTACCTTTCTAATAGTAACTGTCTTCCGTCTCTTGCTAATTTTCCTCCTTCCCAGTAAATCATCCCGGTTTTGTTTTTTCATGGAAGTCTCATAACAATTTCTCTTATACTAGTCACGTATATTATAACATGTTGTATGTGTCGTTTTGATCTGGCGACCAGGTAGCCTCTGGTTACGGACTGTAAGATCGCGCATGCGAATCCCATCGCAGTCACAGGGATTTTTCGGACTCCCGCCAGCTTCTACCCAGAGTGTATCTATCTGCTCTGGGCTCATTGGGAAGGTAGGGACCACACAGTTGAGCTTCATCCACTTCTCGATGTGATTTTAAGAATAGTGCTTAAATTACCTAACCAAACACTGCAGGTGTCTGTATCTCTCGTGGGCCCTGTTGACGCAGGGATATATTTATGGTAAGAAGCGTAGAGTACAGCCCTGACAAAAGGTCTCGGAGCACAGTCATGTACTTCCATAGCAGCAGCATTACGTGATCCCCACTATCATTGATCATCAGGCAATAAAAAAATAATTGTCTTTGAGTCGATGAACCCGGCTGCTCTGGTGTCATGGTGACCTCAGTTTTTGGTGTCACATACACTTACTTCTGTGCATGTGGTGAGTTTGTGTCAAAGCCTTCAGAGGGTTAATACATGGGGGGTTTATTTTATTTTAAGTTTCTTTTATTTCGAGGATACTGGAATAAGGACTCATGTGCTTTTTCACCCAGTCCCCGTGTGTATGCAGTTTTGTTAATTTTGTCATCCGTTCCCACCGGCACACAATGACCTACTCTTCCGAAAAGCCGAACGGGTTTTAACGTGTGCGCAAGATGTTCTGCGTGCGTTCGCACAGGAAACCTCGGTTTATAGTCTCATCCGAAGGACTTTTGGGGAGAGAGTGGAGTCGGCACTGATGTTAACTCCAGAGGAAAAATCCTCTTGAACGAGAATCGAACCCGGGTCAGCAGACCACAAATATATCACTCTAACCACCAGACTATCCCGTCCTAAGGTTCACAGGAGAAGGTCGTTGGAGGGATACTAGGGTGGTCACTATCCCGGGTGGGCGTCTCCCTCAGTGAGGCTCCGCGACGAAACTATTATCGTCGACAGTATGAGGGTTTGTTGGGGGGGGGGGGGGGGGGGGGTGTCCTGCGTATGTTAGCTCAGAACAAGCAGTACTGAACACCACCAAAGTGACCCAGCTACAGTGTGGGGCTCCTCTGGCTAGTGGCCCCGTAGCGGCCTGACATTAAATTTTATAAGCTTCATGTGGACTTCTGACCCTGAGGATGCGACAGGACGAAGCTGGGTATGGGTAGGGCAGAGAGATCGAGATGAACGATGGAGGAATAGCAGAACAGGACCGTCACAGAAGATGAGGAGGGGGAAACAGCTGCAAACGCTTAAGTCTCACCATAGCTGACCTTCAGAGCTCTAGCCGAGGAACGACAAAAAAAATTCACTTGTAAGTCAATGCAACAGCAAGTAAACAGTTATCATGTTTGAATATTTTGAATAATTCAGAACGATATTGACAAAAAGGAATCACCTTACCGTGACTTAAAGGGGGATGAAATGTAAATTAAAATCTTAAAAACAAACAAGGCCCAAACATCAACTTTAGACTTCTTCCTTGTCTTCTTCTTCTTTCACTTTCCTCAGGTGTCAGTCATGGTGGTGGCACAGCACAGAACAGTTGTTTCGTTTGCGTTTTCCAGCAGATTCCTCAGATTTATGTTGGCTAGGAGTCAAGATCCTAGGGTTTCTGCTCTTAGTTTGACTGTTCATTTGACAAGGCTTTTGGTCCACTGTTGTTTTAAAAAAAAAAATCTTTCTAATTGAACAATTAGCCTATCGGGAAAACTGTTTTATAGAAAGCCATTGGATATTGTTATGCTGCATAGATACTGCCGCCTCCCCCTATCAGCAGGTCTTTGCATAGACCAAAGCACTGTTTGATAGGTCGGCACTCTTGTTCATTAGTGACATGTTCAGTGAAACTGATGCATAATTTCTTATGGTAAAACCTCATATCTACGATGTGGATTTCTTTTTTTGTTTCGTTTTTGTTTTTGTTTGTTTGTTGTTGGTGTTGGCTTTGGTGGAGGTAGTGGTGATGGTGGTGGTGGAAGTGGGTTTTTGTTTGCTTGATAAGCTGTCAGGGTCCATGTCTTGCATGTACGTAATTATTATTTACCGTGACTTCTCTCTAGGCAATGGGATGTTCTTGTCCTTCATGCACGTTTCGGTCTGCACAGTGTTGGTAATATTGTGTTGTCTGCCCTTAAGAGAAATCATGATTTATTGAATATGTCAGTGCTAATGATGCCAGTTCCTATGAAAATGAACCGTTAACTGCTTCCTAGCTTTTGTCAGAAATGAATGACGATGGAGTAGCGGCGAGTCATCAACATCATCTTCTCTCTCGGCCTGATTTCCAGGTCATGCTTTGTTGATGTTTCATCCAGTCTCTGATCAAGGTTGGCGAGGTCTTGTTTACTGCTTATCAGGCTACCAATATCATCTGCAAAATGCAAGTTCGTTATTGTTCTTTTCTGCAATGTTAACTGAAGTAATACAATCTTTTACATCTGTAAGTTATGACGTATTCGAGGAGTATTTTAAGCAGGGCGGGAGAAAGAAGGCAGCCTTGACGAAATCCAACAGGAATGCAGAACTACTCTGCAATACAACTATGCTGAGCACGGCATTAGTTGCTTTAGACTATATTTGCTGGATGGCGTTGATAAACTGATGCCTGATGTTCACTGTGTCTTACACTGCCTCCTTTCCGACCGTCAAATGCATTCTTGAAGCGTCTTGGATACATTTCTCGCAAAGAGCACGTAAGGTAACAATCTGCTCGATGGTACTTCTGCCTTAGCGGAACCTAGCCAGTTTTTCAGGAAATTGGTGCAGCTGCAATCCTGAATGATTGTGGGCTCCCGCTGCTGGTGTCACTAGTTAAACGTTCAGAGCGATTCTTCTGGCAGTGTTGGAGCCGGATATTTCCCTTCTAGGAAAGGGGATTTAAGTAATGGAATCCACGACGTATCAGCGCGCGCCAGATTTTATTGCAGATGGCAGGTAGGCTGTTTCAAGGGTTCTTCGGGGATGGTGTCAATGTCTTTTTAGTCTTGCCTCTTTTCAGCAGTTTTACTGCTGTTACGACTTCATCACGAAACATTGAGAAGTCATCCTAATGTGATGACTCTTGTACTTTCGGCTCACTTCCATTTCCTTTGCCGTGTAGTAAATTTCAGAGTAGCACTTAACCCATCTCTTTCACATGTCTGGTTCTTGTGTGAGGCAGTTTCCTTGTGTGTCCCCAAATGGCGCTGAACTTTTTTAGACTTTCACAATCCGGAAAACTTTCAGCGTGTCATTAGGTCTTAAAGTTACTTAGACACCAGAATGTCAAAAACCAAAAAAATCAGAGACAAACACTTCCAGCCCAAGGAAGGGTAATTGACCCAGTTGAGCAGTACTAAACGTTACAACTTGACTTATCCTGAACTTTTTCCCCCTTTTCGCCATTTTGCAGAAGTGCAAATCGGCGCCTTACCAGCTTGAAACAGTCACATAAGGAGGATTCGCCAGTTGGCTTGAAGACATGAGCGGGGAAAAAAAACCCGTTTCAGACGTGCATTCTTTTAATGACTGCTGGTCCTCTCTCGTCTTCTTTGTCGTCAGTTGAAATTTGTGGGGCTTCTAAACAAACCAACTGTAGCTAAACTTCCGTTAAATTCTCCGGCAAAAACTTTTCTGAAAGTAAAAGATAAAAAACCTGGGAGACATACATTGGATCTTTTTTTTGTTTTTTTTTAAGGGAAGCGATCTTTTCTTCCAACACTTTTGATCATGAAACTAGTCGACAAGTTAACGGTGGTTATTTCTGTATTCATTTTAAAAATTGATTTATCATTAGTTCAGTATATATATCCAGTCAGCTTACATGCAGACGAACCTGCCAGTGACTGTACTCTCCTTACCGCAAAAGTCAAATAGGTACGTTAAAGATCCTATACTACATAATTATCCACGGTTAGGAGAGTTGTAAAAACATGAGAACAATTATTCAACATGTATCTGAGGCTGCTCCATTAAAATATTTGTTGAAGTAGCTAATGAAGCACATGCGACAGGATTTGGTTTTTGTTTTGTTTTTGTTATTGTTGTTGTTGTTTTTGACACAGGGGGTGTAGTCTATATGGAGTGTTACTTACACTGTGGCAGCCTTCTCGAATTTTTGAACAAAGAAACATAAAAAAAACCCAACAACACACAAACTCAACAACAGCAACAGCAAAAAAGAAAACTTTGCAAAATGAGCCTCCTTTTTTTTCTTTCTGAAAACCAATACTGCATAGGCCCAGAAAAATGTCAGCTGGCCAGGGGTTTTTATATTTTTTATATTTTTTAGATCAGATTTCAGTTGTTCCTGTCAGCAGCTACGAAGTGATAAAGTCACATGTATAGTCTCAGGGATACTGAATAGGGAATTTTTGTTTTCCTACCGCTATTGTGATGGACATGAGTAACTGAGCATGCATTATTCTGTCTGTCTGTCTGTCTGTCTGTCTGCCTGTCTGTTTGTCTCTCTCTCTCTCTCTCTCTCTCTCTCTCTCTCTCTCTCTCTCTCTCTCTCTCTCTCTCTCTCTCTCTCTCTCTCTCTCTCTCTCTCTTCTCTCTCTCTCTCTTGCTTGTTGTTTCCTTTGCTGTCAGCTGGTCAGCCTAGTGGTTAGAATACTGTGCTCGCAATCTGACGACTCGGGTTCAATTCCCGTTCAAGGGGATATTTTCCCCCTGAAGTTAACATCAGCGCAGACTCCACTCTCCCCAAAAGTCTTTAGGAAGAGACTATAAACCGAGATCCCGTGCGCGAACACACGCAAAACATCTTGCGCACACGTTAAATCCTGTTCCGCATTTCGCAAGAGTAGGCCATTGTGTGCCAGTGGGAACAAATGACAGAATTTACAAAACCGCATACACACGGGGGCTGGATTTTTAAAAAACCCCACATAAGTGCTTATTCCATTATCCTGGATATAAAAGAATGAAATAAATAAAAATGAGTCACCCAGCCATCATCAAGCCAGCCAACCAGCCAGCCAGCTAGCCAGTCGTCAGCCACCAGTACAGTACAGCCAGTCAGCCAATGAACCAGACCAATCCATCACATTCAGCCAGGTCATCAGTGAGGCAGCCAATTCCCCAGTCAACCAGTCAACCAGCCAGCCATCAGCCAGCCATCCAGGACACAAGCCAGCCAGCCAGCCAGCCAGCCAGTCTGTGTTGACACATCATCAAAAAGAAGCAGAGAGCAGTGAGTGCCCACGTTTCCCCAGTAGGAAGTTGTACATGCATGTATGTTCTGATGTTGACACACACACACACACCCCACACACACACACCACACACACACCACAACACACACACACACACACACACACACACACACACACACACACACACACACACACACACCACACACACACACACACAACACAACATAACAACACAACACACCACACACACCATAACGCAAAATACACACACACACACACCATAACGCAAAACACACACACGCGCGCGCGCACACACACACACACACACACACACACACACACACACACACACACACACACACACACACACACACACACACACACACACACACCCATGATGGCTTGATGAAAAAAAAGCAAATACATTGCTTATTCAATGTACCATCTGGAAATTAAAAAAAAATTGACTTTGACTTTGACAACCCCCTACCACCCCCCCCCCCCTCCCACACACACACACCATAACACCCACCCACCTTCACCCACCCACCCACACCTACACCCCCTCCCCCCCCCCCCACACCCACACCCACTCACCTACAACTCCCCCAACCCATACATCATTACATGAGGTTCACAGGGGGGAAAAGTCTTGTTTTCCTCC
This sequence comes from Rapana venosa, assembly GCA_028751875.1. NCBI lineage: Eukaryota > Metazoa > Mollusca > Gastropoda > Neogastropoda > Muricidae > Rapana > Rapana venosa. Next base: position 48,954,046 of record CM054138.1, read on the forward strand.
CCATTTAAAATCAGTAATCCCTTCCTACTACCACTATATTATACTGGTAAACCCTTTTCTTACTGAGAATCACAGTTATACTAGCCTAGCCAAATAGGGGACGGGATAGCACTCGCTTCCCCCCAGCCAAGTTAAGCAGCGTGGAGGGTGGTTACCAGTTGGATGGGTGACCGTTTGCGCACCTTGGCTTCAGTACAGTCCCCGAGTTCGCCCAGCTGTAAATGGGTACCTGCCCTCTTTAGGGCCAGGGAAGGTAAAGCAGCGAGGGAGAGGAGATGGGCGCCGCCCTCAATATGCTGGCCCCAGAGAAGTGAGGTCTCTGAGGCCTCGCTCCCCCACGACCTTATAGGTTATGGGACTCCTTTACCTTTTTTTTTTTATCCAAAGGCTACACACCGGTATTAAT
>CM054138.1:48956951-48966951 GCA_028751875.1 Rapana venosa
CAGATGAGACTGTAAAACTAAGGCCCTGTGTGCGAGAACACACGCAGAACAATCTTGCCCACAAGTTAAAAATCCATTCTCCAATTTTGAAAGAGTAAGCTATTCATCCGTGCAGGTAGGAACCGATGACAAACAGTGTAATCTATCGCCATGATTATGATTAAAGTATTCTTTATGACTAGTCATGCTATAAGGCTGGGAATCCTGGACACAAAAGAAAAGAATGAAAGCAGCGGAGATGTGGTATTTCAGGAGCAGGGGAAGATGTTTTTTTCGGAATTTCCGGCTGCTTAGATCAGAGTCCGTTGGACAGATAAAAAAACCCCAATGAAAGCATACTACACTTCAAGAAAACTTCTGACGTTAATAAAATGAAAGGAAATTAAGGTAATTACGTAAGCCATGCGCTACGAAACCAAGATACAGACTCCATGAAAACTGTCTTTCAAGGCAAGACCTAAGCAAAAAAGGAAAAAGAAAAAAAGGTAGACCACCAGCTTCTCTCATTGGCAACATCACAGAATCCTGTGGCATGAGAATCCATGAAGTCAGCAGCAGGGCAGTACAGCGAAGACCGAAAACCGGCGCAATTGAAGAAGGAGGATCATATCAGTGTCACTGGGGGAGGCAGTGGATCGGTGGTCTCGAGGTAACGCGCCTGTCTAGAAAGCGAAAAGTCCGGGTCGGAAGTGTGCGGTGGTTCGTATCCCGTCTGGGCCCGAAACTTTTCCCCCATCCATTAGACCATGAGTGGTGGTCTGGGCGCTAGTCTTTCGGATGCGACGATAAACCTAGGTCCCGTGTGTTACAGAAAATTATGCAGCGCACGTAAAAGAACCCACGGCAACAAGAGAGTTGTCCCTGGCAAAATTCTTAGAAAAAAGCCACTCTGATAGGGAAAGAAATACAGTTGCAGACCAAAAAATGAAAAAAAAAGAAGGGTGGCGCTGCTCTTGTGGCGACGCGCTCTCCCCTGGGGAGAGCAGTCCGAATTTCATGCAGAGAAATCTCGTGACTTAAAGTGGTATAAATAAATAAATAACAACCGAACTCGGTGACGCCGACAGGTCAGGTGTGGTAAGGTAAGGTCCAGTCTCGAAGTATTCATATTGTTTGATGGCGAACAGACAATCTTTTCTTGTGTAGCTGTCAATCAGTCAAAGCGGCGGAGAGCTCAGTGGTTAGAACCCTCGACTTAGTGATGGCGACTTATGTTCGGAATGTGAGTCGAATCTCTGTTGACTGTTCATTCTCCACCTTGGGGGTCGGGTTAGCCTAGTGGTTAGAGCGTTGCGCTCGTGATTTGATGGCCCAGGATCGAGCCAGGGTTCAAGCCACCACCCAGACCCCTGTTCCGTGGTCGGGTATGATGTCTAAATATAACAGCGGTGCGCATGTAGGTTTTTTACACACTTTTTTGGGGTGGTCGTTTGTTCTTACCTTCACGAATGAGCCTACTCTTCCGAAAGGCAGAACGGGTTTATAACGTGTGCGCAAGATGTTCTGCCCGCGTTCACAGACAAGGCCTCGGTTTATAGTCTCATCCCCGAAGAACTGTCGGGGGAGTGGAGTCAGTGCTAATGTGAACTCCAGGGGGAGAAAATCTTAAACGGGTGTCTCGGGGATGGTTCGAACCCGGGTTTGATCCTGGACCATCAACTCGCGAGCGAAATGCTCTAACCAAGGGTGCAGGGAGAGAAAGGGAGAAATAGAGAGAGAGAGAGAGAGAGAGAGAGAGAGAGAGAGAGAGAGAGGTAGAAATAGAGAGAGGGGGGGGGGGGAGGGGCTACCCTACCCCCTTTGGGCTATTGAAAAGTCACCAAACCTTCAAACAAAACAACAACATTAACAACAACAACAACAATAAACCCCCAGAAGAATAGCATAACAACTACCTCATACAAGAAGCGAGAGGATTTTTCTTTTAGTAGGAGAGATAAAAAAAAAACCCAAACCCAAACCCCCACCCCAACAAAAAAAACCCGCATTACAATGACATGCAAGAAAGACAGTTCTTGCCAACGTTCAAATAGAGAACTGCAGAAAGAGCCTAGGTAAAATTCTCAGTTCCTAAGTATCTTGAGCGCAAGTGGGCCTCGAGAAAGCAGTATACTATATCCTCCAGATAATACCGATAAATGGACGGGCTTTGGAAGAAACAGAGTAGATATCTGGACTGAAAGGGGGAAGATAACGATAAAAAAAATAGGGAGAAAAAACAACGTTTGCAGGATATGTTGTTTAAAGACGAGAGAGAGAGAGAGAGAGAGAGGGGAGAGAGAGAGAGAGGAGAAGAGATGAGAGATAGAGAGAGAGAGAGAGGAGAGAGAGAGAGAGAGAGAGAGATAGAGAGAGATGAGAGGAGAGAGAGATAGAGAGAGAGAGAGAGGAGAGAGAGAGAGGGAGAGAAGGGAGAGAGAGAGGAAGAGGAGAGAGAGAGAAGGGTAGGGAAGAGAGAGAGAGAGAGAGAGAGAGAGAGAGAGAGAGAGAGAGAGAGAGAGAGGAGAGGGAGAGAGAGAGAGAGAGAGAGAGAGAGGAGAGAGAGAGAGAGAGAGAGAGAGAGATTATTCTCCTGAAGCATGTCGATCAAGCAGTGTGTGCGTGCGTGCGTGGTGGTGGTGGTGTGGTATGTGTGTGTGTGTGTGTGTGTGTGTGTGTGTGTGTGTTTCCTTTCTTTTCTTTTGTTCTTTTATTCTTTTGTTTCGAGGATAATGGAATAAACACTCATATGCTTTTTTTTTTACATCCAGTACCTGTGTGTATGCAGTTTTGTAAATTTTGTCATCTGTTCCCACTGGCACACAATGGCCTACTCTTCCGAAAAGCGGAACGGGTTTCAACGTTTGCGCATGATGTGTGTGTGTCCATGTGCACGCACGCACGCACGCGCAAACGCTACCAGACATCAACATAAGAGCTGGACATAGGACCCAAAATCTGCAACGGTTTCATTTTCAGCAGGATATTTTGTGAAGATAAAAACGACAATATGGGTTGATCCAGACAGTTCCAGATGATATGTTAAAGGTTATACCATACCTTTTACTGATACATGCCACCCCACCAGGCCCGAGAGATACAGACCACCCCGGAGTAATGGTCATCCATTCAACCCGTACTTTCCAGTTTGCAAGTCTAGTCGTACAGTAAACGACGCACCACTGTCGACTTTCAGCATTTACATGAAGTCCTTGACGAGACTCACAAATCCACCCACTCCATGCAAGCTGATCAGAGCCAGTAAGAGACAACCAGAGTTCGAACCCTCCTCACACACACACACACACACACACACACACACACACACACACACACACACACACACACACACACACACACACACACACACACACACACACACACACACACACACAACACACACACACACACACACACACACACACACACACACACACACACACACACACACACACACACACACACACACACACACACACACACACACACACTCTGGCAGGGGATTTGAACTCACATCCTTCCGACCCGATATATAAGCTTTGCTACCTACTTTGCCCTAAAGGCAACATGCAGCCTGAAAGCAATCAGAACCAGAAAGAAAACAATCTTTACTTACCTGTTGCGAAATCCGAACCCATTTTCGCTGCAAATAACAGCCCATTATGGTAACTACCACATCAAAACCACTGGCTCAGCTGTGAACTTGCTAGAGAGTCAACGGGAAAGAATAAAGCTGTTTTGCACTGTTTGGAAGATAAAGGTGCCGTTTAGAAACCGATAAAAAAAGACCTTGCAGTACCTAAAAGTGGCCTTTTTTCCATGCCCGTCTGCCTAAGAACGGACGTTTAGCTAAAGTCATGCCAAGAAATATGATCAGAAGACTTTTTTTTAACCTTTATTTCTTGGTAAAGAATGTCACCTGAGCCTACTTGCAGCACCAGCCACAAGACTTAATATTCAAGTTAAGGGGCGGAAAAAGTTAAGACAGAAAAACGACAAAAAAAGAAATCCTGGCTTGATCCAAGAACTTGTAGGAAATGACTGTGCGGGTGGTGAGATTATTGCTGAACACAAGCAGGAGACGTGAAGTACAAGAGAACTTGGTTTTCTTTTTCTTTTCTTTTCTGTTTTTCAAAAACTTTATTATCCAGTTGTCTGGTGTGTTGTTGTTGTGGTTGTTGTTGTTGTTGTGATTGTTGTTTATGTCCCAGCGGGCGAATTCTGATTTAGGGATTGAGGCATGGCTCTGAAAAACACTCTCCACATCAACACAGCTATACTGCCTTGTTTTGTTGTTGTTGTTGTTGTTGTTGTGCGTTCCCCAGCTTAACACTCTTGGGGGGTCACCCAGAATGTGCACTCTGATTCACTCATCCCTCCTGGGAATCGCCGTAAGATTGAAACTACACACTGAGTGAGAAGTTTGCGCGCATGACTGTTTTTAAGTACCTCGCCATATAGGCAGCCATACTCTGACTTCAGAGGATTTTTTTCTTCCTTTAAAGGAGAGTGTAGGTTGTTATGTTAACGGCTTGTCATGGCTGAAGGGAATCTCAAAACAACATTTTTCAACGTAACAACATTTTAGTGTTGGCAATTAGCTGACATCAATAACTGACACAGTTTTTGGCCTGGGCCAGTTGACTGGTATGAGACGCCCTCCTCTTCTTTTAAAGACAATAATATGTCAGCTACGACGACCAACTGCTAAATATTCACTGACTTTTCCTTTTCTGACAGCAGAATTATGCCATACTTGAATCAACAAGCAGACTACTGCTGTGTGAGGTTTTACAACTAGGCCTACTACTACTACTACTACTCTACTCTACTCACTACTACTACTCTCTACTACTACTACTACTAACTACTACTCTTACGTGCACTGCTGCTGCTGCTGCTGCTGCTTGCTGCTGCTGCTATGCTGCTCACTACTGCATACAACTCCTGCTGCTGTGCTGCTGCTGCTGTGCTGCTGCTGCTGCTTGCTGACTTGCGGTAACTACTACTACTTGCTGCTGCGGTAACTATAATAATGACTGTACTATAATAATAATTATGGATTTATATAGCGCTGAATCTTGTAATACTACTAATCAAGCGACTCAGATTTTATTTCATACCACTTTAAGTCACGGCAGATTTCTCTCCGTGAAATTCGGGCTGCTCTCCCCGGGGAGAGCGGGAGAACGCGTCGCCACTTAGCGCTGCGCCACCCTTTCACCCTTTTTTTTTTTTTTTTTTTCTGCAGCTGTACTACTACTACTGCTGCTGCTGTTACTTCTACTGCTATTAACATCACTACTGTTATTGCTACTGCTACTGCTACTGCTGCTGCTGCTGCAGCTGCTGCTCTTCCTCCTCCTCCTTCTTCTACTACTACTATTACTACTACTATTGCTATTGCTACTAGCTGCTCTACTACTGCTGCTGCTGCTCTACTCCTACTCCTATACTACTATTCTGCCATTTATCAATTACTACAGATATACAATTACTACTACAATACTAATTTACTTCGAGAACTACTAACTGTTGCTGCCTGCTCTGCTAGCTGCTGTGCTGCTGCTGCTATCATTACTACTACTACTACTACTACTACTACTACTACTAATAATAATAATGTATGGAATTTATATAGCGCTGAATCTTGTAAAGCTACAAATCAAAGCGCTTTTTTATGCGTGTGTATGCGGTTTTTTAAATTTTGTCATCTGTTCCCACCGGCACACAATGGCCTACTCTTTCGAAAAGCGGAACAGGATTTAACGTGTGCGCAAGATGTTCTGCATGCGTTCGCACACGCACTACTACTGCTGCTGCTGCTGCTATCACTACTACTACTACTACTACTACTACTACTACTACTACTACTACTACTACTACTACTACTGCTGCTGCTGCTGCTGCTGCTGCTGCTGCTGCTGCTGCTGCTGCTGCTGCTGCTGCTGCTGCTGCTGCTGCTGCTGCTATCACTACTACTACTACTTCTACCACTATTACTAATTCTACTGGAAGATAGTTATGTAAAAAGTAAGATTTTGTGGGGAGAGAGAGAGAGAGCGAGAGAGAGAATTCCACCACAAACACTCACACACACACACATGCACATGTGCACGCACGCACACAACACACACACGCCAGAAAAACACACACACACACACACACAACACACACACACACACACACACACACACACACACACACACACACACACACACACACACACACACACACACACACACCCATACACATACAGAGAGAGAGAGAGAGAGAGAAGAGAGAGAGAGAGAGAGAGAGAGAGAGAGAGAGGAGAGAGAAGAGAGAGAGAGGAGAGAGAGAGAGAGAGAGAGAGAGAGAGAGAGAGAGAGAGAAAAAGAGAGAAACATACTCATACCACACACACGCGCGCGCGTTATTACTACTGAGTGTCTGTCTGTCTGTCTATGTGTGTGTGTGTGTGTGTGTGTGTGCGTGCGTGTGCGCGCACGTGCGCGAAAAGAGAAGACCTACGTAGCAGGCACACTATGACGAAAATTGATCATTACCATAAAATTGGCAAAATCTTATTGAGTAAACAAACTGGTTGTGGATTTGGATAATAGTTGTTCTTTGGTTTTTGTTCCAACAAAATGGCTGAAAATTTGGGGAATTGTTGAATCTAAGGACAGGGATAAAGACTCCATTACAACGTAGAGAGAGACAGAGAGCGGGAGAGAGAGAGAGAGAGAGAGAGAGAGAGAGAGAGAGAGAGAGAGAGAGAGAGAGAGAGAGAGAGAGAGAGAGAGAGAGAGAGAGAGAGAGAGAGAGAGAGAGAGAAAGAGAGAGACAGACAGAGACAGAGAGACAGAGAGACAGAGGAGAGAGAGACAGACAGACACACATCACACACATACACACACATACACATACACACACACACACACACACACACACACACACACACACACACACACACACACACACACACACACACACACACACACACACACACACACACACACACACACACACACACACACACACACACACACACACACACAGGTAGAGAAATACAGAGATACAGAGTTACAGATAAAGATCAAATTTTTTGTGTGTGTGCGTGATTTTGCCCATAGCAGTAGAGATTTGTTTATTCATCTTTTTGTTTATTCATTTATTTATTCATTTATCGATTTATTTATTTATCTATCTATTTATTCTTTTATTTCGAGGATATTGGAATAAGCACTCCTGTGCTTTTTTTTTATATACATGCAGTCCCGGTTAAGTTGTGTTTGCAGTTTTGTAAATTTTGTCATCCGCTCCCACAGGCACACAATGGCCTACTCTTTCGAAAAGCGGAACAGGTTTTAACGTGTGCGCGTTGAGAGAGAGAGAGAGAGAGAGAGAGAGAGAGAGAGAGAGATAGAGAGAGAATGATGATGATGATGATGATGATGAAGAAGAAGAAAACAACAACAACAACAACAACAACAACAACACACCAAGAAAAACAACAAGAAAACAACAACAAGATCAAGAACAACAACAACAGCAACAACAACAACAACATGACAACTAGACCAAGATGGGCTACAGCTGTTCTTCTACTGCGAGTTTCTGATAGCGTAGCTCAGCTTTCAAGCAGTACAATTAATGCACTACCAACATACTGAGGATGAGCCAATCATGGTCAACGTGAATGGCGCTACTTTCTCCAGAGTTAGCTTTTTTAAAAAAAATCTCGAAACCAGAAAAGGTACATAGTGTCTCATTCAAATCTGCGACAACTGCTCCAATGGCCTAGGAAGACTGTAAAAATATCATCCGAATAATCCCTTCTTGTATTGAGTACCGTACCCATCTCTCTCTGTCTCTGTCCTTCGGATGAGACTATAAACCGAGGCCCCGTGTTCGAACGCATGCAGAACATTACACACACGTTAAATCCTTTTCCGCTTTTCGTAAGAGTAGGCCATTGTGTGCCGGTGGAAACAGATGACAAAATTTACAAAACCGCGTACACACGGCGACTGGATGTAAAAAAGCACATGAGTGCTTATTCCATTATCCTCAATATAAAAGAATAAAATAATCTCTCTGTCTCTGTGTATCTCTGTCCCTCTGTGTCTCTGTCTCTCTGTGTCTCTGTCACTCTGTGTCTCTCTCTGCCTCTGTGTCTCTGTGTCTCTCTGTGTCTCTCTGTATCTCTGTCTTTCTGTGTCTCTGTGTCTGTCTCTGTGAGTGTCTCTCTCTCTGTCGCTCTGTCTGTGTGTGTGTGTCTCTCTCTGTCTCTCTGTCTCTGCCTCTCTCTCCTCTCTCTCTATTTCTCCGTTGTCCCTCCCCCCCCCTCCTCTCTCTCTTCTTTGCCCTCTCTCTCTCTCTCTAGCCTCTCTCTCTGTCTCCTTTGCCTCTCTCTCTCTCCTTTGCCCCCCCCCCCCCTCTCTCTCTTCTCTCTCTCTCTTCTCTCTCTCTGTCTCTTGCCCTCCCCCCCTCTCTCTCTCTCTCTCTCTCTCTCTCTCTCTCTCTCTCTCTCTCTCTCTCTTTAGTAACTTTGGACATAGTCCACCTCTGGTAAGCCACACTAACACGCTACAATATCCTTTCTCTCCATGTTAAAACTCAGTGCTCGTGGAACTAGCAGTTCACAATGAAACAAAGAGACTTTTTTTCTGACAGCGTCCATTCTGTTATAGCCACTTTTAGACAGTTCCAGGCAATGTTCTTTTTTCTCCATATTTACTTTTTAAGCTTCAGCAAAAAACCCGAAGAGAATTGAAATGAACTTGATCCTCTGCCTCTCCTTGAATACTGCACAAAAATGTCCGAGTCAGTTCGCATAGCGATGAGTCTGTCAGTCAGTCAGTCAGTCAGTTATTCAGTCTGTCTGTATGCCAGTCTGTCATTCAGTCAGTCACTTATTCAGTTATTCAGTCAGTTATTCAGTTATTTAGTCTATTTGTATGCTAGTCTGTCAGTCAGTCAGTTATTCAGTCAGTCAGTCAGTCAGTCAGTTATTTAGTTTGTCTGTCTGTAAGTCAGTCAGTCACTTATTCAGTCAGTCAGTCAGTCAATCAGTCAGTCAATTATTCAGTCATTCATTCATTCATTCATTCATTCGTTCATTCAATCAGTCAGCCAGTCAGTTATTCAGTCAACCAGCCAGTCAGCCATCCAGCCAGCCAGCCAGTCAGTTATTCAGTCAGTCAGTCAGCTATTCATTCAGTCAGTGAGTCAGCTAATCAGTCAGTGAGTCAGCTAATCAGTCAGTGAGTCATCTATTCAGTCAGTCATCAGTCAGTCAGTTATTCAGTCATTCATTCATTTATTCATTAATTCAATGATTTATTAATTCATAGATTCATTGATTCATTGATTCATTCATTCATTCAGTCAGTCAGTCTGGCTGTCTGTATGTCAGTCAGTCAGTCAGTGAGACTCAGTCAGTCAGTTTTTCAGTTATTCAGTCAGTCAGTCATTCGGTCAGTTATTCAGTCAGTCAGTCATTCGGTCAGTTATTCAGTCAGTCAGTTATTCAGTCAGTCAGTCATTCGGTCAGTTATTCAGTCAGTCTGTCAGTCAGCAGTTATTCAGTCAGTCAGTCAGTCTGGCTGTCTGTACGTCAGTCAGTTAGACTGTCTCTCAGTCAGTCATTCATTCATTCAGTTATTCATTCATTCAGTCAGTCAGTCAGTTATTCATTCAGTCAGTCGGTCAGTCAGTGATTCAGTCAGTCAGTCTGTCAGCCAGTCTGTCAGTCTAGCCAACCAGGCACTCGTCAACTTCAAGAGTAATAGAGAGAGTGTGGTGTGTGTGGAAAGTTATAGGCAGTGAAGCTGGCAGAGCACTGAGCTACTTATAGCCACAAGCTGCAGGCCAGCACAGCACAGCAAGCAAAGTGCCAAGACTTCTGGAAGCCTTTTATATGAATAAATGGCTGTGTTTGTATCTATAGATCTATGGTCACCCCAGAAAATCAAAAAATGATGATATTAATGTTATTGATAATATTGATGATGATGATGATGATGATGATGAT
>CM054138.1:48969451-48999451 GCA_028751875.1 Rapana venosa
GGAAGAAAGAAGGAAAGAGGAGAGGAAGGGAGAAAAAAATAAAGAAAGAGACCAAATTGTGAAAAAGGATTTTTTTTATTCAGAGCAAAGTGTCAGTCTAATTATTTGAAGAAGGACTAATTGGGCCTGTCAATTCTGCTTTCGTTTCGTACAAGTTGTTCTTTTGTGGATAATTATATTTCATGGTATGCATACAATAAAGTTTTATATGTATGTATGTATGTATGTATGTATGTATGTATGTATGTATGTATGTATGTATGTATGTATGTATGTATGTATGCATGCATGCATGCATGCATGCATGTATGTATGTATGTATGTATGTATGTATGTATGTATGTATGTATGTATGTATGTATGTATGTATGTATGTATGTATGTATGTATGTATGTATGTATGTATGTATGTATGTATGTATGTATGTATCGAGCGCTTTGATTTGTTGCTATACAAGATTCAGCGCTATATAAATTCCATACATTATTATTATTGTTATGATGATGATGATGATAATAACGATGATGATGATGATGATGATGATGTATGTATATATGTATGTGCATGTTTGTGTGCGCATGTTTGTGTGCTTGCGTGAGTTGCATGAGTTGAGTGAGTGAGTCAGTGTTTGTGTTTTACGTGTGTGCGTGTGTGCGTGCGTGGGTGCGTGCGGTGTGTGTGTGTGTGAGAGAGAGTGTGTGTGCGTGTGTGTGTGTGTGTGTGTGTTGTGTGTGTGTGTGTGTGTGTGTGCGTGTGTATTCTTTCCGAAGCTGCAGCCTAGTCCTATTCGTGCTTGTCCACGAGATGCTCAAGACTCCTCTTGACTAGCTCTGCTGTGTCCAACTGTCTGACATGCTGTCTTGCACACAGGTTAAACCCTCTTCCGCCTTTCGGAAGAGTAGGCCATTGTATGTCAGTGGGAACGGGATGACAAAATTTTCCAAAACCGCATGCAAACAGGAACTAGATGTAAACAAAAGCAAGTGAGTGCTTATTCCATTATCCTCGTAATACAAGTATAAATATAAAAATGATATAAAAGCCCCACTGTGTACTCTACTTTCTTAAGCTGGTCACACACTATTCTTTTCGACTGTGCGATTCAGACGGACCATTTGAGCCTGTTCGTTCACACCTGTCAGTGTGAAAAGGACCAACTACCGCCACTGTATGACGTTTAAAAAGCGTGAACGGTCAAGAACGCTGCAAGTCCCGCGGTTTCGCTCAAATACATCCCCCCTTCCACCCCCCACCCCCCTCCCGACCCCACCCCCTTGGGGATACCTGGGGGAGGGCCTGTCAGAGTAAATATCATCCCCCACCTTCTCGAAATTCTGTGCTAGGAATTCCCTCTTTGCTATCCCTCTCTTTGTTTCTGCTTTGTTAAATTTCTTCCGGTCACCTCCTTCTTGCATATTTTCTGCCTTCTTGGTCCATTCTCCTGCTTTTTTTTCCTGTCCCCAGAAAAACTTAAAAGATAACAATTCTCTTCCATCCCGAAGTCCAGAAATGCGTTAAGCGCCTGACAAGTCAGGCCCAGCGCATCTGACAGACAACAAGAGTTGTTGTCTGAGCATTCGATAAAGAAGAAGAAGTCTGTTGCCTCCTTTACTTACTGCGGCCTGTTATTCCAGGAAAAACATTACAGAGAGATGCGGTGAGCAATCTGCGATAAGATGGCAAGTCTGGAACAGTGTCATGCCATGTATGTGGGTCTGGCACTCCATGCAGGTACTGCATGCTGATATAATATGTTCTGCTTCTGGCTCTAAAACCTTTGGTACTTGGTGTTGAAAATCCCGTTTGGGCCCGAAATTTTTCCCCCCATCCATTAGAACATGAGTGGTGGTCTGGGCGCTAGTCTTTCGGATGAGACGATAAACCGAGGTCCCGTGTGTTACAAAAAATTATTCAGTGCGCGTAAAGAACCCACGGCAACAAGAGAGCTGTCCCTGGCAAAATTCTTAGAAAAAAAGCCACTCTGATAGGGAAACAAATACAGTTGCAGACACAAAAAAAGAAGAAAAAGGGTGGCGCTGCTCTTGTGGCGACGCGCTCTCCCTGGGGAGAACAGCCCAAATTTCACGCAGAGAAATCTCGTGACTTAAAGTGGCATAACATAAATATTAAATAAAAATAAATATAAAATGAAGGCTTACATAGCTTGTTGAATGATAGCAACTTTGGTTAGCAGGTATTCCATTTGATGATGTGTTGATGCTTCAGCATCATTATCAGTCAGTCATGGTAGAGTTTCAGTTCAGCTCATTGTGAAAGTCCTCTTTGACTCGTCCAAAAAAGAAAGAAGATAAGAGAAGAGAAAAGAAGAGAAAAGAGGAGAGAGAGAGAGAGAGAGAGAGAGAGAGAGAGAGAGAGAGAGAGAGAGAGAGAGAGAGAGAGAGAGAGAGAGAGAGAGAGAGAGAGAGAGGAGAGAGAGTGAGTGAGAGAGAGAGAGCGACAGACAGACAGACAGATAGACGGACAGACAGAGAGACACACAGGCACACAGACGGATAGACAGATAGACAGACAGAGACACGGAGAGATACAGAAAGAGACTGAGGCAGAGACAGAGAGCACTGACAAAAAAAAATAAACATACAAACTGAACTTGATAAAGATAAACTTTTTTTTTTCAAAACTTGAGCTTATAAATACGTTTTGTTCCCTGCTTGAACATCATTTCTCGGGTAGTCAGTTTTAACTGACAACCTATGCAGCACACTACAAAAAAAAACAGGAAAAAAATCCTTTGGAATTCTGCCATGGGAAGACTTTGGAAATCAAGACAGATGTTACTGGTTTTTTTCCCCTTTGTATCTGTCTGTCTTTCTGTTACTTTTCTTTCTTTTCATTTTTAAAAAAAAGAATTTCCACGAAAAAAATATCCTTTTGTGACATAATTCATGTTCAGTGCAAAAGTTAAAAAAACAAAACACCACAACAGTCTCAGCTAGAAACTAGGACCCCATTTCCATCCGTTACCCGGTAATCTCTAATCTTAAAAACTAACAACCCCCATCCCCCCCTTCCCCTCCCCCTTCCCCCCCTCCTCCTCAAGACAAAGTGAGAATCTTAATTCCCTCCCCCCCCCCCCCCACACACACACACCTTCCTCCCATTCTTGGAGTCACCTTCCAATATTTGATTCTTATACTCGGAGATATGCATCACAGCCTTGAAATCAATAGCATGCACTGCACAGAGACTGACTGACTGACTGCCAGCAGGACAGCAAGATAGCCGGGCTCACCTGAACTCTTCCGATCTATATTACTTGGCTCTTGGCTGTCTAAGGGGCTGGCTTGCACTACTGGCAGAAGAGACACATGCGGATATTAAAGTATCACGGAGGTAAAAATTGAAAGCGAAATGGAGCTGGTGTGGGTATGGGTAGTTCATCTTTCTTTGTGTGGGAATGAGGAGAGGGTGAGGAGGTTGTGTTTTTGGATATCAGTTTGCTTCTGGTTATAAATCTAGTTTATTACAGCTGTGAACATTGAAAAAAGAAACAAACACCACTATTACTGGCTGTTAGTGAAGTATGTTGTTGTAAAAAAAAAAATCTTTTAAAAGACTCCCTTTCTTCTGAACCCCGTCCCCCCCGAACCCCCCTCCCAACAAAAACAAAAGAAGTATGTTTTAATGCTATCAAAGAATGGTACTAAATAAGGGTTATGTAAAAAAATATTGTCTGAATATAAAAAATTGCCAGATTTGTTAATACTTACCTACAGTGTAGGCTACACGCATGAAATAAATGTATAGATGTCGTGGGTTTAAGTATGAATGTTTATTGTACAAAATAAACAGAAAACTAAAAAAGCCCAACGGATTGGACACATAATTATGTGTTTCAGGTATGTCATGATGTTGTCACCGCTATCTGGGAAACCTGAAAATTGGCGACACATTTTATTTGTACTTAATCCGTCTACTCGTGAGTAATTTTGCTCCTGAAATGAGTGCAGGTAATAACCAACTTGGTTTCGCCTCACGTGTGGCTTGACATGTTAAAAAGTTTTATACTTCACTAGATTCTTTGGAGTGAGACAGCCAAAAGCTTGAAGAAAGTGTACAGCAGCTTTAGCCATGAAGATTACCATCAAACCTTCAGTACATAAGATTTCAACCTATTCGTATATCTGTAAATATACATAGCCATTGAAAATTTTTTTAAAAAAAGGTAGTTGTACTCGAGCTTGAGAACATGTTTAATCATAGGTGTTTCATGCTGCCAAATTTCGCAGGATTGAAAATCTCTCCTTATCTCCTGCTTATTTTGTTTTAAAGTTATGTGATTTCATGACATCACACTGATTGAGTCTCAAAATAATCATGCTATTATTTGTAGCCCTTGTCAGTATATCTTTTCTCTTAAATGCTTATCATTGACATTGAGAGCTTCTTTTTTCATTCAAGAACAAGAAGGTAAAAACGAAATACATAGCGAACAAGTACTTGATTCAAAAGGAAGCTGCTGAATACGAGTTGTCTCATGAGGTCCTAACATGTTTCATGTTTACTAGTGATTGTGTGCAAAGACATCACAGCTACCCATAAGAATCTATGGCAGAATTTCCTCTCTCCTCATCAGTTTATTTCGACCTCTAGGGGGATGGATTTTAGAAAATGTGTGCAATCACAGCTAGCCACTAGGATCCATGACGTAATTTCCTCCCCTGTCACCTGTGTAGTTAGACCTTTACAGTAGTTAACATTAAAAAAAGTTACAAAAATATTTCAGCTATCCATTAGGATCTATGACAGGACTTCTTCCCTTGTCGCAAGTTTGTTTTGACCTTTAGCCTGATCAATATTTAAAAAAAATGTATAAAGACATTTCAGCTCTCCATTTATAACTATGACAGAACTTCCTGTCTTGATTCCAGTTTAGTTTAACCTTTAAAGTGCTTGATATAAAAAAATGTGTGCAAGCGTATCACAGCTATCCATTAAGATCTATGACAGAATACCTTCTCTTATAACCAGTTTAGTTTGACCTTTGTAGTGATCAATATTACAAAAAGTACACAAGACATTACAGCTATCCATTCAGATCTTTAACAGACCTTCCTCTCTTGTCATCAGTTTAAGCTTGATCTTCAGAGTGGTTGATATCAGAAAATGAGTGCAAACGCATCACAGCTATCCATTCAAATCTATGACAGAGTTACCTCTCTTGTTACCAGTTCGGTCTGACCTTTAGAGTGGTTATTATCAGAAAATCTATGCAAACGCAGTACAGCTATCTATTAGGGTCTATGACAGAATTCCTTCTATTGTCACGAGTTTGTTTTGACCTTTAGAATGATCAATATTTAAAAAAAAAAGTGTTTAAAGATAGTGGCCTGGCCTTCAGTGGAACGAACTGCTACGGCAAGCAGAGGACCGCACGGTGTGGAGGAAGCTGGTTGCAAAGTCTTCATTGGTGACCCTTGTTCCAAAGGATTTTGGGATAGGTGAAGGCGAGGAGAAGAAAGACATATCAGCTATCCATTAAGATCCATGACAGAATTTCCTCTCTTATCACCAGTTTGTTTTGACCTTTAGACTGATCAATAATCGACAGAAAATTATAAAAACATCTCAGCTGTCCATTCATAACTATTATAGAACTTCCTCCCTTGTCACCGGTTTAGTTTGACCTTTAGATTGGTCAATAATTATAAGAAAATGTGTGCAAAGACATCTCAGCTATCCATTAGGATCTGTGACATAACTTTGTTTCTTGTCACCAGTTTAGTTTGACGTTTGGAGTGGTTAATAGATATTAGAAAGTTTGCGCAAAATTATCAAAGCTGTCTATTAAGATCTATGGCCTAATTTCTTTTCTTGTCACAAGTTTGTTTTGACTTCTAGGGTGATCAATATTAGACGAAAAAATATTGTAAAGACATCTCAGCTATCAATTAGCATCTATGAAAAACCTCTCTCATCGGGAGAGGGTTTTTTGCCGTTGATGTGATCAATATTAAAAAAACAAAAAAAATTGCAAAAAAGATATCTGACCTCCCCAATGTATCAAAAAAAAATTTCCTTCTATCCCCCGTTTTATTTTGACCTATAGAGGGGTTTAAAAATAATTTAAGAAAAGTGTGCAAAACTATCACTATCTATCAGTCTATGACAAATTCTTCCTTGTAACCTTTTGTTTTGACCTTTGATGTGACAATTTTGAAGAGGAAAAATATTGTTAAAAAAGCCTCACTATCCATTGGGGTCTGTGACGAATTTCCTCTTTTTGTCACCCCTTTTTTTTTGATTTTAAAAAAGGGTTAAATGTAATTATAAAAAATTTTGTGGAAAGACATCTCTTTTCCAAATTGGGTTCTAGGACAGAATTCCTCATTTGTCACTTTTAAAAACACACCTTTACGGGGGTCGATTTAGAAAAATTTGGCAAAAAATCTCGATATCCATTGATCTAGACAGAACTTGTTCTCTTTCAAAAGTTTTTTTTTTTTACCTTTAGGGGGGTGAGCCATTTGAAAAATATATTGTAAAGAACATCAGCTATCCATTAAGGTTATGACACGCAACTTATCCCCAGTTTGTTTTGATCTTCGAGTGACAATTTAAAAATAAAATCTGTGCAAAAACATCATAGCGTCCATTAAGAATTTGACAAAAATTTTCCCCTCTTTCACCATTTTTAAAAGTTTGCCCTTCAGAGGGGTTTGATTTTAGAAAAAGGTGAAAGCCATGTGGGGATGGGCCTCAAGTCTGGGAAGAAAATCCAAGGAGAAAGAAAACCTGTTTTTAAAACCCTTCGTGTCTTGCGGCCAACCTACTCTAGGAAAGGCCTCGGGAGTCCCCCCTGGGGAAAATCTGGAGTCAGAGTCCCCAAGGCAGCCCGGAGTTTACGCAACGTTCGGAGCAACTCCGGACGCACGGGGAGCCTGTTATCGTGATTTTCCTTTCCATGGAGAGGGGGGGGGGGGGGGGGGGGGGGGGGGGGGGGGTCGCTCTGGGTAGCCTTGTCTCCATACGACTTTCCCAGGGTTTGCACTCTGGAGAGGTCACCCGCTTTGATATGCAGGGTGGGCACAACACGGAAGCGAAACCCACAGCTATCCATTACGCGTGACAGAAGCCTCCTCTTATAACCGTTTTTGTTTGACCTTTGCAGGTCAAAATTTTCAAAAAAAGTCACCAAGACATCACCGCTTCCATTCAGACCATGACAGAACTTTCTCTCTTGTCACAAGTCTGGTTTTGACACTTAGACTGATCAATATCAGAAGATGTACACAAGCTATCACAGCTATCCATTCAAATCCACGGCAGCACTTTCTCTGTTGTCATCAGTTTAGTCTGACCCTTGGAGTGGTTAATACTAGAAAACTTATGTAAACACAATACAGCTTTCTATTAGGGTCTGTGACAGAATGTCCTCTCTTTATCATCAGTTTGTTGTGATCTTCTAAGTGGCTCATAATATCAGAAAATGCGTGTAAAGACATCGCAGCTATCCATTAGGATCTGTGACAGACATTCTTCTGTTGTTAACGAGTTTGTTTTCTGGACCTTCAGAGTGCACTAGTGATCAATATTAGAAAATGTGTGCAAAGTCATCACCTTTATCCATTAAGATCTATGACAAAATTCATAATTTTCCTGTGTTGTCACGAGTTTGGTTTTTTTGACCTCCAGAGTGATCAATGTCAATATCAGAAAATGCGTGCAAAGACATAGCTGTTATCCATTACGATCTATGACCAGAATGTCCTGTCTGGTCCTTAAGTTCATTTTGACCTTAAAGTGATTTACTCTGCCATTTTGATAGCCAGCAAGTGGAAAATCAAGATGAATGGGCTCCATACACTCGCGAAAGAACCAGTTTGACTGGCGCACTTTGATCTTTGCGCTAATCAGCTCTACACATTCCAGTTTTTAGTTAACTGCTCCTGTTTAACTGTCTGGAGACAGTCATGAAAGATAATTAAATTATACTGGTTAATTGGCCATTTTCTTTGATTGTAGATACGGCCCCCCTTTCCTTCTGTCTCTCTGTGTATCTGTCTCCTTTTTTGTCTGTCTGTCGGTCTGTCTGTCTGTATGTCTGCGTGTCTGTCTGCTTGTATGTATGTCTGTCTGTATGTATGTCTCTGTCTTTCTCTCTGAAAGGATTGTGTGTCCATTGTCTTAGGTCTAAACAGTTTGCCACTCAAAGAAAGGATGTGCGTGTGCGCGCGCGCTCGCGAGTTCTCTCCCCCACCCCCCCCCTATGTCTGTCTGTCTGTCTGTCTCTGTCTGTCTGACTTTCTGTCTGTCTGTCTGTCTCTGTCTCTGTCTGTCTGTCTATCTGTCTTTCTATCTGACTCTGCCTCTCTCTGTTATTACTACAGAATGGTGTTTGTGGTTTGCTTTCTCTTTTCTTTGCTATCAGTTTGTTTAGTATTAATTGCTTTTTCATAGAAGGCTGGATGTGAAAAAAGTAGCTGTCTTTCTTATTCCGTCACCTATAAAACATAAGATTCATTCAGTTTAGTTCTCTCTCTCTGTCTCTGTCTCTCTCTCTCTGTCTATCTCTCTGTCTCTCTCTGTCAGAGATCAGACAGACAGACAGTCTGACTGACAGAGATCGAAACAAAATCAGATTTAGAAACAGAGAGACAGGCAGACAGAGCAATCCAGTTTTTGTTATTGGTAAATGGTTTGGTGGTAATACTTTGGCAATTTTCTATTATATATATATATATATATATATGGGGGCTGGAGGGGGGATGGGGGTGGGGGTGGAGAGACCACTGAAGCATCGTGGAACACTTGAACGAGACAATGTGTAGCTGATTAGTTTGAAAAAAAAAAAATGTGCTTGGAAGAAAGTGGCTTACTTAGGCTACATATATATAGATCACTGTCGACTGTCTCGACTTTCTTTTCAAGACTGTGGGTAGTTTTAGTGACATTGATTAGTTCAAGAGTCTAAAGAAAGTGACATCTACAAGAAAAGATAGGTTGTTAGGGTCCTTTGTGGTGGCATTAAGTGGTTTTCTTCTCGCTAACTGGTTCCAGACCTTTTAACTCGGCCATAAAAGTAACTGCAAATTATGTATACACGCTTGGTACATCGATATTTTTTAATCAATCAACACAGATGAGAACACAAACCCCAAATCATGGCAATTTAAAGCAAAAAAAACACCCAGTTATTCAAAAATAAAAACCCAGTTGAGATTGAGAACGCAAAATCTGTAACTTTACCGGGAAAATCCGTTGAATGGGATCTGATTTGCAAGCTCGTTTTTTGGGGGCAAATTTGCAACTGGTGCATTGGCAGCCCACCTGGTGAAGGACAGGAGAAGGTAAGTCACTGATATTCAGCATTTAGCAAAATGCAAATTTTACATACATTCTGCTCAGGACTAATTTATACTCCTCGCCATAGACATCCCAAGTCCCTTGTGCAACACCCATTCAGTGCAGGTTTAAAAAAAAAAACCACCACAAGAAAAAGACTTGTTCCTTTGCAAGATTTTGTAAAAAAAAACAACAGCAACAACCCACAAACCCACTTTCATAAAGAAATAAATGACATGCAGACAGGACAAATTAGAAGAAGAAAAAGCAAGCAAAAAAATGGGTGTTGCTGCTCTTGTAATGATGCAGTCTTTCTAGGGGAGAGCAGCCCGGATTTCACACAGAGAAAATTATCTGCCTTGATTAAAAGTAGTACCAGCCTTAGCATTTGACGTTGTTGTCGTTATGACTGTTATCGTTGTTGTTGCGTATTCTCCAGCTGTGTCCTCCTCAGATTATGGTCAGAACATTACGCTCGCAATCTGACGACCCGGGTTCGATTCCCGTTGAAGGGGATATTTTCCCCTGGTGTTAACATCAGTGCAGACTCCACTCTCCCCAAAAGTCCTTCGGATGAGACTATAAACCTAGGCCTCGTGTGCGAACGCACGCAGAACGTCTTGCGCACACGTTAATTCCTGTTCCGCTTTTCGTAAGAGTAGGCCATTGTGTGCCGGTGGGAACAGATGACAGAATTTACAAAACCGCATATACACTGGGACTTGATGTAAAAAAGCAATAAGTGCTTATTGCATTATCCTCGATATAGAAGAATAAAAATTTATAAAAAAACAAAAAACAAAACAAAAACAAAAACGACGTTTACTGTGCGATTTCTTTCCGAGGTATTGTACTTGTAACATGCGGGTTTAACCCCGTCTCCCCACGTTTGTTAATTGAACTACTGTGAGGGTACTGGTTTCAGGTACAAAACAACGACGCTGGTTTTGACTTCGCCGGTTATTTTCCAAGTGGCGAGTGTGTGGCTTGTCAGGAAGGCGTTCATCATTGTCTCCTCAGCTGCTGCTGGAAGTCCAGTAACTGGCTTGTTGACAGTATAAGGAAAAACAGATATATCGGAGCTCTCGTATATCACGCTCTGTTGCTTTGCTTCACGTCACGTGACCCTGAGAGAGAGAGAGCGAGAGAGAGAGAGAGAGAGAGAGAGAGATCCATTGAATTTTACATAAATAAGCCATGTAAAGGAATATAGAAAAAACACACCCAAAGCCTTGCGTAGTAACGTATAATTTCTTTTTCATGCTACAACATAATTTGCAGATAATACGTTTCACTTTTTTCGTTCTTTTCTTTTTTTGTGTGTGTGCTGAGAACTGGTGCAAGATACTTTACAAAGTGTGCGTGAACACGCGTGTCTGCGCGCGTGCATATGCGTGTGTGTTTGTGTGTGTGTGTGTGTGTGTGTGTGTGTGGTGTGTGTGTGTGTGTGGCGTGGGCACACATGACTGGATGTGGGTGCGTGCGTGTATATACGTGTATGTACGTGTGTATGTTTATTTTTTTACAATTTAATTTAATTTAATTTTATTATTTTATATCGAGGATAATGGAATAAGCACTTACGTGCTTTTTTACATCCAGTCCCCGTGTGTATGCAGTTTTGTAAATTCTGTCATCTGTTCCCACCGGCACACAATGGCCTACTCTTACGAAAAGCGGAACAGGGTTTAACGTGTGCGCAAGATGTTCTGCGTGTGTTCGCACACGGGGCCTCGATTTATAGTCTCATCCGAAGGACTTTATAAAGTCAGGCGCATGCATGTACGATGGTGCGCCTGTATAATTATGAAGTGGAGGATGCCATTAAAACACCATCTTTTTAAGACACATGGGAACAACCCTATTTTTTCCCCCTTTTTATTCCTCGGGATGCAGCTTCGAGGTTTACCAGTGGTGAAATTTTTGCATTATGCGACCGATTTCTGCCCACCATTAAGGCATCCACAATCCGACTTCGGTGATGGAACTATCGTTTAGTTCAAATGCAAAACTTTTTTTCCCTTCCTTTTAGTGACACTTTGTTACAGCCCCCATGCAACCCCTTTTGAGTAATATTCTGCACCGGATTAAAAAATTTTTTTAAAAAAAGATAGATTCTTTCTCTTCGCCTTCACCAAGTAATCCGATGTCTTAAAAAATGCGATACCCAAGACAGATTGAGAATCCCAGGTCCTGGGCTTTCTTTTTTTTTGTGTGTGGTGTGAGTCAGCTTCCGATATTTGATTCTTACCCTTCCCCAAGTTATGCATTACACAGCCTGGAAAATCGATATCATGCATTGCATAGAGACTGCCAACCAGACAGTGGGATTAACTGAAATCTTCAAATCTATAGCTGACTTTTCTAGGGTTGGCTCCAAAAGAGCGGGAGAGGACGGTGTTTTGGGGGTATTAAGGTATCAGAGTGAAAAATGAAAGGGAGGGAATCTGGCCTGGCAGTCTCCTCGTGTATATAATACATCTTGTGCAGGGGGAGGTAGGGGGGAGGGGGAGGGGAAGAAGGGAATAGTAAGGTTGTTTGCTGTGGTGTGTTAATTTTGTGTAGTTTCTAAGACTGTGACTTGGTAGTTGATTTCGTTCCTAAGACTTGCTAAGCGCTAATTTTATTTCAGTTATGCTACTAATGTTATAGGTGCTAATTTATTTCAGTCATGAAACTATCTCACGGCAGTTGTCCCCCCCCCAAAAAAAAAAAGAAAATCCCCCTAAAACAGGGGAACACCCCCCCCCCCCCCCCCCAAAAAAAAAAAAAAAAAAAAAAAAAAAGTTCTCCCTCGTCAGTCGATGCAAACAGTCACTGTGCGTTGTAAAGTATTTCAGTGATAAAACCTATTTAGGTGCTGGCAAATAAATCAGTGTAGTCAGTCTTATTGAGTACTCTCAAAGATTTTCTGATGAACGGATTTTGACAACATTGTATGGACGACCAGACTGTTCAATGTATTCCTTTCAGTGGATGAGTTTATTGGTTGGAATGCAATGAAGATTGTTTCATGAGGTTTTGTATTGTTTTTTGTTGTTGTTTGTTTTGTTTTGTTTGGATTTTGTTGTCCGAAAAGTAGGAAAAGATGTTTCCAGAATTGACTTGGAAACCTTAAAAAATGAAACATCACTTCGTTGCACGGACACTAGAGCTGAGTGGTTAAGACCAATCATCAACTTCAATCCCTTGGGTCTATGAAATCGTGTGTTCGAATCTCGGGAATGTCTGGTGAACTAAGGGTGGGGATTATTTACCATCTCCCAGGTCAATTTCAAGTGCATTCATGCTCTTGCCTGAATTCCATTCGTGTATGCAATACTCCATAAAGCAGAAGATCAAAATATGCACATGAAAGATCCCGTATTTCATGTCAGCGTTGGGTGGGTGACGGAAACACGAATATACCCATCATACATCCCGAAAGTCGGAAAGAAAGCTATCTTCATAGCTGGAAAAACTGGTCGTTTACGCAAAACCTCACCATTGGTGAACCTCGGAGCTCTAGCTGAAGAACAAACTTTTAAAACCTAAAAAGGATGTTAATCAGTTCTGCAGCGTTTTCTCGAAGTATGGTCGCGTTAAGGAAACGAGTTGGTTGGCAGGCACTTGACCAAAGAAGGCAACACGGAACCACCGATTTATGGCGTCACGCCATGGATGTAAAACAAGGCAGAAAACTAATAGGACTAAACTTGAGTGATTTACTCAGGACCTTGGCTGATTTTCAAATATAATCTGGTTTTTTTTGCTGGCAGTAGTTCGTTAGTAAGTTTTCAATGACAACATGCACAGCATGCACTATACTGCGTGGGCAATTTTCTTTTTCTTTTTTGTTTTACCTTGATAAAAAGTTTTGAAAGCAAGATAAATGACAAATTTGAGCAAAAACGGTCGCATACGCTAAGTCCTTCGGATGAGACTATAAATCGAGGTCCCGTGTGCGAACGCATGCAGAACATCTTGCGCACACGTTAAATCCTGTTCCGCTTTTCGAAAGAGTAGGCCATTGTGTGCCGGTGGGAACAGATGACAAAATTTACAAAACCGCATACACACGGGGACTGGATCTAAAAAAAAGCACCTGAGTGCTTATTCCATTATCCTCGATATAAAATAATCCCAACCCCCACCCCCCCCCCCCCCCCCCAAAAAAAAAAAAATCATGTCATCTGAGTGCTTTGATTTGTTGCTTTACAAGATTCAGCGCTATATAAATTCCATACATTATTATTATTATTATTATTATTATTATTAATATTATTATTATTATTATTGTTATTATTATTAAATCTCGCCATTGGTGGACCTCGGAGTTCTAGCCAAGGAACGAAAAAAAAGACAAATGTCTGTCATTGACAATTTTCATAACGCACAGTACAATACGCGGGAATTTTACTCCTCAGAAGACTTTTCAAAGTCAAAATAAATAACAAACGTTAGTTTTTGTTGTTGTACACATGCAAAAATGCTTGGGGTTTTTTTGTGACCCAGGAGAGCTTCTCCACAACCCAGGCACTTGCCCACAACCGCAGCAAATGGAGCCAACTGGTGCAACGTTCGTCACTGCAGTGCCCCTGCGACCCTGGAGGGGGTTACGGGAGCAGATGAGATGAGATGAGTAAATACTCTGCACAGAGTCAAGATGTTCTGCATTAATTTTAGTTTTTTTAGATATTTTGTCTTCACCCCGTAATCTGACGTCTTAAAACCAAGACAGAGGGGAAAATCCTACTTCCCGTTCTTCGAGTCAGCTTCCAATATTTGAATCTTGTACTTCAGCCCAAGTGATGAATGCCAGCATTGGAATCAATATCATGCATTGCATAGAGACTGCCAGCAAGACAGCAGGCCCCACTGAAATGTGCCGATCCATAACCGGGCTGGTTTGGTGGAATAGCAGGAGAAGATGTTGTGTGCGGATATGAAAGGTACTCTGGAGGTGAAAATGACATGGAGGAAAACATTGTTCTTCATCTTCTTGTTCTTGTTCTTGTTCTTGTTCTTGTTGTTCTTTTTTCTTCTTCTTCTTCTTCTCCTTGTTCTTGTTCTTCTTTTTGTTGTTGTTGTTGTTGTTTGTTGTTGTTTTGTTCTTTCTTCTTCTTCTTCTTCTTCTTCTTCTTCTTCTTCTTCTTCTTCTTCTTCTTCTTCTTCTTCTTCTTCTTCTTCTTCTTCTTCTTCTTCTCTTCTTCTTCTTCTCTCTTCTTCTTCTTCTTCTTCGCAATTCTTCGCAATTCTTCTTCCTCGCAATTCTTCTTCTTCGCAATTCTTCGCAATTCTTCTTCTTCGCAATTCTTCTTCGCAATTCTTCTTCTTCGCAATTCTTCTTCTTCTTCTTCTTCGCAATTCTTCTTCTTCATTGAACGCTCAGACAGCAACTCTCGTTGTCTGTCATATGAGCAAAAATGCGTTGCGCTGCTGTTAAGCGCCTGACAAGTCAGGCCCAGCGCATCAGACTTCGGTGTAGGAACGAATAATTATATATTTAAGTCTTTCTGGGGAAAAAAAGGCAGGAGAATGGACCAAGAAGGCAGAAAATCGACAAGAAGGAGGTGACAGGAAAAACATGAACATAGCAGAAACAAAGACAGGGATAGAAAAGAGGCCACAGAATTTCCAGTAGGTGGGAATGCTATTTATACCGACAGCTTCCCCCCCCCACCTCCTCGACATCCCCCCCCCCCGGGGTGAAGGAGGAAATGGGGAAGGTGCTTTGTGAACCGCCAATTCCTTTTATGCCATAGAACGGTCTCACTGCAGTTGAGGAACAAAAATATTCCTGTTTACTTGTTCTGGAGTGATAGAGTACTTACTGTACCTTCTTTGAATAGACAGTGTTTTTATTTTTATTATTGTATTTTTTATTTTATTCTTTTATATCGAGGATAATGGAATAAGCACTTATGTGCTTTTTTTTTTTACATCCAGTCTCCTTGTGAATGTGGTTTTGG
Source organism: Rapana venosa (assembly GCA_028751875.1). Classification (NCBI taxonomy): domain Eukaryota; kingdom Metazoa; phylum Mollusca; class Gastropoda; order Neogastropoda; family Muricidae; genus Rapana; species Rapana venosa. The sequence continues at coordinate 48,984,710 of CM054138.1, forward strand.
AAATTCTGTCATCTCTTCCCACCAGCACACAATGGCCTACTCTTACGAAAAGCGGAACATGATTTGAACGTGTGCGCAAGATGTTCTGCGTGCGTTCGCACACGGGGGGCCTCGGTTTATAATCTCATCCGAAGGACTTTTGGGGAAAGTGGAGCCTGCACTGATGTTAACTCCAGGGGAAAATATCCCCTTGAACGGGAATAAAGAATGTCAAAGCATTGTCAAAGAATGAGCCTAAGCCAGAGTTACCTAAAAGGTTATCAGAGAATCTTGGCATTTCGCTGCGTTTCATCTATTACTTTGTGACTGGAGCATAGGTTGTGTGATTTAATTTTTCAAGCCAGTTTGGGAAAGCGGAGTTCTCTTTGGACCAAAATCTATTATAAGTTTCATGTATTTATAGCAGATAACCTTTTTTTACGTAATTTCTCTTGTTGGTCTTGAATTTTAATATCATCAATGCAATCAGATAGAAAAACCAAATTATAACTTTCTGACATCCTGATTTTTATGGAATTAAAGTTTTGCTGCAAAGGGACGATTCTACTAGCCTCCAAACTGATAATAAGCCACACGCACAGCAAAACACAAGCTTACCTGTCTTAATCGATGTATTATAAAATACATCGTCCTATACATAACGATCGTCTAGTTACACACGCATTGTCTTTCTAATGTTAAAAGTTTTCTGGAAGAAACGTAACCCAAAGTGTATGAAGTCTCCTCGTAGCATATTATGAAAGCAAGTCTGCTCACTTCAGATTGATGGTGCAAATTACAGGAAAAACTCTCCAACTTTATTCAATAAAACGGGAACTCAAAAAAAAATGTCAGCTGTCCTTTCTGGTTCCTGAAGACATTTTCTTTCACTGCTCTAACCTTTAAAAGAATAATCGATGGCACCGTGACTTTTTAAGGCTAATGAAAAGTACAGAACCAATGAGGCTGATATATACTCAGAAGAGAGAAAAAAAGAGCTACTTTTGACCCGAACACGAAGCTCTTTTAATGAACCAGCTATACATTGCAACTTCCAGTTCTCTTACTGCTTAATTATACGGGAGGGGAAGTCGTGAAAGATAATTAAACTATCCTTGTTAGGAAGGGTATTTCTTTCGAATTTAAATGATTATTATACTTCCTCATTTTCCTTTCTCTCTCCCCCTCCCACTACCCCCCCCTCCCCCCTATCCCCTGCCCTCTGTCTGTCTGTCTGTCTCTGTCTGTCTCTTTCTCCTCTCTCTCTCTCTCTCTCTCTCTCTCCTCTCTCTCTCTCTCTCTCTCTCTCTCTCTCTCTCTCTCTCTCTCTCTCTCTGCCCTCCTCTGTCTCACTCTCTTTCCATTCTATATTCTATAAATCTCTTTAATAAAATTTTTGTTTACGCTGTGTCGGTTTTTTAATTTTTTAATTTTTTTTTACCCCTCACAAACAAGTTTTTGCCAAAAGGTCAAGGACCAACATAGAAACTAGAACTTCTCTGCCTACGTCTAGTGATGCCTAAGGCCCAATTGGATCCGTGGTCTAGAGGTAATGCACCTGCCTAGAAAGCAAAAACGTCCGGGTCGGAAGTGTGCGATGGTTTGATCCCCGCTTGGGCCAGAAACTCCCCCCCCTCCCACCCCCACCAATCCATTACACCATGAGTGGTGGTCTGCGTGCTAGTCTTTCGGGTGAGACGATAAACTGAGGTCCCGTGTGTTAAACATATTTAGCGCACGTAAAAGAACCCACGGCAACAAGAGAGGTGCCCCTTGCAAAATTCTGTAGAAAAAGCGACTCTAATAGGGAAACAAATACAATTGCAGACAGGAAAAGACACAAAAAAAAGAAAAAAAAGGTGGCGCTGCTCTTGTGGCAACGTGCTTTTTTTCAGGGGAGAGCAGCCTGAATTTCACGCAGAGAAATTGCTGTGACCTATGTGGTATAAAATGGTTTTTAAAAATTACATTAAAAAAAAAAATCAAGTGAGAGGAGAGTCGGTCCAAATCTTGTTCATAGAAAACCATGCCCACCACAGAGGCCATATCGGGAGCTGTCACCTTGTCACATTAATTTCTTAATCTCAGATCCCCCAATGGGAAGAAGGTGGCAGGATGGTTAAGACGTTTGCCTGCCAACAAGTAAACCGTGAGGTTCTGGGTTCAATTCCCAGCCTCGCCCTTTCTTCCCAGTTTGACCAAAAAATCGAACTGAATTGTCAATGTACATCGGATGAGACTATAAACCGAGGCCCCGTGTGCGATCGCATGCAGAACATCTTGCGCACACGTTAAATCCTGTTCCGCTTTTCGAAAGAGTAGGCCATTGTCTGCCGGTGGGAACATATGACAAAATTTACAAAACCGCATACACACGGGGACTGGATGTAAAAAAGCACATGAGTGCTTATTCCACTATCCTCGAAAAAAAAAAGTCATCTGAGCGCTTTGATGTGTTGCTTTACAAGATTCAGCGCTATATAAATTCCATACATTATTATTATTATTATTAGTAGTAGTAGTAGTATTATTATTATTATTATCATCATTATCATCATCATCATCATCATCATTATCATCATCATCATCATCATCATCATCATCATCATCATCATCATCATCATCATCATCATCATCATCATCATCATCATTATTATTATTATTATTATTATTATTATTATTATTATTATATTATTATATTATTATTATTATTATTATTATTATTATTATTATTATTATTATTATTATTATTATTATTATTATTAAATAGTATCATCATCTTCTGGAAATTCTGTGTTAGGGATTCCCTCTTTTTCTTTTAAACCCTCTCTTTGTTTCTGCCTTGTACCTTTTCTTCCTGTTACCTTCCTTGTACCTTTTCTTCCTGTTACCTTCCTTCCTGTCTATTTTCTCCCTTTTTGGTCCATGCTCCTGCCTTTTTTCCAGAAAGACTTGAAAGATAGTTTTCTTCCATGCCGAAGTCGGATGCGCTGGGCCTGTCTTGTCAGGCGCTTGACGGCAGCGCGCGCAACGCATTTTCGCTCATATGACAGACAAAGAGTATTTACTGTCTGAGTGTTCGACGAAGAAGAAGCAGTTTATTGTTTTCTGTGTTAATGCACATTATAGGCTATTTTCTTGTTGCTCTAAACATCAGTTTGTATGTGACATATATTCCTTTGTTTCTAAATAGTTTATATCATTCAGATTTAAAATATTCTGACTTTAAACAAAGCAAACAAAATACCCCACCTATATTTGGTTTTTAAGAAAAATATCCTTTTTTGATGAAAGGTATGGGGTATGGGAAGTAATGAAGATTGTATATTATACATTACTGTTAGTTGTGCAATTTCCTAAATAGTTAGTGAAAGAGCAACAGAATCTTTATGGAACAATCGATTCTTCCCAAGTGTCTTTGTTTTTCTCCCCTCACAAATTTTTAATTTTGGGGGGGTTCTTTTTAGTTCTTGATGTTTTGTTAGTGGTGTTGTTGTTGTAGGTGGATTTTGTAGTTTTTTCTTTTTCTTTGCCTTCTTTCTGTATGAGCATGGTTGGAGCTTGGGGTGAGCGTGAAGGAAGGTGGCAGGATGGTTAAGACGTTTGCCTGCCAACAAGTAAACCGTGAGGTTCTGGGTTCGATTCCCAGCATCGCCCTTTCTTCCCAGTTTGACAAAAAAATAGAACTGAATGTCAAAGTCCTTCGGACGAGACTATAAACCGAGGCCCCGTGTGCGAACGCACGCAGAACATCTTGCGCACACGTTAAATCCTGTTCCGCTTTTCGAAAGAGTAGGCCATTGTGTGCCGGTGGGACAGATGACAAAATTTACAAAACCGCATACACATGGGGACTGGATGTAAAAACAAGCACCTGAGTGCTTATTCCATTATCCTCGATTAAAAAAATCATGTCATCTGAGCGCTTTGATTTGTTGCTTTACAAGATTCCGCGCTATATAAATTCCATACATTCTTCTTCTTCTTCTTCTTCTTCTTCTCAAATGTCTGGTCTAAAATGGTGTTCGGAAAACACTTCCTTCACTCTACGTTCATTTATAACTAATGCTCATTAGCTGCCGAATTAAATAAGTAAAATATAATGGTTTCGAGCATGCCATAAGCTATTTGCTTGTTATTACTCTCAATTTATGTATGTATAATATTCATGTTTTCTGAATAAAAAAATCTATTTAAACCAAAGGTATGGGGTTTCGGGATTATAAATATTGCATTTAAATGAATGAAATACACACGCTTTGTGTACACACGCACACTACACTACACTACACTACACTACACTACACTGCACACACACTACACTACACCCCCTCTCCCCACACTACACACACACACACACACACACACTAGCCCCCCCCCTTCCTACACACATATACTGACAGACAGATCCATAAACAAGACCCCCACACACACACACGCCCGCACCCTGGCAGACAGACAAACAGACAACCACCAGGCAAACAAACAGACAGACAAACAGCAGGCGAACAAACAGACAAACAGACAGACAGACAAGACAAAAAGTCACAAATTACGCACCTAGCTTATCAAGTCTCACAAACTATGCACGTCGTTGGTAAACCTGTGTGGCAGAAGTTGGGGCGAAAAGAGATAGATAGATCTCTTTATTTTATTTTTAGGTGAGATTGAAGTCCACGCGCATGCTTCCCCCCCCCCCCCCCCCCACACACCACACCTAACCCCCCCCCCCCCCCCCCACCCGGGATCTGGTAGATTAGCAGTTGGACAGAGAAGAGGGAGAGACAGAGAGAGAGAGAGGAGAGGGAGGTAGAGGAGAGAAGAGAGAGAAGAGAGAGAGAGTGGGGGAGAGAGAGAGAGGAGAGAGAGAGAGAGAGAGGGGGGAAGAGTGGGAGAGAGGAAGAGGGGGGAGAGAGGGAGGGAGAGAAACGGTGGGAGAGAGAGAGAGAGAGAGGGGAGAGAGAGAGGGGGGGGAGAGAAGAGAGAGGAGAGAGGAGAGAAGAGAGAGAGTGAGAGGAGAGAGAGAGGAGAGAGGAGAGAGAGGAGAGAGAGAGAGGGGGAGAGAGAGAGGAGGGGAGAGAGTGGGAGAGAAAGAACGTGGGAGAGAGAGGATGGGAGAGAAAGGGAGAGAGAGAGAGGGAGAGAGAGGGAGAGAGTTGTAGTTATACATCTGGCTCGTTGGTCATTCTTGACGTCCCATACGACCTCCGCTCGGGGTGTGTGTGGTGTGTGTGTGTGGTGGTGATGGTGGTGTGTGTGTGGTGTGGCGTGGTGTGGTGGTGGTGGTGCGATGTGGTGTGTGGTCGTGCGTGGTGGTAGTGGATGTGGTGGTGAGTGTGTGGGTGGTTGCTTTTGCATGTGTGTGTTCTAGTTCCTTGAATTATGAGGGTTGGGTGGTTGTGTGGGGGGATGGGGGGTTTTTGTTTTAGCCATGGTTCTTTGCAGTCATGGAGATGTGTTTACTTCCATTTTTTTTGGGGGGTGGGGGGTGGGGGTGGTGGTGAACTTTTCAAAATTAAAACTTAGAGACATTAATTACCACATTAAGTGCGCATAATTTATTTTCGTTCCTTGATTAAAGATTCCAGGTTCACAAATGGTGGGATTTTGCGTTTTGGATCGTTTTTTTGCCCCACCATGAAGGTAGCCGCATTGCCGCTTCGGGATAGTGCACATTAATAATTCTTGTTATACCAGTTTGTGTTTATCTAGTATAGTAACCAATCCCCCCCCCTACCCCCCTACACACATGCGCGTGCGCGCACACGCACATACACAAAAGTCCTACGGATGAGACTATGAACCGAGGCCCCGTGTGCGAACGTACGCAGAACATCTTGCGCACACGTTAAATCCTGTTCCGCTTTTCGGAAGAGTAGGCCATTGTGTGCCGGTGGGAACAGATGACAGAATTTACAAAACCGCATACACAAGGATACTGGATGTAAAAAAAGCACATGAGTGCTTATTCCATTATCCTCGATATAAAAGAATAAAAAATAACAATAAAACACATACACTCACACACACACACATGCACACACGCACGCATGCACGCCTGCACTTCGGTGATAGTGCACATAATAATTCTTGTTATACCAGTTTATGTTTATCTGGTATATTTACACCCCACCCCCCACCCACCCACCCACCCACCCACACACACACACCACACACACACACACGCCCGCGCGTGATTTAGTTGTATTATTCAGCTGTAGCGACTCAGACAGATCCTTAAGATTATAGAGTAGGAATAGTTGGGCTGTCCATTGTTCATACAGTCAAAGTTTTATCTGGAAAGAAAGTCATGAATTGATATCAAACAAAAGTAAAAGTAAAGGGGTCCTGTACAGAGCCTTGAGGAATGTCATGATTTACCAGCTTCCAGAGTAAATCATAGAAGAAACAACTGGCTCGTTGTTTTGTTTTAAAGAAACTAAATATAAACGAAACGCCACTAAAATGAGGTATTGTGATATGCTACGTGCAAATATGTATTCATAAAAAAATCCCAAGTCGTGGTTAGATAAGTCAAAGGCTTTTGTGAAATCTATAATAAAAAGACTGTATTTTCATTTGTTTTCTTTCATACTGCCAACAGACAGACAGACAGACAGACAGGCAGTCAGACAGACAAAAGCACAGACTGACAGACAGACAGACAGACAGGCAGTCAAAGCCACAGACTGAAAGACAGACAGACAGACAAACCACAGACTGAAAGACTGAAAGACAGAGAGACAGACCGACAGGCAGGCAGGCAGCCAGACAGACAGACAGACAGGCAGGCAGATAGACAGACAGGCAGTCAGATAGACAGACAGACAGGCAGTCAGACAGACAGGCAGGCAGACAGACAGACAGACAGACAGGCAGGCAGGCAGTCAGACAGACAGACAGAAAAACCACAGACTGAAAGACAGACAGAGAGACAGACAGGCAGGCAGACAGACAGACAGACAGACAGACAGACAGGCATTCAGACAGACAAAACCACAGACTGAAAGACTGAAAGACAGACAGATAAATCCACAGACTGAAAGACAGGCAGACAGCCAGACAGACAAAACCACAGACTGAAAGACAGACAGACAGACAGACAGACAGACAGTCAGACAGACAGACAGTACCACAAACTGAAAGACAGACAAAGACCAAGAAAAAACAACAGGATGACAAAAATGCAGACAAAAAGACAAGAGAACAAAAAACAAAACAAAACACACAAAAAATCCCAACAAACCCCAACAACCCCCAAAACGGGCGTTAAGGGAGGGAGGTCATACCAAACCAAACAAAAAACAACAAAACAAAAGCCCCCATGTATAACTGTGAGAACGATCACTTTCGTCCTCTCCCATCCCGACACCCTACCGTCCAAAAGCTTTTTAAAAAAAAAAAACATCCAAAAAACCCCCAACCCAACACCAAAATGTCCGCTCAACTACGATAACGCCGAGTGGAGAGGATTTCCTGGCATTATTAGATCCCAGTCTCCTAGCCTAGCAGAAATGCCTTCCAGCAGACATACACAGCATTACTCTGGACTATGATAATGGAGAGCAAGGATGGGGGGGGGGGGGGGGGGGGGGGATTTCTTGAGCCCCCCCCCCTATCTCTGGCTAGGGGGAAAGCCTCCTGGAATACACGCTAACAACAACAATAACAAAAATGGCTACTACATCTGCAAAGGCTGTTCACCATATGATGATAATTGGCCTATGACACTTTGTAGGGTCTATTGGGGGATTGTGGGGGTAAGGGTTGGAGAAGAAAAAGGGGAAAAAAAATGAACCAAAAAAGAAAAATCTAGAACAATCCCAGTCCTCTCTCTGTCTCTGTGTGTCTCTGTGTGGGGTAGGGGTGGGGGTGGAGAAGAAAAATAAGAAAAAATAAAAAATATCTAGAAACAAACGTCCCAGTCCTCTCTGTGTCTCTCTTTGTTTCTCTTTGTGACTGTCTCTGTGTCTGTGTCTCTGTGTCCCTCTCTCTCCCTCTCTCTCCACCCCCAACCCTCTCTCTCTCTCTGTCTCTCTCTCTCTGTGCATGTTTGTTGGATGAACAACGGGATGTAGAGAGATGGACCAGCCGCCTTGCTGCAGTGGTTTAGCGCCTTGGGTTACGGACTGGAAGGTCACGGGTTCGAATTCTATAAGTCATAGGGATTTTTTTTTCTACCTATCCACCTACCTACCCACCTACCTACCTACTCACCCTCCTACCTTCTTACCTGACTCCCTACCCACCCACCTACCTACTAACCTACCTACCAACCTACCCACCTAACTACAAACCCACCTACATACCTACCGACCTACCTACCTACCTCTCAGCCTACCTACCTACCAACCAACCTACCTCCCAGCCCACCTACTTACCTACCAACCGACCTACCTACCTACCTGCCTGCATACCTACCTACCTACCTGCCCACCTACCTACCTACTACCTGCCTGCATACCTACCTACCTACCAACCAACCAACCTACCTACCTACCAACCAACCAACCTACCTACCCACCTACCTACCCACCTACCTACCCACCTACCTATCTCCCTATCTCCCTATCTACCTACCTACCTACCTACCTTCCTCCCTACCTATCTACCTACCTCCCTACCTACCTACCTACCTACATCCCTACCTCCCTACCTACCTACCTACCTATCTACCTACCCAATTACCTACCTACCTACCTGCCTGCCTGCCTACCCACCTACCTGCTAAGCAAATCATTGATTGTTAATCATTAGCAGAAACAGCCTGATTATCCACCAGACATTCACAATACACCCACATCCAGGATCTCACATCACTAGCAGTAGAAGCACTATCTGAACTGAACTGGATACTCTCTCTCTCTTTGTTTGTCTGTCTGTCTGGCTGTCTGGCTGTGCCTCTGTCTCTCTCTCTCTGTCTCTCACTGTCTCTCACTCTGTCTCTCTGTCTGTCTCTGTCTCTCTGTCTCTCTGTCTCTGTCTTGTCTGTCTCTCTCTCTGTGCTCTCTCTGGGATGCACCCAACAACCTTTCCCCTTCTCTCCCACACACTCCCTCATACTAATCACTGTACTACACTTCCCTGATAATAATTATACTTACTGCCTTCCCCCCACCCCACCCCCACACTTCCTCCCATCCCTTCATCCTCCCCATCCTCTTCATTCCAATAACCACCTGGCTACTTGTCCCCTCCTCCACTCCTTCCAGCCCCCCCCCCCCCCCACCCCCTCTCTCTCTCTCTCATTCCATCAACATGCAGTTCAATCTTGATCTAATAGAGTCAGGATAGAAAGAAGGAAAGGAATAATGGAAAAGATTTTTTAAAAAGTCCTACAACTAGTAGCATGGCTAGTAGAGGTAGTAGCAGTAGCAGTAGTAGTAGTAGTAGTAGCAGAAGTAGTAGTAGTAGCAGCAGCAGCAGCAGCAGCAGCAGCAGCAGCAGCAGTAGCAGTTGCAGCAGCAGCAGCAGAAGAGGTAGTAGTAGCAGCAGCAACAGCAGTAGCAGCAGCAGCAGCAGAAGTAGTAGTTAGTAGTAGTAGTAGTAGTAGTAGTAGTAGTAGCAGCAGTAGCAGCAGCAGCAGCAGCAGCAGCAGCAGCAGCAGAAGCAGCAGCAGCAGTAGTAGTAGTAGTAGTAGTAGTATCAGTAGTAGTAGTAGCAGTAGCAGCAGCAGCAGTAGTCGTTGTCGTCATCGTTGTCGTAGTAATAGTAGTAGCAGCAGCAGCAGCAGCAGCAGCAGCAGCAGCAGCAGCAGCAGCAGCAGCAGCAGCAGCAGCAGCAGCAGCAGCAGCAGTGGCAGCAGTATAGAGGGAGATAGAAGGCACACTAAGTACACTGCAAGGAGGTTGACATTAATTAGGCTTTCCCCTTCCCCCTTCTCCAGTATCAGACCCTGGCTGTGATATGGGGGACTGAGCGCTAATCTGGCCTGCCTGTCTGTCTGCCTGTCTGCCTGCCTGCCTGTCTGTCTGTCTGCCTGCATGTTTGCCTGTCTGACAATGCCTGCAGTACTGGCAGTGGCGGCAATAAGGAAGCCACTTGCAGAGCCTAGTGGGTGTTGCGTTTCTCATTAGGCTATGACTGCATGCTGCTGTTGCTCTTAGCTTTGGCTTTGAGCTTTGGGCTTTGGGCTTGGCTTGCTGCTTTTTCAGTGGAGTGTTGGGGTTGGGGTTGGGGGGTGGTGGTAGTGGTGGTAGTGATGGTGGTGGTGGTGGTGGGGGTGGGGGGTGGGTGGGGGGGGTGATGCTAGTTCTCTTTTTTTGCATGCTAGCTGCATGTAAACCTGGCAAGGACTGCAAGTAACCCCGTTTTGTGACTGTCTTTTGTCTTTTGTCTGTCTGTGTTTGTTGTTTCTGGAAGTGTGGAGAGAAAGTTTGCTCAAGAGCGTCGGCAGGTCTGGTTTGTAAATAGCAGTAGTACCAGTAGCACTAGTAGTAGTAGTAGTAGTAGTAGTAGTAGTAGTAGTAGTAGTAGTAGTTACAGCAGCAGCAGTAGTAGTAGTAGTTCTTCTTCTTCTTCTTCTTCTTCTTGGATGTACTTAACAACCTTTTTCACTCTCTCTCTCTCTCACATGCCCAAACTAATCACTGCACTACACTTCCCTGATATACTTACTGCCCCCTACCACGAACCCATGCACCCACTTCTTCCCCTCCTCAACCCCTACTCACACTCTCCCAATGTAGTTATAAGCCTCCTTCCCCACCTCCATTTCCTCCCATCCCTTCCTTCTCCCTCCACTAACCACCTGGCTTTTGTCCCCTCCTCCACCCTCTCCCTAATCTCTCCCTCATGCCATCAACATGTACAAACCTCAATCATCTTACATTCAGAACACCTTGGGCACACAATTAAAACCTGTTCAGCTTTTCAAAAGAGTAGGCCATTGTGTGCCCATGGGAACGAATGACAAAATTTACAAACTTGCATGCACACGGGGACTAGACGTAAAAAAAGCACAGGAGTGCTTATTCCATTATCCTCGAAATAAAAGAGTAAAATAAAACAGAAATGAATACATCTACTAAGCAGAGTCAGGAGGGAAAGGAATAATCTTCATCACTTTCCCCTATCCTGTAGTCTTGTAGACTGATGGGGCACCGCTGAAGACTTTGCAGCCTTCATAATGATAAAGGAAAAGAGCTTGATAATCTTCTTTGTTGCTTCTGGAATGATCAATTTATTTATTTATTTATTCATTTATTCTTTCATATCAAGGATAATGGAATAAGCACTCATGTGCTTTTTTACATCCAGTCCCCGTGTGTATGCAGTTTTGTAAATTTTATCATCTTTTTCCACCCGGCACACAATGGCCTCCTCTTCCGAAAAGCGGAACAGGATTTAACGTGTGCGAAGGATGTTCTGCATGCGTTCGTAAACGGGGCCTCGGTTTATAATAGTCTCATCCGAAGGACTTTGACATTCAGTTCAATTTTTTGTCAAACTGGGAAGAAAGGGCGAGGCTGAGAATCGAACCCAGAACCTCAGGGTTGACTTGTTGGCAGGCGAAGTCTTAACCATCCTGCCACCTTCCTTCCACCTGATCAGAAAGTTTGAGGGGAAAATAAACACTGAAAGAAAGAAGTCCTGCCACTTGTAGGGGGCTGGTAGTAGTACAGTAGTATAGAGGGAGATAGCATTAACTAACTACACTGCAGGGAGGTTGACATTGATTAGGATTTCACTCTCTTCTCCTCTGGCATAGCCCTGACTGTGGTATGGGGGCCTGAGCGCTAATCTGGCCTGCCTGCCTGCCTGTCTGACAATGCCTGTAGTACTGGCAGTGGTGGTACTAAGGAAGCCACTTGTGGAGCCTAGTGCCTGTTGCATTTCTCATTATGACTGCATGCTGCTGTCAGCTGCTCTGGCTTTGAGCTTTGGGTTTTGGCTTGGCTTGCTGCTTTTTCCAGTGGGGGGATGGGGGTGAGGGTGGTTGGGGTGTGGTGGTGGTGGTGGTGGGGGGTGGGGGTGTTGCTAGTCCTACTTTTTTTGCATGTTAGTTGCAAGTAAACCTTGTGTGTGACCCTTTTTTTGTATGTCTTTTTGTCGTTTGTCTTTCTTTCTTTCTTCTTTGTTGTTTGTGGAAGTGGAGCAAAAGTTTGTTCAAATTTTTTGTGTGGTTCCTTGGCTACTATACAAATTCTGAGGTTTATCAATGGTGAGATTTTGCGCATGTGACCATCGTTGTTTGCTCACCATGAAGGTAGCTGCATTCTGAGTGTAGGGGATACATGTTTTCATTCTGATAAAACGTTCATCTATCCAGCACGGAGTGGGTGGGATAGCCTAGTGGTTAGAGAGTCACATTCATGACTCAACCATCATCTGAGAGCGTGGCTTTGAGTCACCACTGACGCTCTGGGTTTGAGGAGACTTTTCTCCTGCAAGTTGACATTGGAATTGAGTCCACTCTTCTGCGAGTGCTCCAGAGAAGACTGTAAGCCGAGGTCCCATGTGCTACCTCACATGTTGCATCTTGTGCACAAGGTTAGAAAGAATCCCAGCCATCTTTGGTAGGAGATTAGGCCAGCTATGGTCAGTGGTTTGGATGAGGAATTGTTTGTAGGCCTATTTGTATTTTGTTTGTCGTGTGTGTGTGTGTGGTGTGTGTGTGTGTGTGTGTGTGTGTGTGTGTGTGTGTGTGTGTGTGTGTGTGTGTGTGTGTGTGTGTGTGTGTGTTGTGGTGGGGGGAGAAGGGGGAGCTCGTGTGTGTGATTTTATTATCATTTTTGTTTGTTACAAATTTGAATAATTTGCAAGTATGATTATAGGACAATTTAGATGAAGGGTGAAAATTGTCCTCAAGCACTATTTGTTCTATCTGTCTGTCTGTCTGTCTGTCTGTCTGTCTATGTATCTATGTATCTATGTATTTATGTATCTATGTATCTATGTATGTAGGTATGTATCTATCTATCTATCCATCTATCCATCTATGTATCTATCTATCTATCCATCCATCTATCTATCTGTTTATCTATCTATCTATCTATCTATCTATCTATCTATCATCTATCTGTCTGTCTGTCTCTGTCTATATATGTCTGTCTGTCTATCTGTATGTCTGTTTGTCAATCTATCTGTCTCTTTGTCTGTCTGACTACCTGTTTCTGTTCTCTGTGTCTCTGTCTTTGTCTTTGTGTTTGTCTATATCTGTCTGTCTGTCTGTCTGTCTGTCTGTCTGTCTCTGTCTCTTCTCTCTCTCTCTCTCTCTCTCTCTCTCTCTCTCTCTCTCTCTCTCTCTCTCCTCTCTCTCTTCTCTTCTCTTCTCAGAACTTCAGCTTGCAACAGGTTGATATTTGTTTTTTTTTAATTAAACAAATCAAAACCTTAGCTTTCATACTCTACCCAACATTTCCAAAGATCAAAGACAATTCGTTTTTTGTTGTCTTACCACACCTAGAGTTAAACTTTTGTATCCAATCCAGCATGCAAAGCCTTATCTAAAGCTTCTGTCTGGATTGCCTGCATTCGCCATGTTTGCAAACAGGGTTCAAATTTATGGCGGCGTCTACAGGAAGAGGTCATTCCCGGGGCAAACCAATCGATTAGCTGGCTTCTTTTGGCGCGTAAAAATGTAGCCCACGTGATAACTGTTGTGCTTGTAGATCATGAGAATTGACACGTGTCAGCTTTTTGTTTTACTTCGTGAAATTGTATCCAGGCCAGGAGACAAATGTATAAAGTGTAAGAAGATTTTTTTTTTCAAGACAAGCAAAGACCAAAAAATTTAATGTAAGCCAGTGAGTTTGATTTAAAAAAAACAACATTTGCATGGTGCAATTTTTGTAGGTGTGTCCTAGAAAAGCCTTTTTCTACTTTTATTTATATAAACAACATTGTGTGTGTGTGTGTGTGTGTGTGTGTGTGTGTGTGTGTGTGTGTGTGTGTGTGTGTGTGTGTGTGTGCAAGCGCGCGTGCACGTGTGTGTATGTACATTTGAATTTGTTAACATTGTTAATTATTATTGGTTGTATGTGTAAGAATGTGTTGAATGCAAGCACTTTGATTTGTTTTTACAAGATATAGCACTATATAAATTCCATGCCTTCGTCACACACAGAGACTGAGCTGTTCATCAAGTGAACAAAAGAAAAACATTCTTTTCAACTCATGCACCTCCCCTCTCCCTCCCTCAAACCTCCCCTATTTTGTCTCCTCTCTACTCCAACCTCTACATCGAAAACTACCCCCCCCCTTCCCCCCCGCCTTCTTTTCCAGTCTTCCCCTTCCCTCTCCCAACCCCACCCCCTACCCTTCCTCCAATCTCTCCCCACCCTCCACTTTCTCTTTTAAGTCTTCCCTTATTTTCTGTCAAGCATCCCTGTACTTGGAAAACGATAAAATACTTGGGTGTATATTAAGGTCGAGTTGATCTGGCCCACTAAACTTCTGACAGCTTCTTTCAGTCTATCGTATGCAGGGGTTTTCGTTGGTCTTTTTGTGGTGGTGATTTTGTTTTTAACTTCTCAGCATACGTCTTTTCAATGGGACAATTAGCAAAATCATTAGACGACATCATACAGCCAAGACTGGGGTCGCAGCGTCATATGATCAGGGTAACCTGGTGTCTTTTCTTTCGTTTCGTTCCAGTGTCTCTGTTCTTTTGCTTTTCTTTTCTGTTCTTTGCTTTCTTTTCTTTCTTTCTTTCTTTCTTTCTTTCTTTCTTTCTGTTTGATTCCCTCCTCCTCCCTCTTCTTTTTGAATTTTTTTTTAAGAAGAATTCTTATCATTTTCTCTCTCTGTCTCCCCTCTCTG
>CM054138.1:49001951-49024451 GCA_028751875.1 Rapana venosa
TGTGTGTGTGTGTGTTGTGTGTGTTGTGTGTGTGTGTGTGTGTGTGTGTGTGTGTGTTCTTGCTTGTTTTTCTGTTTTCTTTCTTTTTTTTGTAGCTTATGCCTCCTTTCTTTTATTTTGTTCTTCAGTTTTCTTTTCTGTTTCCTTTTTTCTTCCTCTGTCCTTGTTTGGCTGACCTGTGTTTTTTTCTCCTTTTTTCCTTTTTTCTTTCTTTCTTTCTTCTTTCTTTTTTCGTTCGTTCGTTGTTGTTTTTTTGGTCTTATCTTCTCTCTTTAAATTCTCCCTCACCTTTTTTCTGTCTGTCTCGTCTTCTCTAAACTCTGTCTCTGTCTCTGTCTGTCTCTGTATCTTTCTTTCTTTTATTTTTTTATTTTTTACTTCACGTTTTGTTTGACTATTCTTTGCTCTTTTCAAATTTTTGTCTCTTTTTTTTTCTTTTCCGTCGTCTCCTTTCCATTTTTTAATCTAAAAATAACTTTTACATCTATTTTTTTCCCCCTCCCCTTTCTTCTGTTTAGTAGTTGTTTTTGTTTTTTTGTCCCTGTGTCCTTTCCAGCTGATCTTCTGAGCCTTTATACTCATTGTTCACGGGTGCTAGCCTCAGAGATGCTTTTATCCTCAATCTTTTTCTTCTTTTTTTTTTTGTCCGTGAAAAGCAGTAAAACCATTTGGCTTTTCAGAACTTTCATATGATGATTGTTTTCTTGTGTGTGTGTGTGTGTGTGTGTGTGTGGTGTGTGGTGTTGTGTGTGTGTGTGTGTGTGTGTGTGTGTGTGTTGTGTGTTCTTGCTTGTTTTTTTTCTTTTTTCTTTCTCTTTTTTTAGTGGCTTCTGCCTTCCTGGCGTTTATTTGTTTCTTCAGTTTCTTTTCTGTTTCTTTTTTTTCTCTCTTCTTTCTGGTCCTTTTTCGCTGACCTGTGGGTTTGTTTCCCTTTTTGTTTGGTTTTTTCTTTTCTTTTCGTTACTTTCTTTTTTCTTTTTTTTCTTTCTTTCTTTCTTCTTTCTTTTCTTTCTTTCTTTTCTTTCTTTCTTTCTGTCTTTTCTTTCTTTCTTTCTTTCTGTCTTTTCTTTCTTTCTTTTTTCTTTCTTTCTTTCTTTTCTTCCTCTCTCTCTCTCTCTCTCTCTCTCTCTCTCTCCCTCTCTCTCTCTCTCTCTCTCTCTCTCTTTCTTTCTTGCTTTCTATCTTTCTTCTTTCTTTCTTTTCTTCTTCTTTCTTTCTTTCGTTCTTTTTTTAAATTCTCCCCTCACCTTATTCTGTCTGATTGTCTGTCTGTCTCTGACTTTGTCTCTGACTCTGTCTCTGTCTCTTTCTCTTCTCTAAGTCTTCCCATTCTTTCTTTTCTTTATCTCTTTGGTTTAACTTCACCTTTCGTTTGATCATTTCAGTGTCCCTTCAAATTTTTGTCTTCCTTTTACTTCTTTCCGCGGTCATCTTTTCTTTTTTTTTAAATCTTCAAGATAACTTTACATCTAATTTTGTTTTTTTCTTTTTTTCCCTCCCCTTTCTTCTGTTCAGTAGTTGTTGTTTTTGTTTTCCCCCCCTGTCCTTTCCAGCAATCTTCTGACCCTTATACTCATTTTCACGCGCTAACCACAGAGATGCTTTATCCTTAATCTTTTCTTCTTTTTTTGTGTTGTCCGTGAAAAGCAGTAAAAACCATTTGGCTTTTCAGAACGTGTCATATGATGATTGTGTTCTTGTGTGTGTGTGTGTGTGTGTGTGTGTGTGTGTGTGTGTGGTGTGTGTGTGTGTGTGTGTGTGTGTGTGGTGTGTGTGTGTTCTTGCTTGTTTTTTTCTTTTTCTTTCTATTTTTTTAGTAGCTTCTGCGTCTGCCTTCCTGTCGGTTTTTTTGTTCTTCATTTTTGTTTTTCTGTTTCTTCTTTTTCCTTCTTCTGTCCTTTTTGGCTGACCTGTGGTGGGTTTTTTTTCTCCCTTTTTTTGGTTTTTCTTTTCTTTCTTTTTTCTTTTCTTTCTTTCTTTCTTTCTTTTGTCTTACCTTCTCTCTTTAAATTCTCCCTTCACCTTTTTCTGTTTGTCTGTCTGTCTCTGACTCTGTCTCTGTCTCTGACTCTGTCTCTGTCTCTGTCTCTCTCTCTGTCACTCTCTCTGTGTCTGTCTGTCTGTCTGTCTGTCTGTCTGTCTCTCTCTCTCTCTCTCTCTCTCTCTCTCTCTCTCTCTCTCTCTCGCTTCTCGAAGTCTTCCCATTCTTTCTTTTCTTTTTCTCTTTGTTTTTAACTTCACCTTTCGTTTGATCATTTCAGTGTCCCTTCAAATTTTTGTCTTCCTTTTTCTTCTTTCCGTCGTCATCTTTCCATTTTTTAATGTAAAAGATAATTTTACATCTAATTTTTTCCCCTCCCCTTCTGTTGTTCAGTGTTGTTTTTTGTTTTTTTGTCCCCTGCCCTTTCCAGCAATCTTCTGACCCTTATACACAGTTTCACGTGCTAACCACAGAGATGCTTTCTCCTCAATTTTGTCCGTGAAAAACAGTAAAAACCATTTGGCTTTTCAGAACGTTTCATATGATATGATGATTGTGTTCGTGTGTGTGTGTGTGTGTGTGTGTGTGTGTGTGTGTGTGTGTGCGTGCGTGCGTGCGTGCGTGCGTGTGTGTGTGTGTGTGTGTGTGCGTGCGTGTGTGTGTGTGTGTGTGTGTGTGCGTGTGTGTGTGTGTGTGTGTGCGTGTGTGGTGTGTGTGTTTGTGTGTGTGTGTGTGTGTGTGTGTGTGTGTGTGTGTTGTGTGTGTGTGTGTGTGTGTGTGTGTGTGTGTGTGTGTGTTCTTGCTCGTTTTTTCTGTTGTTGTTTTTTTTTAGTAGCTTCTGCGTCTTCCTTCCTGTCCTTTATTTTGTTCTTCAGTTTCTTTTCTGTTTCTTTTTTTTTCTCTTCTTCTTCTGTCCTTTTTGGTTGACCTGTTTTTTTTTTTCTCCCTTTGTTGTTGTTTTTTCTTTTCTTTTCTTTCTTTCTTTCTTTTTTTTTTTTTTTTTCTTTCTTTTCTTTCTTTCTTTCTTTCTTTCTTTCGTTTGTCTTACCTTCTCTCTTTAAATTCTCCCCCCACCTTTTTCTGTCTGTCTGTCTGTCTGTCTCTGACTTTGTCTCTGTCTCTCTCTTCTCTAAGTCTTCCCATTCTTTCTATTCTTTTTCTCTTTGGTTTAACTTCACCTATCATTTGATCAGTGTCCCTTCAAATTTTGTCTTCCTTTTTCTTCTTTCCGTCGTCATCTTTCCATTTTTTAATCTAAAAGATAACTTTACATCTAATTTTTTCCCCCTCCCCTTTCTTCTGTTTAGTAGTTGTTGTTTTTTGTCCCCTGTCTTTTCCAGCAATCTTCTGAGCCTTATACTCATTTTCACGTGCTAACCTCAGAGATGCTTTATCCTCAATCTTTTCTTCTTCTTTTTTTTGTCCGTGAAAAGCAGTAAAAACCATTTGGCTTTTCAGAACTTTCATATGATGATTGTGTTCTTGTGTGTGTGTGTGTGTGTGTGTGTGTGTGTGTGTGTGTGTGTGGTGTGTGTGTGTGTGTGTGTGTGTGTGTGTGTGTGTGTTCTTGCTTGTTTTTTTTCTTTTTTCTTTCTCTTTTTTAGTGGCTTCTGCCTTCCTGGCGTTTATTTTGTTCTTCAGTTTCTTTTCTGTTTCTTTTTTTTTCTCTTCTTCTTCTGTCCTTTTTCGCTGACCTGTGGGTTTGTTTCCCTTTTTTGTTTGGTTTTTCTTTTCTTTTCGTTACTTTCTTTTTCTTTTTTTTTCTTTCTTTCTTTCTTTCTTTCTTTCTTTCTGTCTTTTCTTTCTTTCTTTCTTTCTTGTCTTTTTCTTTCTTTCTTTCTTTCTTTCTTTCTTTCTCTTTCTCTCTCTCTCTCTCTCTCTCTCTCTCTCTCTCTCTCTCCTCTCTCTCTCTCTCTCTCTCTCTCTCTCTTTCTTTCTTGCTTTCTATCTTTCTTCTTTCTTTCTTTCTTTCTCTTCTTTCTTTTCCGTTCTTTCTTTAAATTCTCCCCTCACCTTATTCTGTCTGATTGTCTGTCTGTCTCTGACTTTGTCTCTGACTCTGTCTCTGTCTCTTTCTCTTCTCTAAGTCTTCCCATTCTTTCTTTTCTTTATCTCTTTGGTTTAACTTCACCTTTCGTTTGATCATTTCAGTGTCCCTTCAAATTTTTGTCTTCCTTTCACTTCTTTCCGCGGTCATCTTTTCTTTTCATTTTTTTTAAATCTTCAAGATAACTTTACATCTAATTTTCTTTTTTTCTTTTTTCCCCCTCCCCTTTCTTCTGTTCAGTAGTTGTTGTTTTTTGTATTTTTTGTCCCCTGTCCTTTCCAGCAATCTTCTGACCCTTATACTCATTTTCATGTGCTAACCAAAGGGATGCCTTCTCCTCAATCTTTTTTTTACTTTGTCCGTGAAAAGCAGTAAAACCCATTTGGCTTTTCAGAACGTGTCATGTTGATTGTGTTCGTGTTGTGTGTGTGTGTGTTGTGTGTGTGGTGTGTGTGTGTGTGTGTGTGTGTTTTCTTGCTTGTTTTTTTCTTTTTTCTTTCTCTTCGTTTTAGTTGCTTCTGTCTTCCTGTCTTTTATTTTGTTCTTCAGTTTCTTTTCTGTTTCTTTTTTTCTTCTTCTATCTGTTTTTGGCTGACCTTGGGTTTTTTCTCCTTTTTGTTTGTTTTTTCTTTTCTTTTCTTTTGTTTCCTTCTTTCTTTCTTTCTTTCTTTTCTTTCTTTCTTCTTGTTTCTCTCTTTTCTCTTTCTTTCTTTCTTTCTTTTCTCTACCTTTCTTTCTTTTTTCTTTCTTTCTATTCTCCTTTCTTTCTTTCGTTCGTTCTTTCTTTAAATTCCCCCCTCACCTTTTTCTGTCTATCTGTCTGTCTGTCTGTCTGTTTGTCTCTGACTGTCTCTGTCTCTCTCTCTTCTCTAAGTCTTCCCATTCTTTCTTTCTTTATCTCTTTGGTTTAACTTCACCTTTCGTTTGATCATTTCAGTGTCCCTTCAAATTTTTGTCTTCCTTTTACTTCTTTCCGCGGTCATCTTTTCTTTTTTTTAAATCTTCAAGATAACTTTACATCTAATTTTGTTTTTTTCTTTTTTTCCCTCCCCTTTCTTCTGTTCAGTAGTTGTTGTTTTTGTTTTCCCCCCCTGTCCTTTCCAGCAATCTTCTGACCCTTATACTCAGTTTCACGTGCTAACCACAGAGATGCTTTATCCTCAATCTTTTTTTCTTTTTCTTTTGTCCGTGAAAAGCAGTAGAAACCATTTGGCTTTTCAGAACGTTTCCGATGATGATCGTGTTCTTTTGTGTGTGTGTGTGTGTGTGTGTGTGTGTGTGTGTGTGTGTGTGTGTGTGTGTGTGTGTGTGTGTGTGTGTGTGTGTTCTTGCTTGTTTTTTCTTTTTTCTTTCTATTTTTTTAGTAGCTTCTGCGTCTGCCTTCCTGTCGGTTTTTTTGTTCTTCATTTTTGTTTTTCTGTTTCTTCTTTTTCCTTCTTCTGTCCTTTTTGGCTCACCTGTGGGTTTTTTTCTCCCTTTTTTTTGGTCTTTCTTTTCTTTTCTTTTCTTTCCTTCTTTCTTTCTTTTTTTCTTTCTTTTTCTTTCTTTCTTTCGTTGTATTTTTTGTCTTACCTTTTCTCTTTAAATTCTCCCCTCACCTTTTTCTGCCTGTCTGTCTGTCTGTCTCTGACTTTGTCTCTGTCTCTCTCTTCTCTAAGTCTTCCCATTCTTTCTATTCTTTTTCTCTTTGGTTTAACTTCACCTATCATTTGATCAGTGTCCCTTCAAATTTTGTCTTCCTTTTTCTTCTTTCCGTCGTCATCTTTCCATTTTTTAATCTAAAAGATAATTTTGCATCTAATTTGTTCCCTCCCTTTCTTCTGTTTAGTAGTTGTTGTTTTTTGTCCCCTGTCTTTTCCAGCAATCTTCTGAGCCTTATACTCATTTTCATGTGCTAACGTCAGAGATGCTTTATCCTCAATCTTTTCTTCTTCTTTTTTTTGTCCGTGAAAAGCAGTAAAAACCATTTGGCTTTTCAGAACTTTCATATGATGATTGTGTTCTTGTGTGTGTGTGTGTGTGTGTGTGTGTGTGTGTGTGTGTGTGTGTGTGTGTGTGTGTGTTCTTGCTTGTTTTTTTCTTTTTTCTTTCTCTTTTTTAGTGGCTTCTGCCTTCCTGTCGTTTATTTTGTTCTTCAGTTTCTTTTCTGTTTCTTTTTTTCCTTCTTCTTCTGTCCTTTTTGGTTGACCTGTGGGGATTTTTTCTCCCTTTTTTGTTTGATTTTTCTTTTCTTTTTCTTTCTTTCTTTTCTTTCTTTCTGTCTTTCTTTCTTTCTTTCTTTTGTCTTACCTTCTCTCTTTAAATTCTCCCCTCACCTTTTTCTGTCTGTCTGTCTGTCTGTCTCTGACTCTGTCTCTGTCTCTGTCTGTCTCTGTATTCCTTTTTTTTTTTTTTTTTTTTTTTACTTCACGTTTCGTTTGACCATTTCAATGATCTTCAAATTTTTGTCTTCCTTTTACTTCTTTCCGTGGTCATCTTTCTTTTTTTTTTTAAATCTTAAAGATAACTTTACATCTAATTTTGTTTTTTCCTTTTTCCCCCCTCCTCTTTCTTCTGTTCAGTAGTTGTTTTTTGTTTTTTTTTGTCCCCTGTCCTTTCCAGCAATCTTCTGACCCTTATACTCAGTTTCACGTGCTAACCACAGAGATGCTTTATCCTCAATCTTTTCTTCTTTTTTTTCTTTGTCCGTGAAAAGCAGTAAAAACTATTTGGCTTTTCAGAACGTGTCATATGATGATTGTGTTCTTTTGTGTGTGTGTGTGTGTGTGTGTGTGTGTGTGTGTGTGTGTGTGTGTGTTCTTGCTTCTTTTCTCTTTTTTCTTTATTTTTTTAGTAGCTTCTGCCTTCCTGTCTTTTATTTTGTTCTTCTGTTTCTTTTATTTTTCTTCTTCTTCTGTCCCTTGTGGCTGACCTGTGGATTTTTCTCTCTCCCTATTTGGGGTTTTTTCTTTTCTTTTCTTTTTTTCTTTCTTTCTTTCTTTCTTTCTTTCTATCTCTTTCTCTTTCTTTCTTTTCAAATTCTCTTTCCCCCCTGCCACCCCCACCCCTCCACACACACACACACACTGTCTATCTGTCTGTCTGCCTGACTCTGTCTCTGTCTCTCTCACACTAAAAAAAAGTGTGTCAATACTTATCTGCAACCCTTTGGAATAAAGATGATTCAGATTCTCTCTCTCTCTCTCTGTGTCTCTGTCTCTCTCTCTCTCTGTCTCTCTGAGTCTTCCTTCTTTTGTCTGTCCGTTTATCTGTCTCTGTCTCTGTCACTCACTCACACACTCACACACACACACACACACACACACACACACACACACACACACACACACACTAGCCACCCCAGCAACACCAATTCTCAGGACACGTCTCGTTTTAACCTTCCTACCTACCTACCTACCTACCTGAAAGCAAAGCGACAACATGTCCCATGCAGTAAGTTTGGCTTTTCAACATCCGAAGCTGCGAGTTACTTCCCTTCGTCCTGTGTCGGGGCGCGTGAGGTCTCTTAGGCTGCACACGGTATTAAAAAATCACTCTTTTCCTTCTGTTTTTCTATGTAACTCACATTCATACCGCACGTACTAAGGCATCCACAGAAATAAAAACCACTTTTTGTGAAAGACTGGCCTCTGACTCAAAACTCATGTGATTTTGAACAAATTTGGTAGGTTTGAAATTTTTTTTATTTTTCAGCAAACACAGTCCTTTGTCGTCTTCTAGCTTCCTTACCGCAATATGCATGCGCGGGGTCAACGCTGTAGGAATACAGGCAAACCTCATTTGATGTTTATTTCCAACTTTCTCGTGACTACCTGGTATTGCTCTATGTCCTCAATCCAAAAAACAAGTGCACAGTCCATTTTTTCATGTTTAAAAAATCTGTGAAAATCAACAACATTTTTTTCCACTCGCACTCTGTACAAGATACTACGTGACCCCCAAATTAATACCGGTGTGTAGCCTTACACCCTTTCTCTGTCCGTGTCCATCTGAGGTGTGGGGACATAAGGCTTATCGCCAAGTTGAACAAGCACATCTCTATGCATGTAAATGATTCCTGCATGTGAGAAACAAAACAGCTAATGATGTTGTATATGGTGAACTAGGCCGTTTTCCACTGTGGATTACAGCTATTACCAGATGTGTGAAATACTGGCTAAGACTCTTGAAACAACCTGAAGAGAGGTATTCAAAAAAGGCATATAGAATGTTATTAGCTTTGCATGAGAAAGGCCATGTGACATGGGTAACCCACTTAAAGAATAGTCTTTATGATAATGGGTTTGAACAAGTCTGGCTCTTTGGATGTGGCTATGAAAAGACTTTTATGAAAGAGCTTAAAGAAAGGCTACACAGCAGTTTCTGTTTCCATTGGCGAAACCACATGGATTCAAACCCACGATTTTCCATATATGGTAGAATTAAACACGTCTTTGTGATAGAACGTTATGTTGATATTCTATAAGTTGAAGGTTACAGAAATATCCTGGCACAATTTAGGATGGGTGTATCACAGTTGAATGTACGCAAATATCGCTTTTCACCTACAAATGAGAATACGCATGCCCTACATGTCTAGACAGGAAAGAAGATGAAGGACACTTTGTATTTAGATGTCCCCTATACCAGGAGATTAGACAGCAGTACAAACTTAACGTTGATGTTGGTGTTAACCTAGACAAAGCGCTTTTCAGTGTACTAGCTTGCAATTCACAAGCATTTCTAGTAAATCTCGCCAAATTCCTTTTAGCTGCATTTAAACTCAGACAGAACTTTATTGAAAATATGAGTAATTAAAAGTGAATCACTTCCAGGATTAAGATTGTTTCCATCTGCGCTCAGCAGTTGTTTGTTTTGTTTGATTTTTTTCTTTCAGTGAACATGTTCATGTAGTACCAGTATTGTGTTTCTTGATCATTTTATATATTATGTCAGAATAATGTTTATGTTTCCCCCCATGAAAGGGGCTGTTGGCCTGTATTCATTATATTTCAGACTTCAGAGTTCAGTTCAGAGTTCTCTGTCCGTGTCTCTGTCTGCCTGCCTGTCTGTCTGTCTGTCTCTGTGTGCCTGCCTGCCTGCCTGTCTGTCTGTCTGTCTATATGTCTGTTTGTCTGTCTATATGTCTGTCTGCGTGTCTGTGTCTGTCTCTCTGTCTGTCTCTGTCTGTCTGTCTGTCTATATGTCTGTCTGTCTATATGTCTATCTATATGTTTGTCTGTCTGCGTGTCTGTGTCTGTATCTTTGTCTGTCTCTGTCTGTCTGTCTGTTCCTCTGTCTCTCTCTGTCTCTGCCTCTGTGTCTCTTTCTGTCTGTCTGTCTCTCTCTGTGTCTCTTTCTATCTCCCTCTCTCTCATATGCTCTTTCTCTCTCTGTGTTTCTGTCTTTGCCTGTCTGTCTGTCTCTTCCTCTTTCCGTGTTTCTCTGTCTCTCTCTCTCTCAGTATGTCTGTCTCTTCCTCTTTCTGTGTTTCCCTGTCTCTGTCTCTCTCTCTGTCTCATTGTCCCTGACTGTCTCTGTCTCTGTCTGTCTCTGTCTCTCTCTATCTCTCTCCGTCTCTGTCTCTGTCTATCTGCCTCTCCCCCCTCTCTCTCTACCTCTCTCTTCCTCTCTCTCTCTCCCTCTACCATCCCCCTCCCCCCCCCCCCACTCCCCGTGTTTGTTTGTAGCAACAAAGAAGAACAACAAGAAGAGGAGGAAGAAGAAGACATTTGAACGGAGCAAAGAAAAATCGACAGATATCACTAGGAAAGTAAGAAAAGAAAACAGAACCCGAGTTCCAAATCAAAGAAAAGGAATAAAAATAATAAAGTAAATAAAAAAATAAGAAAACAAACAAACAAACAAGAAACAAACACACACAAAAAACAAAAACCCAAGGGGCAAAAAAAAGTAACCCAACACCACCACAACAAAATACTAAGAAGGAGAATGTTTTGTTTGAGGGGGAAGAAAAGGCAAAATGGCACATAAAAGAGAAGAAAAAGTAAAGAAGACGAAAAAGAAGATGAAGAAGAAGAAGAAGATGAAGAAGAAGAAGGAGGAGGAGGAGGAGGACGAAGAAAAAGAAGAAGAAGAAGATGATGATGAAGAAGAAGACGAAGAAGAAGACGAAGAAGAAGGAGGAAGAGGAGGAGGAGAGGAGGAGGAAGAAGAAGAAGAAGAAGAAGAAGTAGAAGAGGAGGAGGAGGTGGAGGAGGAGGAGGAGGAGACAAGAAAGCAATGACGAGAATAAAACCAGAAGAAAGCAAAAAATAAAGAAAAGTGAATGGAAAGGGGGAAAAAACCCTCCACAAAGAAACAAAGGGGAAAAAAGAATCGTTGTAAAGACTGATAGAGATGAAAAAGAATAACTGGAAGAAGGTTTATATATACAAATGTTTATGTAAAGAAGAAGAAAAAGAAGGAGGGGGAGGAGGAAGAAGAAGAAGGAGGAGGAGGAGGATGAGGAGGAGAAGAAGGAGGAGAAGGAGGAGACGGAGGAGAAGGAGATGAAGGAGAAGGAGATGAAGAAGAAGAAGAAGAAGAAGGAGGAGGAGGAGGAGGAGACGGAGGAGAAGGAGATGAAGGAGAAGGAGATGAAGAAGAAGAAGAAGAAGAAGAAGCAGGAGGAAGAGGAGAGGAGGAGGAGGAGGAGGAAGAGGAGGAGGAGGAGGAGGAGGAAAAGGATAAGAAGAAGAACAACAAGAACAAGAACAAGAACAACAACAACAACAAAAACAAGAGCAACAACAACAGCTACGATAATGCTGACGACGACGATAACAAAGAAGAAGCAGATGAAGAAGCTGCTGCTGCTGCTGCTGCTGATAATGATGATGATAATCATGATGACAAGAAAAAGAAGAAAGACAGAAGAGAGACAGAACGGAGCAAAGAAAAACCGACAGATACCACTAGGAAAGTGAGAACAGAAAACAGAATGCGAGTTTCAAATCAAAGAAAAGGAATAAAAATAATAAAGTAAATATAAAAAGAAAAGAAAAGAAACAAACAAACAACACCCCCCCCAAAAAAAAAACACAAAAAAAACAACCAAAAAATCCCAGGGCAAAAAAAAAACCCCAACACTATCACCAACAAAATACTAAGAAGGAAAATGCTTTGAGGGAGAAAAAAAGTGCAAAATGGCACAAAAAGAGAAGAAAAAGTACAGAAGAAGAAGAAGAAGAAGAAGAAGAAGAAGAAGAAGAAGAAGAAAAAAGAGGGAAAAAAGAAAGAACAAGAACAAGAAGAGCAAAAACAAAAACAGCTACGAAAATGATGACAACAACAACAACAACAACAACAAGAAAAAGAGGACGAAGAAGCCTCTGCTGCTGCTGCTGCTGCTGCTGCTGCTGCTGCTGCTGCTGCTGCTGCTGCTGATAATGATGATAATAATAATAATCACGATGACAAGAAAAAGAAAAACAGAAGAGAAACAAAACTGAACAAAACAGAAAAAAGAGAGAAATAAACAAGGAAAGAAAAGGACACTAGTAAACGAATTTAATATAACACGAAAAAGAGAACGAACTGAAATTCTTTTCTTTATTCTTGTAACCCCCAACTCCTTTAAAACAAAGAAAGACTAACCAGCTTCCACCCAAACGACAAGAAGCCAGAACAACAAAACAAAAAAGCCCCTAAAGACCTTGACACGAAGCACAATGACACCTTTCTGGACGAAATGGCAAATGACACCCAAATAAGCCTTAAACGGCTGCCACAGCCCCATAACTAACGGTGTAAATTCCTCGCCAACGGGCTGGACACAATATAACGGATTACAGCCAAAGATTACGACCTGTACTTCGCTCCCGAGAAAATAGCTCACGAAAAAATGTTCATTTTAATAAAAATGTGAACTTGAACCAGAAAAGCTAAGGTGTAAAAGGAAAATTGGGAAGGAGGGGGATGAGGGAAGGGATGGGAGGGAGGATTAGATCCGTGTATGACAGATAAGCATGGGACGAAAGGTTATGAAGCGTATAAAAAGCATGTGAAGGTTTGGTCCATCTTTGTAAGTAGGATTTTGAGGATGCTATCACAATGCGTCCTCTTACGCCTTCTTCTGGGCTTTTAATTCTTCAAAGAGGCTAACTATGGGGCATAAGGGCATGTTCTTATAAGATTGCACTCTCGCGGTGTTGTGTTTTTTTTTTTTAAATGACGGAAATCTCAGAATTAGATGAGAGAGAGAAAAAAAAGAAGTGTGTAATGAAAGGTTTTATTTTCTCCTGTGCATAGAAGCGAAAGTCCATTCCTCGTGTTTTATCACAGGCTATCTTAGCAAGTCCGTGAGGTAATAAACGGGATATGAAGCTTGTTGGAATAATAGAATTATGCAATTTAAAATCGTAAAAGGTGACACGCGTAAATTATGCCAGAAGGAAAGCAATACAGAAAGAAATAAAGAAAGAAAGAAAAAAAGAAAGAAAGAAAGAAAGAAAGAAAGAAAGGAGAAAAGAAATGTTACATAACAAACCAAGCAACAATAAAAACAAACCAAACAAAAAACAAAACACGAATCTGTCACACACGCATACACATACAAATACACACACGGATGCACACTCACAGGTGCACGCGCACACACAACACACAGGTGTACGCATATACACATACGCACGCACACATGCACTTACATGCACTCACGCGCTCGCACGCACGGACAGACACCCCCCCCCCCCTCCACACGCGCGCGCAAACACACACACACACGCGCGCGCGCGCGCGCGCGCGCGCGAGCACGCACGTGTGGAAAAATACAGGAATGTAAAACTTGTAATTAAAAAAAAATCAAAGAAATAAATGACAATCTCTCTCTCTTCCTCCTCTCTCTCTCATCTCTCTCTCTCTCTCTCTCTCTCTCTCTCTCTCTCTCTCTCTCTCTCTCTCTCCTCTCCTCTTCTCTCTCTCTCTCTCTCTCTCTCTCTCTCTCTCCTCTCTCTTCTCTCTCTCTCTTCTCTCTCTCTCTCTTTCTCTCTTCTTCTCCCTCTCTCTCTTCTCTCTCTCTTCCCTCTCTCCTCTCTCTCTCTCTCTCTCTCTCTCCTCTCTCTCTTCTCTCCTCTCTCTCTCTCTCTCTCTCTCTCTCTCTCTCTCCTCTCCCTCTCTCTCCTCTCTCTCTCTCTCTCTCTCTCTCTCTCTCTCATTCTCTCCTCCTACTCTCTCTCTCTCTCTCTCTCTCTCTCTCATCTCCTCTCTCTCTCTCTCTCTCTTTCTGAAATTAAACATAATGAAGAACACGATACTTAGGAAATTTTATATCTTTTACGTGCAAAGATGGAGCCGTAAAACTCGTGAAAACAGAAACATATTAAAGTTGATTGATTATTGTCTTTTGTATTGAACTAATTCTGTGTAGATACGCTCTATATTACCACCGCACCACTCCCCAACAACAGCAACAGCAACAGCAAGAAGAGTAATATCATCATCGTCATCATCATCGTCGTCGTCATCATCATCGTTGTTATCGATGTCGTCGTCGTCATCATCGTCGTCGTCATCATCACAATCATCATCGTCGTCGTAGTCGTCGTCACGTCCTCATTATCGTCGTCATCATCGTCGTCGTCGTCGTCGTCGTCGTCATCGTCCTTTCTCATCATCGTCGTCGTCGTCGTCGTCGTCATCATCATCATCATCATCATCATCAAGAGCAATATTATCATCATGACCACCATCACTACCACCATCATCACCATCATAACAAACATCATCGTCATAATCATCACCATCGTCATCATCATCACAACCACCACCACCCCACGCACCTCCACCCCTCCCCCCAACCACCACCACCACCATCACCATCATTATCATCATCATCATCATCATCATCATCATCACCACCACCACCACCACCACCACCACAAAAACAACAGCAACACCACCACCACAACCACCACCACAACAACAACAGCAACACCACCACCACCACCAACAACAACAACAACAGCATCAGCAGCAACAACACAACAACAACATTAACAACAGCCACCACCTACAAATCAACATGATCTTGAATATTGTCGGCTCCCAAATGCTACTGTTTAAAAGAACGACGGTAAAGCAAGCATAAGTCTGTAGTGTGTCAATCAACTTGATTGCCAAGGATTAAGAATGGCTTAAAGGCAAAAATCAAAGCAGGCAGAAACTCTATGGAGAGTTGCACAGCAGCTCTTTAGAGAAGAGAAAAGCACCATGTTCATTGCAAGAGGCCTCTGTGGTGTCCTTAAATGATTTTCTTGTCGCTAACTGGATTAAGAGGTCAGGATAGCTCAGTGGTCAGAGCACTCGCTTTCCCCTGCTAAGGTTAAGCAGAAGCGAGCTTGGTTATCAGTTTGGATGGGTGACCGTTTGCGCGCCTTGGCTTCAGGACAGTACCCCAGTTCACCCAGCTGTAAATGGGTACCTGCTCTCTTTAGGTAAAGCAGTAAGGGAGAGGAGATGGGCGCCGCCCTCAATATGCTGACCCCTTGAGAAGTTGAGGTCTCTGACGCCTCGCTCCCCTACGACCACATAGGTTATGGGAACACCTTTACTTTTACCTTTAACTGGATTAACCTGCTCAACTGCGCGAATCCAGTCCAAACGGAACTGACAACAATTTTAAAACTGCTTTAGCACATCGTTGTCTTTCAACACACATGAAAACAGGACCCAAAATTGTAATAATAACAAGATACTGAATAAACAAAAACTTTGTTGTGAGGCTGCAAATGTTAAACCGAGTACTCCCTAAATTTTTCTATGAAAAATCTGTTAATTTATTTATTTGCACGCTCACAGAGACTATGGGAATTTGTCAGATTTGGAAATCGTCTGTCTGGCGATATATAATATATATATATATATATATATATATATATATATTTATATATAGTGTATGGAATTTATATAGCGCTGAATCTTGTAAAGCAACAAATCAAAGTGCTCAGATGACTTTAAAAAAAATTATGAGTGTGTATGCGGTTTTTTGTTTTTTTGAAATTTGTCATCTGTTCCCACCGGCACACAATGGCCTACTCTTTTGAACAGCGGAACAGGATTTAACGTGTGCGCGAGATGTTCTGCATGCGTTCGCACACGGGGCCTCGGTTTATAGTCTCATCCGAAGGACTTTGACATTCAGCTCGATTTTTTTGTCAAACTTGGAAGAAAGGGCGAGGCTGAGAATCGAACCCAGAACCTCATGGTTTACTTGTTGGCAGGCAAACGTCTTAACCATCCTACCACCTTCCTTCCTGAGGATAATGGAATAATCACTCATTTGCTCTTTTACATCCAGTCCCCGTGTGTATGCGGTTTTGTAAATTCTGTCATCTGTTCCCATCGGCACACAATAGCAGTCTGTGCATTGGCAGCCCACCTGGTGAAGGAAAGGAGAAGGTCAGTTTTGAACAACAGGACATTTCCAGATCCAGGGAGGAATTCTTGTCCCCGTTGAGTCTGTCCACTTTCCGACAACAAGAACCACTCTACGACACATCAGACGCCTTTTAATTTACGATTAAACAAAGTGGACACAAAAAGGCAATAACCTATTAGCAGTTATACAGATTTGGGAAAGGGTAATTTCTTTATTTAGATCTAAATGTAGACGATGTGAGTTAGAGACAGAGACATAGATAGATAGATAGATAGATAGATAGATAGATAGAAAGAAGAGAGAGAGAGAGAGAGAGAGAGAGAGAGAGAGAGAGAGAGAGAGAGAGAGAGAGAGAGAAGAGAGAGAGAACGAGAGAGAGAGAGCGAGAGCGGGCGAGAGAGAACGAGCAACAAAAAGACAGAGACAGAAAAGCAGCGACAAAAAGACAAGAGACGTAGGTAGAACGATAGATAGAAAAATAGAACGATAGATAGGCAGACAGACAGATAAATAGATAGATAGATAGAGCGAGAGAGGGGAGAGACAGAGACAGAGAGACAGACACACAGACAGACAAACAGAGAAAGAGACAGACAGAAGTAGAGATAGAGACAGAGAGACAGAGACGCAGGTGGGTAGAATGAGAAAAGAGGCACAAGTCGAAAGCTAATAATTATTTGTGTCAATGCATTCTTTTATCCCTTTGTGCGCATGTAAAACGGCAAGCATGATCTCGTTATGATCACCTGGAGGATCATCTTTCATAAAGAAGTTTCTCATTGTTCTTCATCACTAGGAGCGGGATAGCCTAGTGGTTAGAGCATTGAACTCGTGATCTGACGGCCAGGGTTCGAGCCACCACTGAGGTACCTGTTCAAGGGGATTGTTTTCTCCTGGATTTAAACCCTATGAGAACCTTCTAACGATCGTGAAAAAGCGTAAACTTAAATGGTATGGGCATGTCACAAGATCCAAAGGACTTGCAAAGACAGTTTTACAAGGCACTGTCCAAGGAGGAAGAAGAAGAGGCAGACCAAGGAAGAGCTGGGAGGATAACATCAGCGAATGGACAGGCCTAGAACTCAACAAAACCCTGAGAAAGGCAGAACAGAGAGAGGAATGGAGGGAACTGGTTGTTGAGTCTTTGAGGGTGCCCCCACGGTCGTCAGACTACGGGACAGATAGATAGATAGATAGATAGACCAACTCTACTCTCCCCGAAAGCCTTCGGATGAGACTATAAACCGAAGTCTCGTGTAAGAACGCACGCCGAACATCTTGTGCACACGTTTAAACCCATTCCACCTTTGGAAATAGTAGGTCAGTGCATGGCAGTAGGAACGGATGACGAAGTTTCAATAATGCTTGCACATTGGTGATGTGTTTTAGACATTATCCCCGAAGATGGAATGCGGTTACCTTTCACTTTCACCTTCACCTAACTCGTTGTCTGGTCGGCAGTTGGAGCACATCTGAATAATTTGCATCCAGCCTCAACTCTTCGTGGTTCCCAGCCTTCCATAGTAAGTTTTTTCCACTCAAGGTCCATTCTCTAATGTTTTCTTCCCATCATTTTCTCAACTTTCATTTTTGTCTCTCATCTTGAACTCTTACCTGCATGACAGCCTTTGCCTGTCCAGATATTCGTGTGATGTGCCCGTACCACTTCAGCTTGCGTGTTGTTGTGTTTTGTTTATGGCCCAATGGTATTTTCAAATCGAGTTTTCACTTCCTCGTTGGTTATGTGATCTCTGTACGAGATCCCAAGAAGTTTGCGAAAGCATCTCATCTCCATAGCCCTTTCTGATCTATTCTGGTGTAGTTGTGGTTTTTTTGTGTGTAACAGTTATTTTCGTTTATCTTGACCTGATTTTTCTATCGGGAATGACTACTTTACTTTTTAGTATTTTTTCTGCAAGCTGAGCAACAGTACTGTACTTTGATAAAAAAAAATTTAAGAAAGTCATAAATAAGACAAGATAACAGAGAGGGAGCAAGAACCGAGCTTTGTGGTATGCCCATGAGGACACTCTTGAATGATGAGTATATTCTTCGGACTTTTCAGAACAGATTGATCTCTCAGACAACAAAGTTGTAAGGTACTGAAGCATTATCCTATTTAATCCAATGCTTGTTATATGCATGAATCTACCGTGATAAATTGTGTCGGAAGCCTTTTCAATGTCTAAAACGTAGCAAAAGTACTTTTACTCCTAGAACACAATTTCTGGATGTGATGCGCTAATTTCAGTCAGAGGTTAGCTGTACATTGTCCAGTCTAAAAATACAGCATTGTCTGATGGAAATAGATTTTTCTTTTCACAAAAGTTAAATGTATGGACACTTTTGACCCCCCCCCCCCCCCCCAAATGCACACATGGTAATTTAGAAGTGGGAGCAGTTGGTCCCTATCTACACCTACACGTTGATAAATTTGACAACGCTGACATGAATAATGGGATTTTGAATGTGCATATTTTGGGAATTAAGGCACTGGCAGATCTGAACTTGAAGTTGACCTGGGATATCGTAAAAAACCCCACCCAAACAACCCACCCTTAATTCACCCTTGAACCCATTACTTCATGGACCTAATGGACTGAAGTGGAACAGTCTTAACTAATTGGCTACAGCTTCCGTGGGTTTGTCCCTTTAAGAATGCCCGCTACTTTCGCAGACTGTTTCCAAAGACAAGGCAGAGTGTCATTATTTTCTCCAACATCTTTGGGGGAAAAAAAATTTAATCTGAAAAAAGAAACTTTTTGCAAACTAAAGGCATGAATTGATTTTGATGGGACATGCTATTAAAAGCAACTGCTGGATGTATGTATGATGTGCTAAGTACTTTCGGCGAGTTTGTTTAAAGCTGATTTATGCCTTTTAAAGGTGGTTTATTCAATTGCGATTCATTGCAGCCAGCGAAGTACTATGGACACAATCTGTCATGATTTGTGTGTATACATCTAAACCTCACCTCTCCTCATCTACCCCATAGTCTAGCCGATCGTTGGGGCACCACTGAAGATTTTGCAACCAACTTCCTCCACGCCTCGCGGTTTTCAGCATTCCATACAGGACTTGATCAAAATCACTTATTGTCCTGTCAAAATCATGAAACCGCATCTGCTATGAGACAAATGGAGGACCGTCTGCGCGACCTTGGCTTCAGTACAGTCCCCCAGTTCACCCAGCTGTAAATGGGTACCTACCTGCCTCTTTAGGGTCAGGGAAGGCAAAGTAGCGAGGGAGAGGAGATGGGCGCCGCCCTCAATATGCTGGCCCTAGAGAAGTGAGGTCTCTGACGCCTCACTCCCCTACGACCACATATACTTTATGGGACACCTTTACCTTTTACCTTTTATGAGACTAATACTAAAAATCTGTGTTATTCTTATACGAAAATGTCAAAAGACTAAAGGAAGAAAGTAAATGCAAAAAGAGGAATTTGGGGAGAAGCAGGAAGCCTGGTCTTTGTGAGGAAGTGGTTCTCTATGTGTTCCCCCATCACTCCTCATCTATCCGTTATGCTTGTTGAGAGATGCATCACTGAATTAAAGTTACCCGTTTTTACCTCTCTTCAAAGGAAACGAAAGTCATCCATCTTCTTTATAGACTTAATACACTCGTAATACTTTTGCGATTTTGACATTGATCATGGAATACATGCAGTCAGTTGAACAATACTGGGAATGGACTATGTTTTTAAAAAAAATGTATACCAGTCTCCCCCTTCCCCTCCACTCCTCCCCCCTCCCCTCTTCCCTTTCTGCATTTCAATTTTTCACCCTCCCTCTAACAAGTCAAACTTCGAGGTCCAAATACCATTAATCTCTAACCCCCCCCCCCCCCCCCCCCCTCCCTGTGTGTGTGTGTGTGTGTGTCTCTCTCTCTCTCTCTCTCTCTCTCTGTGCCCCCCTCCCCTTCTCTGTCTGTGTCTCTCTGTCTCTCTGTCTCTGGGTGTCTCTCTGTCTGTGTGTCTCTCTGTCTCTCTCGCTGTCTGTCTCTCTGCTCTGTCTCTGTGTCTCACTGTCGCTGTCTCTGTCTCTCTGTCTGTCTCTCTGTCTCTGTCCCTCTCTCCCTGCTCTCTGTCTCTCTGTATCTGTCTATCTCTGTCTCTCTCTGTCTCTCTCTGTCTCTGTCTCTCTCCATCTCCCCTCTCTCTGCCTATCTCTGTCTCTCTGTATCTGTCTCTCTCCCTCTCTCTCTGTGTCTGTCTCTCTCTCTCTCTCCCCCTCTCTCTGTCGGTCTGTCTCTCTGTCTGTCTTTCTGTCTGTCTGTCTCTCTGTCTGTCTGTCTGTCTTCTCTCTCTCTCTCTCTCTCTCTCTCTCCCCTCTCTCTCTCTCTCTCTCTCTCTCTCTCTCTCTCTCTCTCTCTCTCCCCCCCTCTCTCTCTCCCTGGCTTTGTGGCAGTGGTGGCGACGTCACCGCTAATTTATGGTAGTGATGTATCACTCCACAAGCTCTTAACCTAATGCACCATTCCTTTCTACGCTGTGCACCCCGCCGACATCATAAGTCCTCCAGAGCAATATCCCCCCCCCCCCTCTCTCTCTCTCTCTCTCTCTCTGTCTCTCTGCTCTCTCTCTCTCTCTCTCTCTCTCTCTCTCTCTCTCTCTCTCATCTCTCTCTCTCTCTCTCTCTCCTCTCTGTGTCTTTCTCCAAACTTTCCAACTAGCATCTTCTTCCCACCATTTCCTTCTCTCCTCATTTCGTCGTCGTCTCTTCTTTTTCTTCTGTTGAGCCCCAGACCTGGAGCCCAAAGCAGCAGAATCACCAATCATTCCCAGTCTTTCTTTATTCACACACACACTACACACACACACAACACACACACACACACACACACACACGCACACACACACACACACAACACACACACACACACACACACTACACACACACACACACTACCACACACACACACACACACACACACACACACACACACACCACAAACACACACACACACACCACACACCAAAACACACACACACACACACACACACACACACAGATTAGGTTTTTTATTCTATGTCTGCATATACATTATCTTTTTTCTCGCTTTTTTTTTCTTTAGATAGATGGCTTGATGAAAAAAAGCAAATGCACTGCTTATTCAATGTACCATCTGAAAATAAAAGTTTGACTTTGACTTTGAAGTTAGACACACACACACACACACACACACACACACACACACACACACACACACACACACACACAACACACACACAAACACAAACACACACACACACACAACACAACACACACACACACACACACACACACAAACACAAAACACACACACACACACAAAGACTTGACCCTCTCCTCCCCTCCACCTCCACCCTCCCAACCACCCCACCCCCCAACCCTCAACCAACTCTCCTCCTCACCTTTCTACCAAAACCTCCCTCCCCACCCCCCACCCCCCCTCTCTCTCTCTCTCTCTCTCTCTCTCCCTCCTCTCCCACTTCCCCAACCCCACCCACGTGTCTCTCTCCTCTCTCTCTCTATCTCTCTCTAATCTCCTTTTTGCCGCCACCCACCCCTCCCTCCCCTCCCCCAAACCCCCCTCCCCCAACCCCCTCAACGCCCCCCCCCCCCCCCCCAGCACCCCCCTCCCCCTTACCCCTCCCCTCGAAGTCAATTACGGGGGGCCACGGGCAGATCACTCTTAAAAAACAAGCAGGGATAACTCTTGACAGCAACACGTGAATCAACTGGATCCCCGCGCGGCCCTTGCTCGCGCACGCGCACGCGCGCTCGGCAGTCGATAGCGCCCCTTGCAAGTAGTAGTCCAAGGAGCGAGCGTGGGTATTGATCGGGCCCCGGGGCAAAAGAGGGAGCGAATAATGAGGCTGATTATTTGCAATCTAATCTGCCTTCCTGCCAAGTCTTTCAAAATCGGATACAGTTTTAATTGTAAAAGCTGAACCTCGTATTCGGCCATTTTTCTTGTTAGTTGCAATGTAATGACTTTTCCTTTTTCTTTTTTTTTTCTACTTTTTTCGTTTTCTTCTTTCTTCTTCTTCCTCCCGCCGCTCTCCTCTCTCTCTCTCTCTCTCTCTCTCTTCTCTCTCTCTCTCTCTCTCTCTCTCTCTCTCTCTCTCTCTCTCTCTCTCTCTCTCTCTCTCTCTCCTCTCTCTCCTCCCTCCTCCCCCCCCTCTCTCTCTCTCTCCTCTCCTCTCCTTTCTCTCTCTCTCCCTCTCTCTCCCAACCTCTTTTTCTCGCTTCAGTTTTGTTGTTCGTCTCTTTTCAGAGTATGTGTTTCTTCTTTGTTTTCTTTCTTTTTTTGGTGTTATCTTGTGTGTGTTGGGGGTTTGTTCTTCTCTCTCTCTCTCTCTCTCTTTCTCTCTCTCTCTCTCTCTCTCTTCTCTCTCTCTCTCTCTCTCTCTCTCTCTCTCTCTTCTCTCTCTCTCTCTCTCTCTCTCTCTCTCTCTCTCTCTCTCTCTCTCTCTCTCTCTCTCTCTCTCTCTTGTGCGCGCTCGCGCGCGCGCGTGTGTGTGTGTGTGTGTGTGTGTATGTGTGTGTGTGTGTGTGAGTAAGTGAGTGAGTGATCTTTGCTTTCTGAGTTCTTGTCGTGTGTGTGCGCGCGTGCGCACGCGCACACACATATGTCCACGCGCTTGCCTATATATATATATATATATATATATATATATATATATATATATATATATATATATATATATATGCGTGCATGAATGTGCGTGTGTGTGTGTACGTGCATACGTATGACTGTGTGTCAGCGTGTGAGTGTTTCTGACTGCTGTACGTGCATGCGTGCACACACACACACACACACACACACACACACACACAACATTGGTTTGAGTGTAGGTGAGGAGGAAGAGGAGGAGGAGGAGGAAGTCGGAAGTTGAGGGAAAAGGGGAGAAGGAGGGAATGGGGGAAGGGGTAGACGGGCATATTGAGGGTACAGGTGGATGGGGTAGAGGAGGTTTTATCTTTTAAAAAAACACAAAAAGAAACAAAATCATACTGGGAGGATGGGACAGCTAGCCCTGCAGGAGAGAGAAAAAGAACTGCTAAACTGATAGACACGCCGAAAGCTGTCACACACACACAGAGGATTTTGATAAGATAATGCAGA
>CM054138.1:49029451-49034451 GCA_028751875.1 Rapana venosa
CCCCCTTCCGACTCCATCCCCCAAACACACACAGAGCCTATCTCTGTCGCTGTCTCTGTCTGTCTGACTCTCTGTCTCGATCTTCATCTGTCTTTTTCCGACTGTCTCTGTCTGGCTCTCTGTGTCTTCCTCTGTCTGTCTTTGTCTGTCTGTCTGTCTCTGAATCTCTGTCTCTCTGTGCTGTCTGTCTCTGTCTGTCTGACTCTGTCTCGGTCTTCCCCTCTCTGTCTCTGTCTGTCTTTGTCTCTCTGTCTCTGCCTCTGTC
The DNA here is from genome assembly GCA_028751875.1 of Rapana venosa. Classification (NCBI taxonomy): domain Eukaryota; kingdom Metazoa; phylum Mollusca; class Gastropoda; order Neogastropoda; family Muricidae; genus Rapana; species Rapana venosa. The sequence goes on from CM054138.1 coordinate 49,029,717, forward strand.
TGTCTCTGCTGTCTGTCTGTTTGTCTCTGCTGTCTGCCTAGGGCAAAGGCCAGCTGCCAAATGTAAAGACTGAATCTTTCATTGCTGTGTTGAGCACACTTAGCGTTTGGCTTGTCGTTTCTCTATTGTAAAGAGTGTGTATATGTATGTATAATTTTTTTAAAATAATAAAACTTTGTTTACATCAAGGGCCAGGGCCGGATGGAAAAAAAACCCTGTATGTTAGTACTTATCTGTTACCCTTGGAAATGCAGATCATCAATCAATCAATCAATCAATCTGTCTGTCTGTCTGTCTGTCTGTCTCTGTCTGTCTGTCTCTCAGGAGTTAACATCAGTGCAGACTCCGCTCTCCCCCGGATGAGACTATTAAACCGAGGCCCCGTGTGTGAACGCACGCAGAACATCTTGCGCACACGTTAAACCCTGTTCCGCTTTTCGAAAGAGTAAGCCATTGTGCGCCGGTGGGAACAGATGACAGAATTTACAAAACCGCATATTCACGGGGAATGGATGTTAAAAAAAAGCACATAAAGGTTTATTCCATTATCCTCGATATATAAAAGAATAAAAAAAATTTTAAATGCTTTTTAATCCTCTCTTCAACTCCCTCCCCTTTACTTACAGATTGATCTCTCTAACCAGAAGATATATGTTTCGAGCAATGGTGCTCAAACTCTTTTTTTTCATTTTGTTTTTGTTCCTTAGCTCGAGTTTCAAAGTTTACCAATGGTAAGAGTTTTGCGTATGTGACCGTTTTTACCCACCTTTAAGGTAGCCGCATTCCGACGTTTTGGGACAAAGGCTGAAATTCTAATTCTAGTTCTAGCATATCTACGCGACGATGATCGGAATATTTGTCAACAAACTTTTTTAACAAGCTATAGATTTTTTTTTATATTAAAAAAAATTCTTTTATATCGTGGATAATGGAATAAGCACTTATGTACTTTTTTTACATCCAGTCCCCGCGTGTATGCGGTTTTGTAAGTTTTGTCATCTGCTCCCACGGGCACACAATGGCCTACTCTTACAAAAAGCGGAACAGGATTTAACGTGTGCCCAAGATGTTCTGCGTGGGTTCGCACAGGGGGCCTCGGTTTATAGTCTCATCCGAAGGACTTTTGGGGAAGAGTGGAGTCAGCACTGATGTTAACTCCAGGGGAAAATATCCCCTTGAACGGGAATGGAAGTAACAGTCACTTAGCTTTCTTGTGTCTTTCGAGATTATGATACACGTGTATCAATGTGCCTGTCCTGTCAGTATTGTAATCGCTCTTCATGGGATGATTAAAGTGCTTTTGACTTTGACTTGACTCGACTTGACGAAGAAATGATCAAACCACATACAGTTTATGGGAATTTACTATATATAAAAAAAGAAGAAAACAAAGAAAAGTATAATACTCGCGTTCTGTCTATATTTATTTATTCGATTATTTATTATTCATTCATTCAATTATTTATCAAAATTACCTTTAAGTTTTTAACGATTATTAAAAGAGAGAGAGAGAGAGAGAGAGAGAGAGAGAGAGAGAGAGAGAGAGAGAGAGAGAGAGAGAGAGAGGTAGCAACAGCAACGCCCGTATGTGTGTGTATGTGTGTGTGTGTGTGTGTGTGTGTGTGTGCGCGCGCGCGTGTGTGTGCGTGTGCGTGTGTGTGTGCAAGCTCGAACACACGCACTCCTCATACATGTGAAAAGATGTTCCACCATACAAACCACCACACTCAAAAATGTACACCCCCCCCCCCTTTCACCCCACCTTTACCTACCCTAACATCTTGTCACACACTCAGAAACACCCTAATTAAATTCAACCCCTTTACCTAACATTTTCCACGCTTATTCAACACACAATCTCACACTATTTGCCAAGCGGCATATTGACCAACGCACTGACCACAAGACCTTCCAACCCCTATAAAACCACTCTCCTTTGGCTCCATACCCACACACATACAACCACCACCACAACAACAACAACACAGCAACCGCAGCTTGGACGAAAGACGGAACCTCGAGAAAAATCTCCGGGTCAACGAGGGAAAAATCCGGAAACTAACGAAGATGATGACGACATCCTCGGGCTTTCACGCTGCCTTGGTCTTCCTGTTGGTGACAATGGCGGCTGTGCATTCGGCATCGCTACCAGGGCCCAAGGGCTGCTCTTACAAAGGGAGGCTTCATGCGGAGGGCGAGCTGTTCTTCATGACGCCTTGCATCTTCTGCGAATGCATGGATGGACAGCCGCTGTGTGGCACTGAGGACTGCGGTATTCCCAGTTGCGTGGACTCCGTGCAAAAGCCTGAAGATTGTTGTCCTTCTTGTCCTAATGGTCAGTATGAATTGATTGATTTTTTTTGCCGCGGGTGGTGGGGGTATGGGGGTGAGGGTGGGGTGGGGGGTGGGGTGCGGTTGTTGGATTTGTGTGTGTGTGTGTGTCTGTCTGTTTGTATGTCTGTTTGTCTGTCTGTCTGTAACGTATCGCGTGGGTTTAGTTGTTGTTGGTGGAACTGGATCGGACATGTCCTAAGAAAGGAAAGGAGTGACGACTGTGCTGTTGCCCTCGGATGGACACCTGAAGGGAGAAGGAAAAGGGGACGCCCAAAAACAACATGGCGACGAATGGTAGAAGTAGAGCGGAACGGCGCAGGCTGGAGCACGTGGAACGCTGCACGACGCACAGATGCAGACCGGAACCAGTGGAGGAATGATGTTCAAGCCTTGTGTGCCTCCTGGCACAGAGAGAATTAAGGTTAAGGTTAAGGTTAATTGTTGTTGGTGTTGTTGTCTTTTGGTTATGGGTATCAGTGTCTTTATTGATTTGATTTTGTTGATGCCAATGTTAGATTGACAATTTAAATATCGGTTGTTTTTCTTTCGCAGATGACTCTCTTTCTCTCTCATATTAAAATAACGTTCTTTATGTTTGTTTGAAATGATCAGATGTGATTACTAATGATAATCCCTGCTCAGGGCTAAGGCCAGATAAAAAAAAAGTCAATACTTAACTGTAACCCTTGGAAATAAAGATTATCAATCAATCAATCAATCAGTCAATCAATCAATCAATCAACCAATAAATCAATCTCTGTCTGTCTGTCTGTCTGTCTGTCTGTCTGTCTCTCTCTCTCTCTCTCTCTCTCTCTCTCTTCTCTCTCTCTCTCTCTCTCTCTCTCTCTCTCTCTCTCAAGGTAGGAAGAAAAGAATGGATGGATACAGTAATATTAGTATGAACACGATACCAAGAAATGATGCTGATAAAAGACTGTCTTAGTTGTCGGGTTTTCCCCTTGTTGTTATGTGTGCAGTTGTTATTGCTGCAACTTTTAAAAAACCCAAAAACTTTTGTTGTACCATCCGAGATTTTATCACACAATCTCTTCTTCCTCTCCACTCGACTCACTGATTGATAGGAACAGGGAATCACAATATTTGAAACAAGTTTGGAACTTTTTATCTGTAATCATACATTTTAAAGTCAAACGGCTCATTCAAGAAAAACGGATGATGATCATATCGCTTAAGGGTGACGGTCATGGGTTCTTCTTCTTTTTTCTCTCCAGGGCCTAACTGTCACGGTCCTGACGGCAGCATCATCCCCTACGGGAGGACAGTGGCCATCGGAGGCAAGCACTGCCGCTGCCAGCCCTCCCCCTACCGCAACGTCTACTTCGCCGAGTGCATGAGCGCTGCCGGCAAATAAGCTGCCTCTGCTGCACTCCGCTGCTCTGTCAGACAGACACTCAAGCTCGCAGGCAGGCATTTTAGGCACGTTAGGCATAATATTATGTGTATGTTGCGGCACGTAAAGTATGCTCGCAGCCAGGCGTGTGTGTGCGTGCGTGCGTGTGTGTGTGTGTGTGTGTGTGTGTGTGTGTGTGTGTGTGTGTGTGTGTGTGTGTGTGTGTGTGTGTGTGTGTGTATGTGTGTGTGTGTGTGTAGTGGTGTGTGGTGTCACGCACGCACACACACACACAGAGAGACACACACACACACATAAATACATACACGCACACAAGGCACGCACGCACACGCGCACACACAAAGTACACGCGCGCGCGTGCACACACACACGCACGCACGCGCACGCACGCATGCTCGCACACATACACACTGTGGATGTCTTCAAGCGTGTTGATTTTCTTAGTTGTATGTGAATATATCTATATTGACTGACTTCCTCGATCAAAATTGCTATGATTTTTATGTATCAAATGCTATTATTTATTTATTTTTAAAAACCACTCAACTGAAATTGAATAAAAGGAAAAACAAAAACCAAGACAATAACAATGAAAACAGACGGACAGAAAGGAGAAAGAAAAGAAAAAAAGATAGGAAAAAAATTAGAGCTTTTTTTTGTAACGACCGAATGTATATCTTAACACCCCCCCCCCCCCCCCCCCCCCCCCCCCCCCCAAATGCAGTTCTTTTCATAATTACTCTGAGTAGTAAAACAATGTTCCACTTTGGAAATACTTATTATTTAAATTATGTTTTCTAAAATGACCACAAAAAAAAGAAAAGCAAACAAGAAAAAAAAGAGATAGAAATAAGATCAAAACCTAGATACTGCAACCAAAGCTGTCATGATAGTCCAAGAAAAGACAGCCAAAAAAAATGAATAAAAGAAAAAAAATTACCCTTGAAAAGATCAAATCATACAGATTTCAATCAATCAATCAATCAATCAATCAATCAATCATCCAATCAATTGAAGACGTAGATTGAA
>CM054138.1:49039451-49041951 GCA_028751875.1 Rapana venosa
GATGTTAACTCCAGAGGAAAAAATCCTCTTGAACGAGAATCGAACCCGGGTCGGCAGATCACGAAAACATCATCTGACCACCAGGCTATCTCGTCCCCTGGAGAGAGTGAGGGACTTCAGACTTCAGACTTTTACTGGACATCGGCCTTAGGCCACAATACAAAAGAGTGATGGGCATACCGAGTGGGAATATGACATAAGTGTTATAAATATATTACTATCAACGTATATAAATATGAAACAATGCAGCAGCAATAACAACACAAGGAAATTTCATCCACAATATCTTGAAAATTCATCACAAAATAATTCACGCGCATATATAATGATCAATTTCTAGAAAGTTATCTTATTTCTTCTGTTGGTTGCATGGAAAATAAATCGAGATAAATTATGTCTATCGGAGTGAGTGAAGAGAGAGAGAGAGAGAGAGAGAGAGAGAGAGAGAGAGAGAGAGAGAGAGAGAGAGAGAGAGAGAGAGAGAGAGAGAGAGAGAGAGAGAGACAGACAGACAGACAGACAGACAGACAGACAGACAGACAGACAGACACAGAAAGAAACTTGACAGATCAGCATTTCGAAGGACAGCATTATGTTACGACTCCCCACAGAAGTAGAACAACACCACGCAACACGAACTGAATTCTTATCAGGGAACTAATAATTATTATTGTCAGACCCAATAGGAACTGAAAGTCTTGTCAAATTTGATGATCTAACCTTTAGAACTATTGTCTCATACAATAACATCTAATCTCACCTGAATGATTCTCTCTGTGAATATCTGTCTGTCTGTCTGCCTGTCTGTGTCTGTCTCTGTGTCTGTGTCTCTCTGTCTCTGTCTGTCTGCCTGGCGATCTCCCTCTCCCTCCTCACCCCCCTTTCTCTGTCTGTCTGTATGTCTCTCTCTCACACACACAAACATACACACACATTTACGCACGCATGGACTCGTGCAAACATGTAAGCGCGCGTGTATACATATACATACACACATACACATATACACTCGCACTATCCTAGAAATAAACGAATAAATTGATAAGACATGAACACACACACACACACTCACACACACACACACACACACACACACACACACACACACACACACACACACACACACAACACACACACACACACACACACACACACACACACACACACACACAAACACACACATACACACACTCGCACGCGGGGAAGGGGGGGGAGGGGAGTTCCAGTGCTTATTTTCCCTTTCCTTTTTTTTTTTTTTTTTTTTTTTTTTTGGGGGGGGGGGGGGGGGTCCTAGGCTTTTCCGTTATCCTCAATATAAAAGAATTTTACAAAATTAAATTGAATTAAAAAAACAAAAAACGTAACCACTAAGCTATCACCGACCCCCTTGCCAGTGCTTATCTAGTATTATACTTGTAGAAGAAGAATTCTGTCTAGTTTTGTCTTGTTTTGTCTTGTATTGTACTGTATTGTGTCCCACTTCTCTCTTCTCTTATCATTCTCGCCGGCTACCCACCCCCGTCTGTCTTCCTTCCTTCCTTCTTTCCTTCTTCCTCCCTGGAATATGAAATTAGAAATAAAGTTACTCAAATACGGAACAGCAAAACACACACTGCAAGCACTCATCGATGATGATAATTACAAGCTTGTCACACAGACTTTAGGTGCACGGCACACACCAAGGTTTACAATCGTAGTGGTCAAGGCATGTTCTGCCATGTCTTTTTTTTCTCTCGGTTTTTTTGTTATTTTAGTTCCTCGGGTAGAGCTCCGATGTGTTTGCTTAGAGCATACGTTAAATCCTGTTCCGCTTTTCGTAAGAGTAGGCCATTGTGTGCCGGTGGGAACGGGTGACAGAATTGACAAAACTGCATACACACGGGAACTGGATGTAATTAAAAGCACATAAGTGCTTATTCCATTATCCTCGATATAAAAAGAATAAAATAAAATAATATAAAATGTTCACTAATGGTGGGATTTTACCTATGCGACCGTTTATTTTTATCCACAAATAAGGTAGCCGCATTCTAACTTCGGAAATATGTCTTTTCATATCATCATCATCATCATCATCATTATTATTATTATTATTATTATTATTATTATTATCCCCCGTGGGGATGCCAGGGGCCTGTCAGTATAGACAATAACCCCATCTTCTGGAAATCCTGTGCTAGGAATTTCCTCTTTTCTATCCCTTTCTTTTTTTCTGCCTTGTTCCTTTTCTGCCTGTCACCTCCTTCTTGTCTGTTTGCTGCCTTTCTTGGTCAATTATCCTGCCTTGTTTCCAGAAAGACTTAAAAGATAACAATTCTCTCCCACGCCGAAGTCAGATGCGCTGGGCCTGACTTGTCAGGCGCTTAACGGCAGTGCAACGCATTGTGGCTCATATGACAAGACAGCAAGAGCTGGTGTCAGAGTGTTTGACGAAGAAGAAGAGTATTAGTATTATTATTATTATTATTGTATATCATTATCATATTATACATCAGCTTGA
>CM054138.1:49051951-49056951 GCA_028751875.1 Rapana venosa
ATGTTGGCATTTGTTTATTGCGTATGAATCCATTTTTTGTGTGTGGTCCAAAATGTGTATTGTGTCATAGTCATCTTAAAATGGAAGTGTTTTTATTTGTTCAAGGAAGATGCGGATAAAGAAATATGTCGGTATACATGGGAAATCATTACCTTCCAACAACATCGTAATGATACACTTGCTGTCAAAGCCCTTTGGTTAATCATCAAAGATTTATGGAGATCACCCTGCTAACCAAGCTGTACGGTCGAAGAGAAGAGCTGAAAAAGGACATGGCCATTATTTTTTGCCGAGACGTCTGACGGTGTAAAGCAAACGAGAGAAGAAGAAGAAGAAGAAGAAGAAGAAGAAGAAGAAGAAGAAGAAGAAGAAGAAGAAGAAGAAGAAGAAGAAGAAGAAGAAGAAGAAGAAGAAAAAGAAAAGAAGAAGAAGAAGATCAGATTTGATTATCAAGTGCTTTGCAACTGAGATCAACAGAAAGATCTCTACGTGAATAAACAGTAGGTTTGAACGTAATTGAAAGATTGTCTCCTGGTAATGATTCTGAGATTATACGTAGTAGCATTGCTTGAAATGATTTTATCATTCTAGGAATGAAAAACAAGTTGTGATCACAAAGCACAAGACACAGGTACAAAATAAAAACAAACTAAATCGCGCACATTGATGTTTCACAAACACTGAGAAGCATGTAAAAATCGGAAACAGAAAACATATTCAAGAAAACACACACACACACACACACACACACACACACACACACACACACACACACACACACACACACACACACACACACACGACCCTCTCTCTCTCTCTTTTCTCTCTTCTCTCTCTCTCTCTCTCTCTTCTCTCCTCTCATCCTCTCTCTCTTCACTCTCAAACCAGGACGATGACTTTCAGTCCTTCGATTGAGATATAAACCGAGGCCCCGTGTGGAAAAACTTTGCAGAAACATCTTGCGCACTCGTTAAATCTGTTCCGCTTTTGAAGAGTAGGCACCATTGTGTGCCGGTTAGGAACATGGTGACAAAATTGACAACCGCATCACACGGGGACTGGATGTAAAATAACTTTTTTTCAAAAGGCACATGAGATGGCTTATTCCATTATCTGTTAAAATAGTAGTCATCTGAGCGCTTTGATTTGTTGCTTTACAAGATTCAGCGGCTATATAAATTTCATACATTACTAGCTTGCACTTCACAAGCGTCATGGGTAAACCTGGCAAAACACCCGTTGACTGCTTTCAGGCTTAGACAGAATGTTATTGATGATACGGATAAATAAAAGCAATTAGTCTCCAGGATTAAGATCGTTTTCATCGGTGTTCTACAATTATTGTCTCATTGAACATCGTCATGTAGTACCAGTGTTATGTTTCTTGATCATGTTATTTATCGCGACAGAATAATGTTTTGGTGTTTGTGTTTGTCCCCATGAAAGGGGCTGTTGGCTTATATTCATTAAATTTCAGGGTTCAGAGAGTTCAGAGTTTTCTCTCTCTCTCTCTCTCTCTCTCTCTCTCTCTCTCTCTCTCTTCTCTCTCTCTCTCTCTCTCTCTCTCTCTCTCTCTCTCTCTCTCTCTCTCTCTCTCTCTCTCTTCGGATGAGATTATAAACCGAGAGTTCCATGAGCAAACGCACGCAGTCGGCCTACATCTTACCCACACGTTAAAACCATTTCCGCTTTTCGAAAGAGTAGGCCATTGTGTGCCCGTGGGAACAGATGACAACATTTACAAAAACTGCATACACACGGGGACTGAATGTAAAAAAAAGCACAAGCGTGCATAGTCCATTATCTTCGAAATAAATAAAATAAATAACACACACACACTAAAGTACAAGAATAAAATTATAAAAAAATAATAACATACTCATTAAAATACAAGAATAATTTTAAAAAATAATCTCTCTCTCTCTCACTCACTCACTCACACACACACACACACACACACACACACACACACACACACACACACACACACACCACACGCACACCACACACACAGTCCTTCGGATGAGACTATAAACCGAGGCCCCGTGTGCTAACGCAAGCAGAGCATCTTGCGCACACGTTAAATCCTGTTCCGCTTTTTGTAAGAGTAGGCCATTGTGTGCCGGTGGGAACAGATGACAGAATTCACAAAAACCGCATACACACAGGGACTGGATGTAAAAAAGCAATTAGTGCTTATTCCATTATCCTCGATATAAAAGAATAAAATTAAATAAAATTAAAAAACACACACAAACCATAGAAGGGGAAAGGGGGGGGGGGGGGGGGGGGGTTCAAAATACAAAACACACAAGGAGAGGGAAGGGGGGAGCCATTCTTATACACGACACCGGACAAGTAAACGACACTGCCAGCGGTACAAGATTAAAGGTGAACAGAAACCGGTTTCCTCCATTTTCGGTGCAAGCATCCTGATCGTGATTGACGGATTTACGAACTTCCGTCCGTGTCGCCTTTGTCTGTTGGCCGCCATTTGCAGCTAATCGGGGCTCCCCGTAAGCTCACTGGTTTGCAGTCGCAGCCAATTAGAGACTCCCATGCTGGCGTCTTTTTATTTCTTGGTCTAGTAATGGGTAAATGATAGAATTCTCCTGGACAGTTTGGAATCTTTCTCTCTTTTTTTGGGTGTGGGGGTAGGGGGGGGAGAGGTGGGGGGTGGAGGTAGGGGGGGGGGGGGGGGGTAGGTTTGGCTTGGTGGTGGTGGTGAGGTTGAGGTTGAATGTAGATTTCTGTTCTGGTTGTATTTTGTTGTTGTTCTTCTTCTTCTTTGACTAAATCGGATGTAAAAACTTTCAGGGTTTTGTTTTTTTCAATTGGGTTTGTGTGTGTGGGTTTGTGGTTGTTGTTTTTTCTCCCCATTGTGTGTGTGTGTGTGTGTGTGTGTGTGTGTGTGTGTGTGTGTGTGTGTGTGTGTGTGTGTGTGTGTGTGTGTGTTTTTGTTTTCTTCAAATGAGGTGCATGGAAAGATGTTTCTTGTTTCTGGGGTTGTAAAATTTATTTTCTCCTTTTTCCTGTCCTTGTACTGTCTCTCTTTCTTTGTGTCTTTGCGGCTTATCTGTCGGTTTGTCTGTGTGTGTGTTCTCTCTCTCTCTCTCTCTCTCTCTCTCTGTCTCTCTCTGTCTGTCTGTCTGTCTGTTTCTGACTGTCTCTATCTCTGTCTGTCTGACGGTCTGTCTGCCTGTCTGTCTCTATCTCTGTCTCTGACTGTCTTTCTCTGTCTCTGTCTGTCTTTCTGTCCGTCTCTGTCTGTCTCTGACTGTCTTTCTCTGTCTCTGTCTATCTGTCTGTCTCTGTCTAACTCTGTCTCTCTCTGTCTATCTCTCTGTTTCTCTTTGTCTCTGTCTCTCTGTCCCCCCCCCCCCTCTCTCTCTCTCCTTTCCGCTGTCTCTCTCTCCGTTTCTGTCTCTCTGTCTCTGTTTCTGTCTGTCTCTGTCTCTCTCTGTCTTTATTTTTATAAGCGCCATGTGTGCGTCTATGTTATGCATGGTTATGTGAGTGTGTGTGCGCGCGCGCGCGCCCGCGCGTATGTGTGTGTGAGTGAGTGTGTGTGTGTGTGTGCGCGCGCGCGTGCATGCGTGTGTGTGTGCGTGTGTGTGTGTGTGCGTGCGTGCATGCGTGTGTGTGCACGTGTGTGTGTGTGTGTGTGTGTGTGTGTTGTGTGTGTGTGTGTGTGTGTGTGTGTGTGTGTGTGTGTGTGCACGCGCACCCGTGCGTGTTCATGTCGATCTCTTTATCTCTTACCATGTGAATCTGCCTCTGTCTCTCTCTTTGCCTCTGTCTCTCTGCCTGCTGTCTGTCTCTCTCCCTGTCTCTGTCTCTGTCTGTTTTTCTGCTTCTGTCTCTCTCTTTGTCTCTGTCTCTCTGCCTGGCTGTCTGTCTGCCTCTGTCTGTCTCTCTGCCTCTCTGTCTGTCTGTCTCTCTGTCTGTCTGTCTGTCTGTCTGTCTTCTCTCTCTCTCTTCTCTCTCTCTCTCTCTCTCTCTCTCTCTCTCTTGTCCCTGGCTTTCTGTCTGTCTCCCTGTCCGTCTGTCTCTCTCCCTGTCCGTCTGTCAGTATGTCTCTGTCTGTCTGTTTGTCTCTGTTTCTCTCTGTCTCTGTCTCTGTCTGTCTGTCTCTCTCCCTGTCCGTCTGTCAGTATGTCTCTGTCTGTCTGTCTGTCTGTCTCTCCCTTCTCTCTCTCTCTCTCTCTTCCCTCCCATGATATATATTGCACTTTGCTTTAATTAACGTCCCCTTGAAGAGATCATGACATTTTATTTATTAGCTTTCAACTGTCGGGATTTCTAGATCTGAAAATTTCTTTCGGGTTTGTTTTTTTTAACGTTGCACTGCCGAACATTTTTTCCCTTCCTTAATTGGTGACAGACTAGCTCACAATTTCTTTCCCCTCTTTCTCTATATGTGTGTGTGTGTCTGTGTGTCTGTGTGTCTGTCTGTCTGTCTGTCTCCCTCTCTCTTTTTCTCTTTCTCTGTGTCTCTGTGTCTGAAAATAAAAATGAAGTCAACATACAACAACAAAAATCTCGAAACATGACTTAGTATCCCCATTCCCACTATTTAATTTGGAATCCAATACGCGGATTTTTTCTCTCCCTTCCTTACATCCATCCACCCAACACTATCATCCACCCCCCACAACCCACCCCCACCCCTCACCAACCCACCAACCCACCCATCCACCCACCACACCTCCCACCCCTACCCTCTGTGTGTGTGTGTGTGTGTGTGTGTGTGTGTGTCTTCTCTCTTCTCTCTCCTCTCTCTCTCTCTCTCTCTCTCTCTCTCTCTCTTTCTCTCTCTCTTCTTTCTCTCTCTCTCTCTCTCTCTCTCTCTCTCTCTCTCTCTCTCTCCTCTCTCTCTCTCTCTCTCTCCTCTCTCTCTCTCTCTCTCTCTCTCTCTCTCTGTGTGTGTCTGACCCCCCAAAATGAAGTCAACACCCCCCCTATCCGATTATATTTTGTTGTAAATGGGCTATGCAGTC
>CM054138.1:49061951-49071951 GCA_028751875.1 Rapana venosa
TCTTTCATTCAGTTCACTCAGTGCAAAACAATCATGTCTCAAGGTCTGCATCGAGATCAGGCATGTGCCTACGCACGAAGACCTGCATTTTCTTATGAATACAACGTTATCCTTTAAAGCCATATATCATACACCCATTCTTCCTTTTTCCAATTATGCGCTCATATAAGATACAATCAGCTTTACAAACTCTAAAAGCCTTCTTTAAAATTACAAAAGATCATTCTTTCAAACATAATATTCAAAACCGAAATTGATGAAACCATGAAAAAAAGTTTGCAATGAATGACGCACAGACACCTTTATCACCAAAGCTGCGGTTCATAATCTATGTGAACCCCAGCCACCTGTGGTGGAAAGAGTTCATGATTTAAAGGGTACGTAGGGAAATAAAGTCAGTAGAGAGGAGAGATCGTACTGAAATGTTTGTACAAAAGTCAATAGATTTAGTGAGAGCATATGGTGCATAGCCATCACTTTAGATCATGTTATAAACTGCAGAGCTCTTTATTTTTGCTTTACATTATGAATTCTGATTCTTTGAAAAAAAATTGCAACAAGACGTTTCATGTATCTGAAACTATCCCCTTTTCATGGTAATTTTCTGCTTTTTGACAGATACTTTGTATACAGTTTGAATTCAGATCGACAAACACTTCTTTATCTAATCTTTTTACATCTCACCTCTGTTTTAGCTGGTTATTTCTGGAGTCTTTTGAAAAGCTTGCTGAGTTTGTCCTCACAGCTTACCAGGCTATCAATGTCGGCCACAAAGCGAAAGCTAGAGATGGTTCTTCTTCCAATGCTCATAAGCTGACATCATCTTCAAGGTCGTGCTACATTCGCGAAATAGGATGAAAAGTGTTGGACGTAGAAGGTAAACCCGATAAACACCAACCAAAATAAACCAATCTCCAACGGCACCATTTGTTGTAAGCACCCCCGCAAGTTGCTTTCGAGTAACATTTGCCGGATAGTTCTTCTACACTTCTGCTCTGTGTTCATTGTGGTCCACAAGTTAGTGCTTCCTTGCTGACGCTTAATCAAACGCCTTCGTGAAGTTCGTTGATGATACCCAAGTGTAACTCCCTCTGATGTTGAAGGTACTCTTTGCAGAGGGCGGGCAGACTGAACCTCTGTTCAGGGATAGCTTCTACCTGTGTGGGGGTGGAACCCAGCCTGAGTTCCAGCAGTGTTTGAATTGTGGCTGCGATCTGTCCCCTTGACTTTGAGCATTACTGTACACTGGTACGTCTGGTTACACTTCTTGTGAGATCGTTTTGCCCATGATGGAGCGTTCCTATCTTGAAGAAAGAGAGAGAGAGATGGGGGGGGGGGGAAGAGAGAGAGGGGGAAGAGAGAGAGAGTGAGAAGAGAGCGAGAGGAGAGAGAGAAAGAGAGAGAGAGAGAGAGAGATGAGAGAGGAGAGAGAGAGAGAAGAGAACTCGAACTCCATCTCGAAGGATTTATTCACAAAAAGGCCATTGGCCCTTACATGAAGGGGGTTGCCGAACTGCTTAGTATTTTGGCGGGGGTAAAAGCAATAGTAACGACAACATGTTACTGTATAACAACAAGTCAGCTACAAAAATATGACTTAGGATAACAATATGAGAGAGAGAGAGAAACAGGCAGACAGACAGAGAGGAAAGTAGAGAGAGAGAGGGAGAGAGAGGGGGGGAAAAAGAGAGAGAGTGAGAGAAACGAGAGAGACAGAGAGGGGACAGGGACAGACAGAAAGGGAGAGAGAGACAGAGAGAGGAAGAGACAGAGATAGAGAGAGACGAGGAGAGCACAGAGAGAGAGGGGAGATAGAGACAGAGAACATAGAGAGAGACAGAGACAGACAGAGAGAGATAAAGTGACATACAGAGGAGACAGAGAGGAGAGGAGAGGAGAGAGGGAGACAGATAGAGAGAGACAGCGAGACAGCGACAGGGAGAGAGAGACAGAGAGAGAGGAGAGACAGGGAGAGAGAGACAGAGAGAAAGAGAGACAGGGAGAGCGAGATATAGAGAGAGGGGGAGAGAGACAGAGAGAGACAGAGAGGAAGAGGAGAGAGACGAGAGAGGGGGAGAGAGAGACAGAGACAGAGAGAGAAAAGAGAGAGAGTCAGAGAAACACAGAGAGAAGACAGACAGACAGACAGAGAAAGATGAGAGAGAGAGAGGAGAGAGAGAGAGAGAGAGAGAGAGAGAGAGAGAAGAGAAAGAGAAAGAGGCCGACAAAACAAACAGATAGTCAGAGCCAGGGAGAGGAGAGAGAGATGAGGGAGAGAGAGAGGGTGTGAGAGAGAGAAAAGAGAGAGAAGAGAGAGAGAGCGGAGAGAGAGAGAGAGAGCGAGATCGAGGGACAGAAGGCAGACAGAGATAGAGATAGAGAGATAGGAAATGGAGAGAGAGACAGAGACAGAGACAGAGCGGAGAGAAAGAGACAGTGAAAGATACAGAGAGAGAGATACAGGACAAAACAGACAGGACAAACAGACAGACAGACAGTCGGACGATTATAGATAATTCAAAAATGATCGCCATGCTGCCTTTCTTTGTCAGAAAGGCAGATTTGGTTTGTTTATTATTTGTTATTATTAATATTATTATTTTATTATTATTATTATTATTATTATCATCAATTCATTAATCATCATCATTCATCATCTTCATCATCATTATTATCATTATATTATTATTTTATTATTATTATAATTATATTATTATTAGTATTATATTTTATTATTTTATTATTATTTATTATTGTTGTTGTTGTTGTTATGTTGTTGTTGTTGTTGTTGTGTTGGTGTTTTGTTAAGCAAGAATTTTGGATTGCCGTGTTACTGTTGTGCTATAGTGTAGTGGCAAAGTAGCTACCCTCCCCTACCTTCTTTTTTTACTGGATTGTATGTGTGTGTGTGTGCCGGGAGGGGTGCGAGGAGATGGGGAAGAGGGGGTAGCTTTGATGGTTTAAAGTGTCGAGCTATATCTGAAGGTAATTGAAGACGAAGATAAAAGTTTTCTCTTATATGTCTGCTCAAGAGACCTGTTGTTGTTGGGGTTTTTTCTTTCCCCCTACTGGAGTTAATAATTGTTCGTTTTGACTCCACTCCAGTGAACGTCCTTCGGATGGTAAATGGGTAAAGGTAAAGGAGTCCCATAACCTATAAGGTCGTAGGGGAGCGAGGCGTCAGAGACCTCACTTCTCTAGGGCCAGATTGAGGGCGGCGCCCATCTCCTTTCCCTCGCTGCTTTACCTTCCTGACCCTGAAGAGGCAAGGTAATCCATTTTACAGCTGGGTGAACTGGGGAACTGTACTGAAGCCAAGGCGCGCAAAACGGTCACCCATCGAAGTGGTAACCACGCTCGACGCTGCCTTAACTTGGACTGGGGGAAAGCGAGTGCTCCGACCACTGAGCTATCCCGTCCACTTCGGATTATAGATAGACTATAAAAACTGAGGCCCTGTGTATTTATTAAACACACGAAACCACTATATCATTTGTTTTTTGGTTTTGTTGGTTTGTTGTTTTTGGATGTGTGTGTGTGTTGTGTGTGGTGTGTGTGTGTGTGTTGGTTGGTGTTCTTTTTCGTTCCTCGGTTAGAGCTCTCGAGGTTCACCAAGGGTGAGATTTTTTATTAATGTATGCGACCATTGTTTTTTTCCCTCACTATGATTGGTAGCCCACATTTCGACTTTAGGGATGTGTGCTGGGTATGTTTGTGTTTCCGTAAACCTACCGAACCCTGATATGAATGACGGGATCTTTAACGGACATATTTGATCTTCTCACGTGTACATACACGAAGGGAATAAAGGCATACGGTCTGCCTTGAAGTTTGACCCGGGAGATCGAAAAACCCCTTCCCCCCTTTTATACCAACGCTCCCCGAGATTCGAACCCACGCTTTATGAACCCCTGGGTTTAAAGTCGAACGGCTTTAACCACTGGGACGGCATCCGTCATGCCTTTGGAAAAAACACCCTCCCCCTTTCGTACAACATCACCAGTTGTGGCCGGTGGTAGGGAGAAAACGACTAGAGCTTGCGCAAATGCACCCTTTCTGCCTGGAGAGGACTGGCCTTGCCATGTCATGATCTCTGACCTTTCCATCCCTTTTTGGGGAATTTTTAAAACCCCTAATTTAAAGTAACGTCAGTGCTGACACACCACCCCCCCCCCCCCCCCCCCCCCCTCCCCCCCACCCCCACCCTCAAAAAAAAAAAATTTCCCTTTTCGATGAGACTATAAAATCATTTTTGGTGTGGGGGAAATATTGGTACGCTAAATCCTGTTCCTCTTTTGGGAAAACAGTGGCCCCATTGGGGGGGAACGGATGGGACGGATGAAAACTTTTACAAAACTGAACACACGGGGATTGGATAAAAAAAAAAAAAAAGACAAAAAAAGCACTGAGCCTTATTCTTATCCTCTAAAAAAAAAATAAAATAAAATAATTAAAATAAGAATAAAATTAATAATCACGAAAACGCTGCCTAAAAACTTCAGGCAGTGCCCCAAAGGGAAACCCCAAGGTTAGGGAGAAGCAAGTCTTTGAAAAGGTGTCGTGTTTTTTTTAAAAGTGAGCACTACAAAAAGACCCCATGTTCAACCTATTCAAACAGAAAGAAAAAAAAAACCAAAACAGTTTCGGGTTTTTAAAGAAAATGTTTTTCATGCCGCCGCCATGGCGCAGGGGTTAGCGCCTTGGATTTCAGAGGGAAAGGTCGGGGGTTCAAACCCCAAAAGAGCTAGGGATTTTTTGGACTCGGCCGCTCTACCCAAGTGGGGTTGCTGGGGGCTCATGGGAAATGGGACCACATCCGAGCTTTCCATTTTACGGATCCCCGATTTGAGATTTGCTAAATTACCCACCAACATGCAGGTGTCTGTACCCCCCGGGCCCGTTGACGGGGGATATTTTATATAGTAACGTAGAGTAAACCCTGTCAAGTGTCTCAAGCAGATGCACTTCACAGCACAGCATTACGTCACCTCTGTCATTGATCACTGAAATTTTTTAAAAAAAAGCCTCATTCGGTGGTCCCGTTGCTTAGTCTCTGGTGACCTCAATTTGGTTTTCCCCATACATTCTGTGCCTGTGGTGATTTGTGTCAAAGCCCTTGGGATTGGGGTTTTCAGGGGGGGCAGTCGTTGGAGGGACTTTGTGGTGGTTGTCACCTCGGGGGGGAAACGCACTCGTCTGGCTTCCCCGGGAGCTATACTGTCGTTAAGGGGGCTTGTAGGTGGTGTCCAGCGTTGTTAGTCAAACAGGCACCACTAAAACCCCCAAAAAGTGACCCCACAGAGTGCATGGCCCCTCTGGCTGGTGGCCACAGGGCGGCCAATATTGATTGGCCCCTGTGGACTTCCGACCCCGGGGGGATAGACATAACAAAATCGGTATGGCTGTGGCGGGGAGTTTGGGTGACGGCGTGGGAACATAGGGCGGGGCGTCACAGAAGATGAGGCAGAAAAAAAAAACAACAACAAACCCAAAAAAAAAACCAAAAACCTTTTAGCCATAATTATGCAGAACAAAGTAAATCTAGCATTGCAGCAATAGTAAACAGCGCAACCAAAACTTCTTTTAACAACAACAAAAACCCAAAACAAATTACCCAAACGTCTTTCTTCCCAAATCCCCCCCCCCACCCCCCACCCCCCCCCCCAAAACCCCCCCCCCCCCCAAAAAAAAAAAAAAAAAATTTCCCCCCCCTAAACCCGCACAAACAAAATCTTCCAGACGTATTCGCATTCTTTTTTTCCATTACTTTCCCCCCCTCTACTTTACTTCTTAATCATGTCACACTGCACCCGGTTTTGCCCCCTCCCACCCCCCCCCCACCCCCCCCCCCACACACACACACCAACACCACAAAACAAAACCCCCACACAAAAACAAAAAAAACAAAACTGCATAAACCCCCCCCAACATACACACACACACACACACACACAACACCACACACACACCACACACACCCCCACACACCCCAACACAAACCCACAACACAAACAAAACACAACAAACACAACGAAAAAATCCCCAAAATCTGTTCCCAGTCTTTCGTTTTTTTTTACCATCTAAATCGAGGCAATGGAGAAAGACAAAGATCATCAATGCCCAAATTTTACATCCGGCGCTTTGGTCACAAGCAATCGTCTTCCCCCCCCCCCCCCTTTCCCCCTAAAATTTCCCAAACAAATGAATCGAACCCCAAATCCTTCCCTTTCAAACTGACACAAAAATACCATGGTAAGCCCGTTTTTTTCAACCCTATGAGCCCCATAAGTTGTGCGTTGAATCTGGGCGACGTGTGGTGAATTCTTCTTATCTTTTGTTGTGGTACCCAGACGAAACTATTGTTGTTTGTTTTCAAGACATTTTGGGTTACTGGTACGCCCTACCTGGTTAGCTCTTACCTGACTGACCGATCCAGCAGCCAAGAAAAAAAGTTCAGTCAGTACCTCCCAGACTGGAAATTGGAGTCCCGCGGGGATCATTCTGGGCCCTGTTTTTTTCCCCCTACACTGCTCCACTGTCACATATAATAACCGTCATCGATCAACCACCCCTTTTATGCAGAGACTCTCAATTTCAAGCAGTGACACCCTGAAAATCTGCCTTCTCTCTTGATAAAAATAGCCTACTGCTTTCAAGATATCCAGAAGGATGAAGAAACAAGTTACAACAAAAACGCTGAAAAAAACTGAAGCCATGCTTGTGGGGAAACAAAAACAAACTCTCTTCCATTACAACAGTTTCAAAAAATTTCTGCAATGCATCACCCCTTATCCCTGCGTAAAGTATCTAGGGGTCATTATTGAAACACACCTCTATGCAAAAATTCATCACCCAGACCTGCCGGCTTTGCTTCCATCAATTAGGCGTATTATGCAGGCCCTTGACGGGAACCCCAAAAGGGGAACGGAAAGTTGGCGCCCAAAGCAGACCGGGCGCAGAAGCTTTTTGACGAGAAACGAAGGCAGCCGTAATACATGGGCCAGCTGAAAGGATCCCCAAAACGATTCGTTGGGGGGGTGTTGTTGCACCCCTTGCCCCCCAAAGGAACCAAGGGGCAAAAAGCAAAAGAAGTCAAGGCAATTTCAACCCCCGGGGGTTTCCCCGGGGTATGTTTGCAAAGCGAGCATTGCAAAATAGGAACCCGCCCCCATCCCGCATGTCGAAAAAAGGGACTAAGGAGGCCCCTTTCCCCTAGGAAAGGGGGGTTGGGACACGGGCTAAAAACCCCTGCCCCTAAAACAACCCTGTTACGGAAACCTTAAACAGAAAAACTCATGCAATATTTTTGGGGATCGGGGGACCCTTCAAGGAAACCTATGCACGTGCACCCCAACCCGTAGGAACTGCAGGGCTGACGACCCCTCATCACCGAACGCCCTGATGAAGTCCCGAGGTTTGTTGTCCACGTTGGCCGGGCCTACTTGGAACATGGAACGTAGGACCCCCTGGGAACCGGGCGGTTTTGCCAGGAGTGAGGAGAGAACAATATCCCCCCCACCCTGGGCATGTCTGAAGTCCGGTGGAAGGTCACGGAGTGACAAGTTACAGTCGGAGAAACTTTTCTCACTACGGTAAAAGTGAAGAAGACCCCTCACGAAGCTGGAGAGGGCTCCTCTGTCCAAGCATCAGCCAAGAGCCTGCTGGAATGGGGGCCGTTCAGACCGCATCATCACGCTCGGTTTTTATCCGCTTCCCGAAGGGGTTTCCCTTGTCATGTGTACGCCCCCTACCAACACCGCGGAGGGGAAAACAAGGCAAATTCAACCCAGCCAGTCGGTGGTAGACAAGATTCCGAGCGGGAAAATGTATCCCCCATGGGGCGAACGCCAAGGGCGGGAGACAAAACTGAAAAGAGAGGGGAGATGGGGCGACAGGGCTTGGAACATAAAGAAAATGGAGAATGCTTGCGATTTTTTTTGCTGCCAACAGCCCTTTGATTGGAGGGACCTTTTTCCACCCAGCGTTTCCACAAAGCCACCTGGGTCTCCCCCCCCCCAACGAGAACCAAAGATACGTCATTGGGAACACGCCACCCGGGGCTCCCTACAAGACTGAAGTAAGACCGGGGGCAGACATAGGGGGCAGACCACCCCTTGTGGGCACCAAGTCAAGATGCTCTTGTCTGCGAGAAAACTCTGAGAATTCAAGAAAAAATTCAAGTTTTGAGATTGAAAAAAGAAGCACAAAGCAGGCATTTTTAGATCTCACTTTACAAACCCCTTCCCCAATGCCCAGTCAGAGGGGAAAAGAAACAGAAACATGGAACACAAAAGACCACCCCTTTAAAGACGCCCCCTTTGGGACCTGTGATGAGGTTTTGGACAACCACAGACGAATAGAAACCCGGTCAAGGGTAGACCTGGGAAAAAAGTCGAGGAGAGAAGGCTAGCCAAAAAAGAGCGAAAACCCAGCTCGACCCGCCAAAAGAAAAACGGCGAGCAACCGCCAAGTCTCCAAAATTGGGGCCAAAAAAGCCCAAAAATGAGTTGAGCAGAAAACGAGCCGCATCAAGCCATCGAGTGAGGGGGAAAGGCGCGGGAAGGAGACCCAAGACCCTTTTTGCCCCCACCCGACTTTGTAGCGGGGGTCGCGCAACCCCAAAAAGACCTTCAAGAAAGGAGGGAAGCTTCTAACCTCTATTGAAGACCACTAACAAGATGGAAAGAGCATTTTCAGGAGGTCTTGAATCGACCAGCCCAGAGGAAAGACCTCAGCTGGCCGGGACCTCTCGACAAAAACATTGGGGAATCACCCGACAGAGATTTCCCAAAAAGGGCCCTCAGCAGCTTGAAGAACGGGAAGGCTGCTGGCATTTACAACATTCCGCAGAAGCCTTTTAAAGAATGGAGGGACACGTTGAGAGTTTCCCACTTTCTCAACCCACTGGACAAAGGGGGGGTGCCAGCAAATGGAAAAGGGCCCCGCTTTTGAACTCCCCCAAGCACGGCGCCTCTCCCAGTGTGGAAAATGGCGAGGGATCACCCTGTTTCCTCCCCCGCAAAAGTCCAAAGAGTCTCCGGCCCATGAAAGTGTTCTCGAAAGACTCTTCGAATAACAGGCAGGCTTCAGAAAAACGTTTCCCGTACCACAGATTGCGACCCTCAGATCATCGTTTGGGAAAAGTCCATAGAATCAGCACCTCTATACCCTGCTTCTCGATTTTTAGAAGGCTTTTTTACAGCGTGGACGACAAGCAATTGGGAAAAATCCCTTCCACTATGGTGTGCCATCAGAGTTTGTCAACATCAAAACAACTTTCGAAGGATTCTCCCCGCCAGGGCATCCACGGGGAAAAACTCTCCCACGTTTGGGTCTCTTCCGGCCAGACAGGGGTGCTTGTTGTCTCCACTCCCCCTTCCCTTTGGGGGGCTGGCCTGGGTGCAAGGAGGGCCCCGCAATTTTCCCGGAAAGGTACCCCAATGGGACCCTCTGACAAAACTGGAAACCGATTTTGCCGATGACCTGGGGTCGCTATCCCACCCCCTGCGACATCCCAAAACAAAGTCACTGCCTAATCCACACAACGTGTTGGCCCCAGGACAGTCCAAAGAAGACCAAGCAAAATGCTACCAACAACCAGCAAAGGCTCCTGCACCATCTTGGGGGAAAACAGTAAAATGCCCGTAAAAATTTTTACCCGGGCAGTAGATAGCCAAACAGAAGGCACAGACGAAAAAATCAAAGGCAAAAAAAAGAAAGCACGCCAAGCATTTGCCACTTGGGAAAACCCTTTTGGAAACAAAACGACTCCACAACCCCCAAACTTGGTTTCAATCCCAAAGTGAAATCTTGCTTCTTACGGGTCAGAAAACTTGGGGGCATCAACACCAGCTCCTCCAAGTCCAACCCTTCATCAACGGATGTCTCCGGCAGATCCTTATCTCAGATGGTTCGACAGAAATGCCCTTTCCGCCTTGGAGAGGGCGAACCAACAGCCTATGGAATCCAAGTAAGGGGGGGCGAAAGTGCGTTGGGTCGG